>JAODKM010000001.1:29151686-29171130 GCA_026780845.1 Petrocephalus sullivani
TGAGTCATTCTGCGCTGCAGATGGGGTAAATGCGTTAATATATTTAATCAGATTAATCACGACGCTGGATTAATCCGAGTTAACGTGTCAATTTTGACAGCCCTAATAATGCTCCTATATTTCCTATATATTTCTTCTTACGAGCACATTTTTCTTACGTACATGAATTAGTCCGAAAAGGGAAAAGTGACCGAGGCAGTGAAGGCTGCCATTAAGGCTGGGTACCGGCACATCGATGGGGCGCACGTCTACCTGAATGAAAACGAAGTGGGAGAGGGAATTCATGCCATGATCAAGGAGGGAGTGGTACAAAGAGAGGACCTCTTTGTCGTCAGTAAGGTGAGAATGCATGGAATTCTGTAATACCTACCCACTCACTATGGATGTCTTACTTTGGAAGTGTGTATCCGTGACTAGAGAAGAGAGTCCAGAGAGTTAAAAATTGAGACCAAGATTTGGTTTCAACCAGTCAGTTCGGCATAAAGAATCACAGTCACGGAGTACTCAGCTGGTAGGTTGAAACAAAATCTCCGTCTGGATTTTTACTTTCTGGCCCACAACTATCCACCTCTCCCCGAGAATTGGTTGAAGATCCCAAGGAGAGGTAATTGAAATTAAAATAACAACTTGTAAAGGTTTTTCACAATCAATGCATGCAAAAAGCAATGTTTTGCTTTTTGTTATATATATATATAACACTATTATATTCCCTCCAGAAATGTGTCACAATCAAAACTGTCCCTCTGCAATGGATCTGCTTTACAGTTGTGGTGCACTTTTCACGAGAAGTCCATGGTGAAGAAAGCCTGCCAGAAGACACTGAGTGACCTTCATATGGATTACTTGGATCTGTACCTGGTGCACTGGCCTATGGGTTTTCAGGTGTGAAAAATGTGAAAACAGGAAATTTACTATATTAATAAAATTAATATTGATCGGCATGAGGATTTTCTCAGAATTTTCAGGTAATTAAAATAGAATAAGCTTACTGGGAGACAATATGGACGAGATCTGATATTCTAGTTGGTTTGTAAGTGGTGGAGGGTGTGGTACCACTCAGTTGGTCTCACACCTCTGGTGGTTGTGGGTTCAGTTACTGCTCTGGCCCTGCATGTTCATCACGTCATCACGTGGCACTCTAGTCTTCTCTCACAGTCCATGACATGTCTATCTGTCTGTCTGGATAGATGGCGTTTAGGCAATATAATATCCTGTGATGTGAGTGTGTGTCTACTCTGGACTGGGGTCCTGTCCAGGTTGTCCCAAAGTTATTCCCTGTCCTTTATGGGATAAGGTCCAGGCTTTCTCTGGTCCTGTACTGGATGTGCATGTGGCTGTTTCCTGGAAGATATTACCTCTTATATTTTTATTTAAATTTCTGTTTACCAGGCTGGGGAAGAACTTTTTCCTCTGGACAGTGAAGGGTTAACGATTCCTGACCAGACAAGCTTTTTGGAAACCTGGGAGGTCAGTGAGAATGGAGGAGGGCCGTTGCTCAGAAAGGTTGACTTGGGTAACTGATGGGTTACTGTAAAAGTTTGACATGACAATGTGGTGTTTTTTCTAAGGGAATGGAGGAGCTGGTTGATGCAGGTTTGGTGAAAGCCATTGGAATCTCCAACTTCAATCGAGAGCAGATTGAGGCTCTGCTGACCAAACCAGGCCTTAAGTACAAACCAGCTAACAACCAGGTACTGTGCTGCTTACTAACTGTGTTACTCACCATAACATTTTTCCTTAAGTATTCTCTGAACAGCCTCCTGAGGTGCTTTCTTACCGAACCTGGAACCTTGGAACCTGGTGCCTAGTTAGAAGTTCCTTGGGCCAGTTTTGACCTTGGACTTTTGTAACCAGTTTCATTTATTTCTTTTATACCACAAAACAGGAACTGGGACCTTTATGCTAAATAAGCATGGGAGATTCAGCTCCTAGGTTAAGCTTCACGCATAATGGGGAAACTACATCGCCACCCAAAAAAAATGGAGGATGAACAGGTTGTTTTGTTAGTTACTGGGGCGGCAGGGCAGTCACGATCAAAATGGGACGCAGGTGTTTTATTAATATTTTACTTATGACTCGTGACGTTTATATTTCATCATTTCATCTGACAGGCAGATTTTCTTTTCCGCAGAATGGGAAATGATACTCCACTAACGTTATTTCACTAATAATCACTGGCAAGGTTTGTGCTGGCACCAATGATACATAAAAGTATGTTGGTTATTGATCTAATTTTTCTATGCAGAAATATGGAGATGCACACAAAACAATTTATTCGTTGATGATCTGCTTACCTTTTGCTCCCATAATTTAGTTTCCCCGCACATTTCCGAGTAACTTTCATGTTAACGCTGATGCTTTTGGTTAGCCACTCAGCAAGTTATTGCTGTAAGTGCTTCCCCAGTAGTTCATGTTTGAACAAAAAGTACCTAGTCTGGAGTAGTGACTAAAAAAGGGTTCCAGAACTGCCTCTGAGGAGCTACAATTGGGCTGTGGGTACACATCTAAAGTTCCTCGTTTTGGTGAAAAAAGTTCTGGTTCCTTTGGTGTGAAAGTGTCTCTGGTGTGACTGAAATGAGGGGGAAATGCATTCATGAATAGAATGTGAAATTGCCTTGTGTTTTCTGGGTAAATAAGTAACGATTGCGAGGTTCCCCTTTTTTATGTTCACATTGTTTTGATAGGTTAAAATGGTACACAGACTACTTTCACAAGAACACATGATAAAATTTATTATAGGACTTTGTAGTAGGGCTGTTGCAGTGAATGGATCTCCTCTGCAGTGATTTAGGGTGCCTCAAGGATATTATAGCTACAAGAACAAGCTAAATTGTTCAAACATATAAAAAAACTCTGTTCATTTGGCATCGGTGATGTCATCCGATTACCCATTTTTATTGCACCGATTTGCAAAATCAGCAGGTGAACATTTAATGAAAAGTTTAAAACAAAGTGTGAAAACACAGATGGACTGCTATAGGCTAGAGGAAAAGAGGAAGGTCTACGAGAAGGTTTAGAGATGTGGTGGGGATGAGGACATGCTGGTGATGATGAGGAAGGACAGTCCCCGAACGGAGCAGCAAGAAGAAGAAGAAGAAGAAATAATAATAATAAACGGCCCGTAATGAGCACCTTCAAATTGCCCTCGGTGGAAATCTCTACCTGCTCAGGTGGGCATGGTTGAGCCCTCCACATAAAGGTGTCCATGAGAGACTGGTTTACTGAAAGACTGAACATTTAATTGCATTCACTCTTTGAATAGGGAATGCTGGCTTTGGTTAGCTTAAAATCAGGTCAGTACAGCCTATATTTTCTTAGAAAATATTAAAATGTGCACATAATATATTCCTCTGACCAAAACCTGCACTTTACTGTCTATCTCCACTGTCTACACGCCTGTCCTGAAAGTACAAAAAAAACATACTCAAATGCGTTAGGGCCCCCACTCTATGGAGGATGGAGGATCTGTATTCAGCAATATTTTAAGATATCCATATTTTTACCATAATGTTAGTAGACAGAATGAGAATGTTGCTAAATGAGCAGTTTGGACCCTTTTAGTGAATGCTCTGAACAAATTTTAACATAATTAAACTCAGCAGTTTACAGTGGAATTGTAACGACAAGTTATCTGTGATCGATAGATGTAGCAGGGTTCTCGTTTGGCGTGAGATTACATCTGTTAGGGGTGGAGCCTGTGCCTGGCAAATGCGTGAGACTTGACAGCCCTGCCTACCGCATTCGTCAGATCTTGCTCTCCCACTTCAGTAATTGTATAACTCAGAAGAGCTATGAAGTCTGCGGAGTTAAATCAATGTTTACTGAACAATAAAAAAGTTACTGAATCTGCTGCCCCTTCTCCCTGATGCCTTGGATTAGTTGTGTATATATATAAACATGTCTGTGCATATGTCTAATCATATGCCATTTTGATTTGTATACTGGATGTCTGCTGTTAGTGCTGCGTCTTATGCGATTTCTGCCTACGTTGTGTAAGTTTCTGCTCTTGCAATAAAAAATGAAATGTCAGAACTCAGTGGAAACCTTCGCTCCACATGCCTACGCCTCGTCCATTTATTCTGTATAAATGGTTAAGGTTAGGGCTGGGTGTCCCTTCACAGTGTGAGGAATACAAGGTGTGGCCTGTGACCTGGTTGAAATGTACATCTCACGGTCAGTGTGTGAGACTCGAGAACCCTGGATATAGTTAGCAGTACAAGCTTCTCCCAGCCGCCTTTCAAAACGAGGCTAATAACTTGATAAAACACTTGAATGGAGCGAGGAAGAGATGACTGATAGAGAACAGCTGAAACTTTTTTTTTAGGGTTTTTCCCATTGGAATGAATGGACGGTCCTCACTAAGATAGGAATATGTGTGTGTGTGTGACAGGAAGGCCTTCCATTAATTATGTCTCTTCCTCCAGATCGAGTGCCACCCATATCTGACCCAGGAGAAGCTGATTGCCTACTGCCACTCCCAGGGAATCTCTGTGACGGCATATAGCCCCCTGGGCTCTCCGGACAGACCATGGTGAGGAAATTTAGTTAATGTAGTGTTGGGGAGCAGGAATAGCGCTGCCTGACTGTGTGGTCTGAGTCATCTGCAGCTTAACAGGTCCATAGATGTTTAGGTAATCCAGCGGATTTCAGCCTTACCCGCAAAGGGCCAGTGTGTATGCAGGTTTCTCGGATAACCTTTAGGTCAGCTGTTCAAACCCAGGTGTGAGGACTCTTCAGCCAATCAGGCAGTTCGCGCACACACAGCGGCCCTTTCAGGATACAATTGGCTGCCCCTGATATATGCATTGCAGCTGTGAACCTCTTAACTTGCTGCTGGTTTGATCTGCCCTTAGGGCCAAACCAGAGGACCCTTCACTGCTGGATGACCCTAATATCAAAGTCATAGCAGAAAAGCACAAAAAGACCTCTGCTCAGGTCAGTAAAAGTCGTTCAAGGTTCTGTCATGGGGCGCAATTGGCTGTTGCACAGTTTTCTTCTTGCTGTTGTATAGGTGCTGATCCGGTTCCAGGTCCAGCGGAATGTGATAGTTATTCCCAAGTCTGTCACACCACAGCGCATAGAGGAAAACTTCCAGGTAACTATATCTTACTGAGACGTTTCTGTGCATTTACTTTTTTTATTGCAGCTAGCAATTCCCAGTGTCCCTTTTCAGAATAGACGGCTTTCTCCAGATAGAGGAACAAACACATTACTTAGGCTAAGTGCCTGTTAAATGTTAGTGGTTTTGTGGATCCAACCTGGCCTATTCAGTCATAATTAGTGAAATAGGATATTGGAAAAACTAGAAATAACCTGGTCAGCCACATGACTGTAAGACCATTTAAAAATTTAATACCATATTTATTTGGTAATGAAGATTTCATATAACTGACATAGGACATTTTCCTTCAATTGGTATAATTACTGTTTTTCCTAGTTATTTTCTTTGGTATGTCACAACACAAAGTTGACAACTAATTTTCTAATCCTTGATGTCAGTTTTAAAGGGGACGCTTACTAACATAGGAAGGTAGCTTTGGGTTTCCAAACTATTTTTTCCCTGTTGCTACAGGTCTTTGATTTTGAATTAAGTGACGACGAGATGAAGACCATTCAAGGATTCAACAGGAATTGGAGAGTCTGCCCCATGCATTGGTGAGTTAGCTTCTCGAGTATTGTTTACCCCAGTTCTTCCGAAGCAGTACATTGCATGTTCAAACATCAAATTCTTCATGAATCATGTCCATAACAGATTGGTGCTGACCATCATAATGCTATAAAGCATATATTTCTCAAAGTACCATCTTATCCAGATTTTTACACTGGTCTGCTATCTAGAGGAATGTGTACCAGCTGGATTGTGTGAGTGACTGGGACATTTTTCAGTATGTTCCTTATTTTGCTCTCCTTAGGGGAGTGAAGCACAAGGACTACCCTTTCAACACCGAATACTGAGCCAACAAGCACCTCTGATGTTCTCACGCTAGCATTTACATATTTACATTTTCCCTGTAATTACCTGCCCCCCAACACTAAATTTTGAGGAAATATAGTTTGTCATGTCTATATGCAAGCTATATTTAGGATTGTGGACTAAACAAATACACATATAAAATGTTTAGTAAATCATAATTGAAATTATTTTACAGGTTAGGCCAGACCTCTCATTTATGCATATCACCTTTGGCTTTACAGTTTATTATAATATTTTCCTAGACTTGAAAATGATAATGATTATAAATCTTGATTTTTAAAGCTGAATCTCTTAAACTTGTGACTCTACCAGGTTGACATGTGTCTTCTTGGAAGATGGATATTTTCCCCTGCATTTTCTGTTATGTGTATTTCATACTTTTTTTGAATAAAGTTAATTGGCTTCACTCCATCTGCAGTCTGCTTGTGGTATTGTATATCAATTCTATTAATGCTATCAAAGTTAATAATTAAAGTCAATGTTAATTTTAAAGCCATAACACATTATTTCTTACATTGACACATGCTGTATTATGTTACCCAAATGGGTGAAAAAAGTATGAGCATTTATTGTTTTGAAGACCTATAGTGTTCTTTCCTGATTGTAAATGGGATGAAAGAATAAATCCCAGAATATCACCGCTAACGTCAGAACATTCAGTTAGCATCTCACAGGGTGGCTGGTCGGGAAAGGTGAGGAAGCATTGTTACTTGGGCCATTTTGTAAGCAAAATTTTGTGATTAAAAATAATAGTTTGACAGCTATGTTTATAATTAATGCCCTCCTTTTTCTAATTGCTAACTCTTCATCAAACTTTTTTGCTGGAAATTAATTAGCACTATCACCTACCTGCCATAACCTGGCACCATCACGTACAGTGCCTTGCAAAAGTATCCACCACCCCCCCCCCCTTGGCATTCTCTCTATCTTGTTCCCTTACAACCTGGAATTTAAAGGGTATTTGGGGGGGGGTTGTATCTTTTAATTTATACAACACAATTACCACTTTGCAGATGCAAATTATTTTTTTATTGTGAAACAAACAAGACAAAAGAAACCTGAGTGTGCATAACTATTCAGCCCCTCCCAGAGTTAATACTTTGTACAGCCACCTTTTGCAGAAATTACAGTGACAAGTCAGTTCAGGTACATCTCCACAAGCTTGGCACATCTTGACACTGGACATTCTTCATGGCAAAACTGCTCCAGCTCCGTCAAGTTGGATGGGCGCCACTTGTACGGTGATCTTTAAATCATACCAGAGATTCTCAATTGGATTGAGGTCTGGGCTTTGACTGGGCCATTTCAGGACATTTACCCGTTTCTCTTTAAACCACTGGAATGTTGCTTTAGCAGTGTGTTTAGGGTCATTGTCCTGCTGGAAGGTGAACCTTCATCCCAGTCTCAAATCTCAGGAAGACTCAAATAGTTTTCCTTCAAGAATTTTTCTATATTTTGCACCATCCATCTTTCCTTCAATTCTAACCAGTTTCCCAGTCCCTATCAATGAAAAACATCTCCACAGCATGATGCTGCGCCCACCATGTTTCACTGTGGGGATGGTGTTCTCAGCATGATGAGAGGTGTTAGGTTTGCACCAGACATGGCGTTGACCTTTATGGCCAAAAATTTCTATTTTAGTCTCATCTGACCGCAGCACCTTCTTCCACATGTTTGGAGAGTCTCCAATAGACCTTTTGGCAAATTTCAAATGGTCTGCCTGGTAAGCAGGCTTTTTCTTGGCCCCTCTTTCATGGATCCTAGCTCTGTGCAATGTGTGGCTAATAGTGGTCCTATGGACAGTTACTCCCATCACTGCAGTATAGCCGCCCAGCTCCTTCAGAGTTGTATTTGGCCTCTTGGTTGCTACTCTGATGAATGCCCTCCTTTCCCAGTCTGTGAGTTTTGGTGGACGACCTTCTCTTGGCAGGTTTGCTACGGTGCCATAATCTTTCCATTTTATAATAATGGATTTCATGGTGCTCATTGGGATTTTCAGGGTTTGGGATATTTTTAATACCCCAAGTCTGATCTGTACTTCTCTAGCAAGCGTTCCACTTGCTCAGTGGTAGCCCTTACTTAGGGGTGTTGCACTGGTGTTGACTCTGGGGGCACAGGTGTATATGTACTGAGGTCATTTGACACTTAGATTGCTCAAATAACCACTCGTTACAACCAAGGTATGCAGAAGAGCATCTCTGAACGCACAACACGTCGAACCTTGAGGCAGATGGGCTACAGCAGCAGAAGACCACACTGGGTGCCACTCCTTTCAGCAAAGAACAGGAAACTGAGGCTACAATTCGTACAGGCTCACCGAAATTGGACAATAGAAGATTGGAAAAATGTTGCCTGGTCTGATTATTCTCGATTTCTGCTGCGAGGCTGCAAGGTTTACCTAATGAAGTGGCCGGTGAGTGTGTGTGTGTGTGTGTGTGTGTGTGTGTATATGTATATATATATATATATATATAATAAAAAATTTCATGTAATCTTGTAAGGGTGTACTTGGGTTTCTTAAAAGTCTTCTAGGATGTGATGAGTCTGTATTAGACTTGGAAATAATAATCACCTTCCTCTGGAGATGTGAAACATCATTTGTATTCAGAAGAACAGATGTAAAGCAAGACCATTTTATTTTCTTTGTAGAATACACAAACTAAAGCACACAGGTACAGTTCTCACGAGTTTTTACGCTATATCACTGTAGTCATTAAATGGTGTAAATCAGTGGTTGCCAAAATGTCAACTAAGAGCTGCTAGTGGCAAACACTGCTGCTGCCTGAAGGCCAGCACTGAAAGGCTGAAGAAGAGCAGCTCGGGTTCTAAATGTTTGTCCAATTCAGGGGCACGGGGGTCCGGAGCCCATCCTGGAGACTGCGGGCACAAGGCAGAATTACGCATGTGACAAATAAAACTTCTTCTGTACTTATCATATATATATACTGTATACGACCCAGAAATAAATTTAAGTGTTGCCACCCCCCCCCCCCCCAAATGCACATGGCAGTTACTCTCCACACGGACAGAAATCTCACATTCGGTCACATACAAAAGCTAAGAAAAACACTTTCTTTCTCCATCTTCTTTTATATCCACTACAGGGTTGTAGACTTTTTATGTTAAGTGGAAGATTGACAAACTGTAAGCTGAAGATTCAGCATAATTGTAAAGCCATTTAATGATAGTCACCTCACCCTTAAAGCAATAATGTGCTCACACCTTGTACTGTATGCTTAAAAAGACTGTAGCTGGCTATCTGCTTACATAGAACGGCATTAATGTTTCTGGTCTTGATGGCTGAGTGTAGGAGGCCTGTTCAACAATCAGATTATGAGAAAATCTACTTTAATGTCCAATGCCCAAGGCCAGCCTTGTCCTTTCCACACTGGCTTTTGGTTTGTTTGTTTGCTCATTACTGCCTTGGTTTGCTCTCAAACAAAGATTTAAATGGCTTGTATTCATCAGCTCTCCCTTGCAGAAATTAGATGTTATCTTCAATATCTTAGATATTATCTTCATTAGTTATGAAATAATAATAGTTGTAGGGTGCCACTAGTTTTGTAGCACTGATATAAAGGCCTACAGATTTCAGTCGGTAAAGTCAGTGAAAAGTCATATTGGCTTAATGACTTTCGCACAGTTGTATATCTACTGTGCTCTTATGGGCCAGTAAAAATGCTTTTCAAACAGACATGTTATCATTTTTCATCAGATGTCTGTTAACCATTAGCACAAAATGACAGATAACATATACGCTTTCTCCTTCAGTCTACGGACTCTGAATTGGGATAAAGGTTGGCCAAATTAGACTGGCCAGAAGTGGCTAGAAAATGAATGAATGGGTGGATAGAGAGATAAAGGTTGGCCTAAAATCTCAATTTATCTTATACTGATGTATTACTTATATCTGATAAGTAATACATGCCTTTATTTTGTGTTTCGTGTGCTTTGGAAATTTAAAGAAAATGAAGAGAATGTGTGTTATTTCAGTAGCACAAGTGCACCTATTCTAGTTTCTGAAAGCTGTTTGGATATGATAAGAACTTTGTACAAGTTGTTTCTGGAATAGGCTTTCTGTGAACCTGTGTAAGACAAGTGGGCATGGAAAATGAATAAATGAATGATAAAACTTAAAAACATAAAATACTCATTGGCTTGAGGCATCATTATTTGAATTTTGCATTAGAAGGTGACATGGTTGTTTAGCGTCTCAAAGCTCTAGGGTTGGCAGTTTGCGCCATGGGTTTCCTCCAGATACTCTGGCTTCCCCCCATAGTTCAAGCACATGAAGGTAGGCAAATCAATATTGCGTGTGGCATGTGATGGACTGGTACCCCATCCAGGTTGTTCTACTGCTTTGTGGTCTGTACCACCTGAGATAAACTTGGGAATATTGTCATTCATTCAACCAAAAGCCCCTTTCATAAATAGTCATGGAAAATGTATTTGATGACTTCTATTTCTGCATATCCTAATATGTTCATATCTTCAAACAAAAAATGAATCCAAGACAGACAACCTGAGTAAACACAAAATACAGTTCTTAAATGATCATCTCATTTAAGTAAAAAAAGTTATCCAGCACTAACTGGCCTAGTGTGAAAAAGCAATTACTTAAACAATTTAATTGATAATTTGTCACGGCGCAGCCTGAGGGAATGACGTGTGTGTGGCTTTAGACAACAAGGGGGTTCTATTAACTATAAAAAAAACAAAAAAAAAAAAAACAAGAACAAAAGGGACCACAAGGGGTCAAACATGGGTAGGTAGATAACTAAGACTAATAAACTGACAAGAGGTAGGAGTTGACATAAGGGGGGCATAAAGAAACCACACTCAATATCTACCAAACACTTACAATGTGGTTCTGAGACCTACAACGACCAACAAAGATACAGGGCAAGGGCAGGCACATATATCCTCTGATAACGCGGGCTACATGAAGTACAGGTGTGGGCCATAAAGACACTAACAGGGAACAGGTTGGGGTAATTAGGAACAAAACGGGATGATACCTCCTGACCAAATGGGAACATACCAGACCTGACAGGGACAGGTCCTGACATAATTAGAAACTGACCAGTTCCTCCCAGACTTGATTACTGCTAGCCCTGTTGAATCTAAACATCACTTTTTCAGCAATGTGAATCAGGCTAAACAGTCTCAACAGGCAGCACGCTACGTCGTGATCAAAAGGATATTTGCAAGTGATGTGAAGTGGGTGGCATGATTTCTTCCATGATTGTTTTCCTTTGTCTTCTTCAGTGTCCTTGTCCTCTTATCCTCACATCTGATCCTCTAGCCCTCTGAGCAATATTTGGCTCCATTATTGTCCAAACCAAGATAATTCTCCTGTTGTCTATTAATAGGGTGTGTCTGAAATCACATACTTGTATGCTGCACTATATGGATAAAAGTACTGGGACACCTGGCCTTTACACCTACTTTTATGACATCCCATTCTAAATCCATAGGCATCACTATTAAATTGGAGCCCATTTACAGTTATAACAGTTGCCACTTTTCAGTGAAGGCTTTCCACAAGATAAGAACATAAAAACATACATAAGAAATTTACAAACGGGAGAGAACTCCGCTAATATCTCATTTTGGAGTGTGTCTATGGGAGTTTGTGCCCACACATCCAGAAGAGCATTTGTGATGTCAGGCACTGATGTTGGATTTGAAGGCCTAGCTCGCAGTCTCCATTCAAGTTCATCCCAAAGGTGTTCAGTGGGGCCTGTATGGGCCAGTCAAGTTCTTCCACACCAAATTCACCCAACCATGTCTTTATGGACCTTGATTTGTACACTGGGGCATAGTCATGCTGGAACAGAAAAGGGCCTTCTTCAACCTTCAGATGGAAACACAGAATTGAGGAAAATATCTTATATTATGAAGAATTAAGAGTTGCTCAAGGGTGCTTTTCCACTGGCATACAGGAACCAACCCGTTCCTGAGTCACCATGAACAGAGACTAGTTAAAACACTTCGGTATTCGACTCCATAATGGTCAGCTTGATAAAGGCGTAAGAAGAACCACGTCAGCACAGCTATATCTTGGGTATGGTATGCATTCTTTACAATTGCACAAAGTGTACTGCACATTAATAATGCTCCAAGCATGTAGAAATTAGTTTATGTATGCATATAGGCCTAATTGTAAACTTGTGTAGTCAGTGCACAGAATTTTGATATTACTGTACTGTTCAAATAATTACTTTATTATATAGTATTTACTGATTTACAGAACTGAAAGATCACCATGTTATGCTGGAAGAGAGAAATTAGACATCTACAGAAGATGGAAATATTCAATATAGTTAGAGCACGCAACACACACAAATACAAACTATAATAATTGAAGACCAAGTTATATTCCAGAGTATCTCCCAGGTGAGTCAGCTCATAATTGAACACATTCTACAGCCTAACCACCTACAAATGAAGGAGGTATACACCTTTTAAGAGAAACTCTGAAATGGTGAAACCATTGCGCTGTGACTATATGCAAGTAATCATTCCAAGATTGCAATTAACTGCATCCAATCAACTCTGTATAAACTCAGTTTAAACTCTGTATAAACTCAGATTCCTTGTAATAGATGCAGCTACCGCTTCCCCCTAAATTATATTTGTTGATGGGGTGGGTTGCAATCAGTGTTGGCTACTATTTCCAACAAGAAGTCATTAAACTGTGCCCAGAAAGTCGCTAGATATGCCCCAATTTGCATATCGATTGCGTCATCACGTCGCATTCACGTTCACTCAAACGCCACCACGTACAGTGTTCGCTTTTCTCCTACTCTGTACCTAATACTCCTATAGCTACTTTATTTTAACGCAGATCAAAGTATTTCATTTATCATCTGTTCTATTTATGTTAATTTATATTATTTATCACTGTACTGGAAAAATCACAGGCTATTAACATACACACAAAACCATTTAAAGCTACCTTTTAAACTACGTGTATTTGCAAAAGAACAAAGCCTGGCCGATGTAGCAAAGGCACAGGATATGCTATTAACTGTTAATAATAAATAGATAGGAATAAATGGGCAGAAAGGTTTCTGACTAGTGAGTGCGCAGATCGATCATTTTCTGTGAGTGATCAGCTCAGCCGCTGAATGCCCCAGGGATCGCGCCCTCCGGGAGCCGCGGCCGGAGTTCTGGCGAAGCACGCTACTCGTGGAAGGCGTTCTTAGGGAGCGAGTGCAGCCTTAGGGTAGCTGTGTTCCATAACTGTCTAGCAACAGCACACCGGGCGCAGTAGCAGGGAGCTCAGCTCACTTCCATATTGACAACGTTGTACAGAAAGTAGCTAAGGTTTGTCGGAAATGTCGCTAGATTTGTCGTTAGGCGCTAAGTCGCTAAGTTGGCGACGCGGGTCGCAATCTAACAAAAGAAGGAATATCATTGGCCGGCGTGCCGTCGCTGAGGTTCCGGGCGAGCGAGGCGGGATGGTGACGTATTTCCGGTGTGACGTAACAGCACGGCGCTCCTTCCTTGTCACGTATTACTTATCGTTACTTACAGCGAAGTTGTTTAAAACTACCGTGTCTGCATATAAATATGTTGCAGTTTCTGGTGAGTATAGATGATTTCCTATACAGGATGTCTGCAGATATTGCGTTATCCGAACGGTGTAAAATGCTAACAGGCTAACTGAGTAGCGGTATTTATTCTCCGTGCTATTTTTGAACTGTGTTATGTTGGCCGTTAGTTCATCAGTGGCTTTCTAATAAATGGATATCCGTTTTAATATGGGATTGGCGATGTCTTAAAGTCATGCTTCAGTCAGTACTACTGTAATTTAGTTCACTTTCGTACTGGTTCGTTACCTGACCAGCACCTAGAATGACTGTTGTCCCTTTAATTCGTTTAAAACAAAACACTAGATGTCGTCTCCTGTGTGCTTTACGGTGCTGTTTGTTATCCGGACTTTAGGTGGGGTTTACCCTGGGAAATGTAGTTGGGATGTACCTTGCGCAGAACTACGAGGTAAGGCCATATAAGAATTGAATGTTTGGCTTCAGTTTTTAAATGTTATTTACCGAAAATTACGCGGTGCTATCCCAAGCTAGTGTGCCACTTTTCGTGGATATTTTCTGCTGTATAATTACCCCATACAAATGAAGCACACCATTCTTCAATCTTTGCATGTCTCTTGAAAGTTCTGAATTTTTCAATGGGTTGGTTTCTCAACTTCTGTCAGGTTCCAAACATTGCAAAGAAGATTGAAGACTTCAAAAAGGATGTTGAGGCCAAGAAGAAACCACCAGAATAGCAAGAAACGAGACTGTGATAAGAAGAAAAAGCATAATGTATTCCACATGGAAGAGAACTATACGCTGTGGAATAATGGGATTTAGCTGGAACCTGGAAGCTGCCATTTAAAATATTAGACCTTTTCCGGAATATAAAACAGGCTGTACCCCAATCAGTATTCACCAATTTGTGGACTGCTTTTTTACTCCCTTTGTAAATGTATAATGATTTATACTGCTTTTTTTGAGGGGGGCGGAGGGTAAAAATTGGGTTTGTTTGTTTTTCGTTTCAAGACCTACACCTAATTTACACAATTTTATTTTTTATGCATCACTGCCACAGGTTGAGTTATGAATTTGTGGTCTTGGTGTTCAGAATGCCTTCTGCACCTGTATTCCTGGGGTGATATATATGTCTTCATGTATATGTTTTTTTTATTGTCAGCCAAATGATTCCAATTATAATATAAAGCATGCTGCAGGCAATGATGGTGCAGAATAATTTGATATTCTTTTTTCTTGAGATGTGATGCATCTGGCAGTGAGTAGAAAAACGTCCCTGAATCATGTCCTATCAATCTCTGTGCTGTACTGAAATATTTCTAGCTAATTAGATTTGATGGGAAAGTATCTTTGACCTATTTATTCAGTTTTAAATTTCTGTAATTTGTTCAGTGGTGTGATAGCGTTGAGAATTTGACACCAGTGTCATCTGATAGAATTACATCTATACATTTTTAAAATGTATATAAAATAACTAATATGTTCTGAATATTGAACAGAGTTTGTCCTACATAAAACATCAGTCGTCCTACATTTAATTTCAAATCAAATACGAATTAACTTTGCCTGTAAGACAGTTCCAACATGGCTATTAAACATATACATGCATAGCTGTTGCAAAGACTGTAGTTAGACTATAGTTAGACTAATTGGTGTCTGTAAATTGCCCAAACTGCATGATGTACCCTGCAATGGACTGACATCCCATCCAAGGTGTACCCCTGTCTGTGCTCTCTCAGATCCAGGCCTCCAATGATCTTGACCAAGACAAGCAGTTGGAAGATGGATGGGTGTATGAAACGAAGGGTGGGGAATGTAAATGGATTGTAATTAACAAACTGACATGTTAGCTACAAGAGTCTGAAATACATTTTTTGAGAGAAACATCGAATAAGTGTTACCCTTCATTAACTTCCAACTGCTGGTAGCGAGAAGGACTGGGCTTAGAAAGTGCTGTGGTTCTTCAGCAGCAATTTAAATTTCTGTGTTCCCAAAATTGCTTTTTTCCACGGTCAATGGAGGAACGTAAGTCAGCCAGCTAACTGACGTTGATGAATAGAAGAAAAATAATCATTTAACCAGATGTAGGACAGCCCTATTGCAGGGTAGTGTAAAATGAACAGGTGTCTTCTAAGGAGCTTTGAACAGCAGACCACAGTGAATCGTTATATTGCAGATGTGCCCCATAATGGTACCCCAGCACCAGATGTCAGTATGGAAAATACGGACACTGTTTGATTTGGCTTATTATTATTGACTGAATGGTGTAAAGTGCAATCTATTCTTTTCTTAGCTTTAGTCTCCTGATAAGATTCTGATACTCCTATTTAATAAAATGTATTTCTGATATTTTATATTTCTTAGATTATAAGTTAATTATCCATATTTCATCCCATAGAGAACAGAGGCATATTTCTGCATCTTATTTGGTTCATTTCAGAAACAAAATATTGTCCAAATTAAACAACAATTTCAGTTTTTTGTTACTTGCCGTTTACTTTACTTTATTACTTGCTGATTACATACAGGCAATATACTTTAAATTGCTATTACGTGAATCTGACTAAGCAAAGTAAACGTTATGCTCGTCACCCCCACCGGCAGAGGGTGCTATGCTTTTATTGTAATGTTCCTAGTCGCAAAAACTTCCGGCGTCATTCTATTACGTCATAAATGTCGTCCTTGTGGTGTCTGTTTTGCAGTTTTAATTAGCGAGTGTAAGGATTTGTTTCCAGAACAAGACACTTCTTTAAATAAAACGCTCTCTATAACGTTTATGTAGCTTCACATGCCACGTAGTGTCCTTAGATCTTATTTATCGTAATGCTAATTTGTGTTACTTCTACAATTGTAACCATTTGTCTTAGAATCTGTAGTGGAAGATGCATTTAAAACACGTGTTAAATAGGTGCTGCGCTTCTAGCCGACTGTAGTTTCCGCTTCACGCCTTGCAGAGACGAGGACCTTAGGGTACAGGCATGGCGGCCCCGAACTCTGCGCAGCGGCGGGCATGCTGGACCGCCAGGGACCGCTTCTGGAGCTGTCTTGAGGAGAACAGTGAAAACTCGGCTCCTTGCGAGAAACTCCGTAGGTCCTTCGAGGACAGCTGTCCAGCTCAGTGGGTGAGGCCCTTTAGTTGCCGCCGTCTGCGAGGTTGGTCAGTTGGCTGGAGTGAGACTTCTAATTCGAGACAAGCACTCATTTCTGTAGGGTCTGCAAACTACCCCAACGCTTTTAATGTAGCTAATGTTAATGGTATAATGAAATATGGATATGCCGTAAGAATTTGTTGATTCTGGCATTTTCCTTCGGACACAGTTTATCTGCTACAGTATTTGAAGACCACCTAAAATTTTTAAGAATCCTCTTAACAGCAAATAACATCTTGGCACACTTTCTTGCATTCCGTGCCAAATCATCACACTTTCGGACCTCATCGTCACATATTAACGTAATGCTGCTGATTTGGTTACATGAGTAACTCATGAAACTGAAATTGGGTATGTCTTGTATCAATATTGAGGGCGATTTAAGAGATCAAAGTTATAACTTTCTTTTTTTTGGGGGGGGGGTTATGACTTTGACTGGCTATATTTACTTTAATGTAAGCTGCATAGAGCCAGTCAAAGTCATACTCACCCCATAAAAAAGTTAAAACTTTGTTTGCTTAAATCTGCCTTAATATTAATCCAAGACGCATCCAATTTCAGTTTTGTGAATTACTCATGTGACCAAATCAGCATGTTAAGATCTGTGACGATGTGGTCTGAAAGTGTGATTATTTGACACGGAATGACTCAACAACTGTTTTAAGATCCAGCTGACAACATCACAGTACATTTCTTTTATAATGGTTGTGGGTTATATTTTATAAAAACAGAACACTAGATGTCTGGCCTGTGGTGAGGAAATAAGTAATGCTTACCTCAGGGAGGTAAACGTTTTCCTAAGTCTTTCACTAGTCAGTCAAATTATTGTCATCCTACAAAGAGAAGTCAACTGAGTGGAAAAATAACTGGTGATATGCTTGAAGAAACTAATTTTAGATCTGGAGATGTGCCCTTGCTCTGGAGTTAATATGGTGTTCCTGTTTTTAATTCATCATCCAGTTCTCTGTGGTCAGTTCACTGTGTAATTAATGAACTGCCCATTGATTAACCTAACATGATAAACCTAGCATGTCTACATTTCTGCCCCAGTTTGTGCAGGATATAAAAGACAGAAACACACCCGGTGTCAAATGGGTGCGTACACAAACTGGAATTACTCATATTTCAAAGGTTTTTCCCCCATTGCTTGTGCACATGATGCAGCGGCAAAGGGATTACTTTAAGGGGTTCACCAGTTTAATGGCAGGTATGGATGTGGGTACTGTCTCAATGAGGGAATGATGGTGGCCAAAGGGAGAAGATGTACAAGGGCGTATCTTGATGTTGAGGCTGACTTGCGAACCCACAAGCATATGTTGAGTGTGGGTATTGACCATGTGCTTGGGGTCAAATGTGTGTCACCCTTGACCCTATTAAACAGTTTTACTGGTTTTGATATGGTGAAAGGGTTCCCAGTGGACTATGTGCATTGTCTGCTACTTGGGGTAACGAAACAGTTTTTAGACCTTTGGCTTAACAGCAAATATCACACTGATCCATGGTATATTGGCACATTCAAACACACAATTGATCAAAGATAATTGCCCATCGGGCCACCCTCTGATGTTCCCAGAGTGCCACGCGCAGCCCATTTGGCACAGAATGCCGCAGCTGGCTGTTGTTTTACAGTTCTTGTACATGTATTGTTTTACAGTTCTTGTACAAGTATATACTGAAGACATTAGTTAATGAAATATTCCTCCTTAGTTAAAGACAGAGTTTCAGAAACAGAGTTGGCAGATGCTTCTAATTATATAATAAAATTCATTGCCAGATCCCAGAAATTTGTGGAATGTGCCAAATGTTGTATAATGTCCACCAATTAATGCACCTAACATTTTCCATCAAGTGGCATGGATGTCTGGCATCAACTTTTGTGTTTCAAGGGCACAATCAAAAGCTGACAGTACCGAGTCCAGAGTAGGGACTAAAAAAGCGCCCCAGAACCACCCGAAAGTGTGAGTGAGTGTGACACCAGATTTGTGAGAGTTGGCAGCCCTGCTCCTGGTCCGTCGTAGAAGTCACCCATCATGTGCATGAGCAAAGACTGCTTAACAGAGCTAAATCAGTTTTGTGGTTTGCAAGGAATTTTGAAAGTGAGTGCATTTACGGTAATTTTATATTACCTGTTTTTACTTTTATGAGACGCCTTTCATGAATTTTTGAACAATTTCCTCTGTTCCAGTAAGGAACTTGTCACCTTGAGTGGGTAAAGCTGTTTGATGTTAAATATGGTGCCAGCTACCTTCATAATACCTTCCTGTAATGTTATAGGTTTTCTGATTATAGATTGATGCCGTTTACTGCTGAGAACCTTCTCTGTGTTACTCGGAATTTAATTGATAACTTCTAGCTTATGTTTGTTGTTGCAGGTGAAGTATTTTTCCAGAAGAAGAGACTTCCTGAAATACAAAGAGAAGATGCAAAGTGATGGTTTTGAATCTTCACAGCAGCCCTCAAACTGAGGATAGCATTCATCGAGTGGGAACCTGAAATGGCTCGGGGTGCAACAAACAATACTGGGCAGACTTCTGCGTGAATGCGCTTTCAAAATAGGCCACCTAATTGCAGTGTTTCCAGCAGCCAAAGTGCTGTGCATCTGGGGTGCTGTTTTTACCCGAGTTCCTAATATCCACTGAAATTAAACTGGCATGTTGGGTGTCTGCAGTGATTTTGTTTTTGAAGTAAGGCTGGGCGATAAAACGATAACGATATGTATCGCGATAGACACGTGATCGATATCAATAAAAAATGTGTTCGATAAA
>JAODKM010000001.1:29176203-29187929 GCA_026780845.1 Petrocephalus sullivani
GATTGGTTGATTAGATAATTGCATTAATGAGAAATTGAACAGGTGTTCCTAATAATCCTTTAGGTGAGTGTATATCGGCTGGCAGAGCCCGCCATTTCTTCCCTTGCCCACTCCGCGGGTACCCCCATTCCTGCTAACTGTGAACCCCCCAGAGATTGGCTGAAAGGCAGGGAGGACTACCCTAGTCCTCCAGCCGCTACAATATTAATAGTAAACCGTAGAGTAGTTCAATTTTACAGTAATTGCAATGCGTCCCAGGGATAACATGCTTTTTCTCCCATTGATGCCATGGGTGACAGTGAAAGACATGACATCAGACAAACATTACACTTGGTTGCATCAAACAGTTATTTAACAGAGTTAAGTTCTTTGACAGTGTTCGGGTAGAAGCTTTTCAGTAGTCTGGAAGTGCGTGTCGAAATGGATCTATAACGCCCTCTAGAGGGTAGCAGAGTAAAGTGGTGGTGGCCTGGGTGAGATGGGTCCCTAATGATTTTTATGGTCCGTCGTAGATTCGTTGACCCATGTGCTAAGGGGAGACTAACTTGCAGAGGCTTATTTTTCTGTGGTTGTACAAACATTCAGATGTCTCAGATGATTTGCTTGTGTTTACAACAACATATCAAAGTTCGATATAACAGAGCCAACAGTCTTATCAACTGTGCTCTCTCCGTTGCTGGTGCAATTTATTAGGAAGTCAAAATGTTCCAAAACTAACGATTTATGAATGACTGTAACCAGAATTAGCCGTAACCAACTCAGAGCCACAATAAACATCATTTCAGTATTACACATCTACTGAATTTATTCTGACCATTTCAATAAATGTATTTATTTAATTTCATTGTATGTACTGAACTGAAAAATGACGTACCGAACTGTACAATACCAATACGTGTACCATTACAGCCCGAATATTTAGGCAGAATAACATATTCAGATTAAATGTAGCTGTGTTTTTACCACCTACCTGCCTAATCTTTTTTTTTTTTCTTCCAACTTCACCATGTACTACATTTAGGTATGAAAAATGCGCATCAATTTTTATTTTTCTCCTTATTCATACAATGAATGGGGGTAAATAGGATAAATTAATGGTATCATTATCTAGGCAAGCTTCCCTTTTGAGTGGGGCTCCCAGAGGGCGGGCTCTGGTTGCACCACCCAAAGTGCTCTGTCTGTAGCTTATTTTCCAGGAAAGGAACAGAATAAAAAACACAATTTTTTGTATTGTACTGCCACCGTCTATGGTCTGTCTTCAGGGGGACTCTGGTGGCCCGCTATCCTGTTTCCAGGGTGATTGGTATGAGCTTGTGGGCGTGGTCAGCTGGGGCGTGGGGTGTGGCCGACCCAAGAAGCCAGGCGTGTACACAAACCTCAGCAGATACGTAGACTGGATCGCCTCTGTTATGGAAGGAAAGTATCTGCGTTGCACTGAGAGTTTTTTGGAATTGTCATTTCATCCGTCAGTTGAAATCCTTACTTTCACCTTTGATTCTACTATTGCATTATATTCTATAGATTCGGTAAGTATTTGCTTGCTTAAAAAAACTTCTATACGATAGTTTACCATATTCAAACATGATGTGGATTACTTGTGGATGGCTGTCTTCAAAGCTTTACCTGGTCTGAGTGACACTCTGTAGCCTTCTTCATTCATTATGCTTGAGCTGTGTCCTGTTCTTTTCAGATGACACATTCAGGACCGTTAAAACAATGGGAAGACATGGAGGTGGGAATATTGTTTTAACATTGTAATCCTTATATACCTTCACATTTAGTCTGGTTGCTGGCACATAATACTTAGAGGTTTAGCAGTTAGAGCCAGAAGAGCCAATATTGCACCACCCTGGGGTAGTACCAAGGTCCAATTATCAGAAACATCCTGGCCCAGCTTTCTTCTGTCCAGCTTCCCTGTCTTCACTGGTGTCATTACTTTCCTCTTTGGCATGAAATATGGTATTGTAATTGTCTTTGACCTCGATTTTTATTGGCTCATTTTATGTCTAATATAAAATAATGGAACGGTGTTGCCTGAGTTTGGTTCTTCTGCATATTGCTTAAATTTTACTAGTGGATTCTTTTTTTTTTTTTGTCTTGCAATCATCGGCCACTAGCTGGTAGTCTGCACTGATTACTGTATTCATTATAAGCCTTTGCCCTGCCAGGTGTTGATCCATAAACGTCAACAAACTGCTCTTTCTCAGGATCGTCGGCTCCATGCGGACAGCCGGAAATCCAGCCCTGTTGGCAGGGCTCTGACTATGCCCAGCTGATGAGGGAGAAGCATAAGCTAAGGGTGGGAAACCTGCAGTTAGCCTGTCCACACTCCTGGCCTTGGCAGGTCAGTCTGCAAGCGGATGGGAGACACTACTGCACTGGGACCCTGATTCACAGTCGCTGGGTGTTGGCAACCTATCGCTGCAATACCAGGTAGGCCTGAAGACACTTGTGGACCCAGAAGATCACAGGTTGTTGTACAGAGTGACCCTCATGCTAACTTCATGCATTCATGCAGTGAAGCATGTGTCCCCAAACATTTCAGCCCATAACCCCGAAATTAAGTGTCTGAGACTTTTCTGTCTCATATTTTCCCACTTGGGGAGGGGGGGGGGTCCCTCGATAGACTAATTGCAGTAACTGGTAGTTTTTTTTTTTTTTTTTTTGCTACTCTCCCCTACACACACACACACTTTGGAAACCCCTGTGTTAGTGGACCTTTTCCCTTGCAGAGCTAAAACCGATACTGTGGTTCTTGGTGCACATAACCTGGAGGTCACAGCAGACCAGGAGATCCCTATAAAAGCAGTTTACACCGTAGCTCAGAATGACTCCTTCACCTCCACCATTGACGATGTGGTGTTGATCCGGCTTCTCAAACCAGCTCGGATTGGTATGGAGCTGCCTTCGTTTTTCTGACTGCCAATGCCCCGTTATTCAGGGAGGAATGATAAGTTTTGCTGATGCACGTCTCCAGTGCATATTGTTTATTTCAACTTACTTCCTTCACCAGGAAAGACTGTATCCCTGGTTTGTGTACCAAATGCTGATATCAAGCTAGATGACAGCTGGGATTGTGCCACTGCGGGTTGGAGAACCACAAAAGTGGCAAGTAAGTCTCTGGTGACCATGTCTATGCAAAGAGCTTATGTTCTTAACCTGCAACAAACCATCTCTAGTTTAGAAGTTGTTTGCATTGTTTTCTAAGGGCCCTTTCCTGCGATTTCAGATCTTTTGTTTGTGTGCTTTTTGTTAGATGATAAGGACCCTGCACTTTTGCACCAGGCCAGGCTGAGGCTGATTGATGAGATGGCCTGCCGCCAGAGCTGGGGAGATGACCTTATTGTTGAGCGCCACCTATGTGCAAGTGCCGCTGGATCGCTGTCCTGCATGGTACCTGATGTCTTACTGCTATCCCCTACACCTTCTGTCATCCTCTGTCATTTTCATGTACTGAAATGTAATCGTCTCCTCTCTATAGCAGGGTATATTCAGCCGCAGTAAAATAACTCATCTGGCCAATTTTAACACCAGCCCCCATCCCCCTATCCACCCAGCTGGCACTGACTTTAGAAGGTATTTTTAATGCCATCATACAGTCCAGACATTATACTAGTACCTTAAAAAGCAACGCCTGTCTGCCATTTTTCTGCAAAATTTTAAAGAGATGTATACAGTGTTACTGTCTTGGCCAAGCCTAGCCAGCCCCCTCACATTCAGTCCAGCTCCCTGAAACTCTGAGAGAGCGAGAACTGGCCCCTGTTGTATATGTTGGAATGTCCTCTTGGCTAACTTGGTGGGTAGCACTGTCACCTTTCCTTTCAGAGTGGGGGCTTGAATCTGTTCCGAAGTAGCGTTTTTTTTTTTTTTGCTTTACAGCCCAGTGTGCCATATATGAGTAAAAAAGTAAAATCTTTATTTTGATGAGTGGGTTGGATGTAAAACGGAGATAAAAGGTGGGGTCAGATATAACCCTGTGGGTTCCCCAGGGATACTAATACTCTTTGATTTTGTGATTTTAAGAAGATGGCTGGAGCTTAGCTTTAATTTTCTTTCAGTAACTGTTCGCCATACTGATCACTCCCCATATACCTGTCCTTAGGGGATCTCTGGCGCCCCCCTGCTTTGCCAGAAAAATGGTACGTACTATTTATTTGGCCTGCTGACATGGGGCAGCAGACACTGTGATGCCAGCAGGCCGGCGGTTTACACAAAGCTGGCGGCCTACCACTCGTGGATGCAGGAGTTCATAAAGGACCTCTGAGGGGGATGGGCAATTTGGACATTATGGACTGTGTCCAGCTTCAATAAACATTTTTGTATTATGTTGTCAAGCATGTCCTGTGATCTATAATGTATATCTATAGATTCCTGTGAATCTGTAATTTGGAATAATACTGACCCAGAAGTTATTCATTCTGTGTTTTCTTAACAAACCTGTCAGATGCTATTGTCAGCTTGAGGCAAAATGCTTGAATTACTGATTACCTTCCTGGTGCCTGGAAAGTACTGAGTCACTTTTTATCACCAGCACACTTACTAGAAGTAGTTTGTTTGTCTGACAGCTGTGTGTCAGTGTGTATAGCATGTGTGTGGACAAACCTGAGCACAGATATAACACACGTAGTGGTCTTGGCTATAAAAAATGGGTAGAAAAAAACATTGGCGGGACCCTATTTTACTTTTTGTTTTGACAGTTTAGTATTATGTTTTTGTTGGCTGGTGTAGTCTTTCAGCACAGTTCTTTATGGTAAATGACCATGAATGAGGGTAGTAAAAATGTTTGCATGATTTATGATGGTGATGGTGATCAGTCATCAGAGCTTTACAAAGAAACCCTTTTTTAGCACTGTCTTCAAGCTTAACCACAAACTTATTACTCTGTACAGAATGTCTGATTTTTAAAAGTAGTTTTTCTTGTTGGGGTTTTCATTTACTTTTCTTTTTATTTACTCCTCTTGATGAAGCAGTGGCAGTATTTGCAATGAAAACCTCAGTCTAAGGGCAGTGCCTGCTTTCCACTGATTCCACATAGATGTTAGAGAAATATCTCTTATAGGGTTTCTCAAGCACTGTCCTGTGAGTGGGCTCTAATGGGCCACTGTCCTGTCGGAAAAGCCCTCCCAGATGCTGCTCCTACAAGTACTGCTTGCTTTTTCTTGTAAATCTCACACATTAGTAAGGCCCAGTAGTTCTCAGTGGGGGTTAGGTCAGGTGATAAAGGAGGCGAGGTCACAATTCTATCACTTTTTAAGCCTTTCTTGGTGAATCTGTGGAATACTTGCTACATGGGAAGGGGTATTGTCCTGTATGAATAGCATAACCCTTTTTCAAACTGGCACAAGAAGTAATCTAGAAAGTGGTAGGTCTGTTAATTTTTACACCATCAGCAAGTCGGAAAGGTCTAATAAGTTCATTGATAATGGCAGCCCACATCACTTCTGTACCACCTTGTTGGCACATATAGATGTCCATCCACAGGCCCATCCAGTTTGGAAACTCTAATCTTGAGTCACTCTAACCTTCTCTCTCCACAAAGCTTTTGAGGATCAGTCTTGAGACCAGTGCCCATGCTTGACATTATAGTTTGTGTGCCTTATTGAGTCCAGGTCAATTTTTAGCCATAGCAGTGTTGCATATCACACTGCAACTAATAATTCTGGAAATTCCATTCAGTTTGCAGTTCTGAAAAATGTGGGCATTTGTTGCTAAAGAATTTCTGGTTGTCTCTCCTTTTATTTGGCAGTTAGTCTTCTCTCTACACACTACTTCCATCCTCTTTGGCTGTTATTCACAAAACACTTGACTGTATGGCATTCCTAAGTTGGTGTGTGTGTGTGTGTGTTGGCAGCAGACAGTAGTTCCAGCATCAGGAACAGTCACCTTCTATGTGACGGACCACTCTACTAGCTGATGGCATGGAGAATGATGGACTTAAAATGGTTCAATGAACAGTACCTTTTATGGAAAATAAGAAAAAACTGCTTCTAAATATTACACTGGGAGTGGAGCGGATGCCTACCAGGTCAGCCAGATCACAAGGAGGCGCTGCAGGGATTGGGGGGCATGGAAAAACAGTCCTCTGAGTATAAGTATAGTTAGAAGTTGAAGATTTTTTTTTTTTGATGATGATGATGATGATGATGATTTTGACATCTCAGCACTTAAATTGCAACTACAGATGGTCCCAGAGTTACGATGATACGAGCGATACGACAAAATTGTAAAAATATTTTAAGCTTCGTGCAGCAGGCAAATGTAGCAGTATAGTACGTTGGGATGTTGCTGGGATGTACACATTTCCCGAATTGTGAGATACCAAGGATTGACGGAGTTCAGGTGTCTCTAGGTTAGATTGTGTATTTTATTCCTGTGTTTTTGGTGTTTCAAAGCCCATCTCGACATATTTTCAAATTATGATGGGTTCATCAGAACGCATCTCTGTCGTAAGTTGGGGACTACCTGCACACTGTCAGAAAAAAGTACCAATTCATACAATCACTTGTCACTAGGGCTATACCCTCAAGGGTCTACCAACCATCATCCCAGTGCCAAAGAAATAATCAGTGATGGGCCTGAACAATTACCGACCCGTCACGCTCACGCCAATCATCATGAAGTGCTTTGAAATGCTAGTGATGGCACACAAAGACCAATCTCCCCATCTCATTAGACCCTTTTCAGTTTGCATATGGGTCCAACAGGTCGACGGGGGACACCATATCCTCTGCCCTTTGGAAAACAGAGACTTTTATGTCAGAATGCTGTTCATAGATTTTAGTTAAGCATTCAATACAATCATCCCGCAAAAGTTGATTGTAAAACAGTGGATTAGGCCTGAACACCTGTCTCTGCAATTGGATCCTGGATTTCCTGACCGAGAGACCCCAGTCTGTACGGAAGGGTTGCAACATCTCCAACACCATCAGACTGAGCACAGGAACTCTGAATGGCTGCATGCTTAGTCCTCTGCTCTTCACCCTGCTGACTCACGACTGCACAGCCATACACAACACCAACCACATCAAGTTCGCTGATGATACGACTGTGCTGGGACTGATAAGCAGGGGTGACGAGTCAGTGTACAGAGACGAGGTACAATGGCTGACGATGTGATACAGAGACAACTTTTTCAACGTCAACAAGACTAAGGAGATTGTGTACTGCACATCCTGCCCACACCCTACTCAGCATAAGGCTCTGCTTTGGAGCCTGTAAGGGGGTATGAAGTTCCTTGGGGTGCACATTACTGAGGAACTGACATGGACGAGCAGCATCACCTCCGTAACCAAGAAAGTCCAGCAGAGACTACACTTCCTGAGGCGGCTGAAACGAGTGAACCTTCCCCCTCCCATCCTCACCACGTTTTACAGGAGCACCATCGAGAATGTTCTGACCAGCTGCATCACTGTCTGGTATGGCAACTGCGACATGTCTGACCACAAGCGCCTACAGACAGTCGTGAAGACAGCAGAGAACATCATCGGGGTGCTTCTCATCGCACTACAAGAGACATTTTGCAAACAGACTGTCTGCTAGGACTGTAGCATTGTGCAGGACCCCTCACACCGTTTTATACTTCTGCCATCCAGGAAAAGACTCTGCAGCATCAGAGCCAGATCTGCCAGGCTGCAGGACAGATTTTACCTCTTGACTGCGAGAAAGTTTCATACAAGGCTCCTCAACACCCTACTGCCCTCAGGGATTCTTTACCTTGCCCCTACTACCCCTTAACTCCTCTAAGTAGGCACATTGTACTCTGACGTGGTTGCAACTGATCTGTATTTATTTATTCCTGTTTTTACTGTCAATAACTCTCTGAATACTTAACACACCCGCCAAATACTATGATTGTATATTGCACACTCTGCACTTTGCACAATGCTGCTACTATGGTAGTACTATGGTATAAAATTTACTTGAGAATAGAACTTTTCTTTTTCCCCACTGTTTATGGTTCACTTGAATGCTTCTTTGCACTTATTCTACTTAACTTGTTTTTCTACTTGCTAAGTGCCATAATTTAATCATGCAACAGCCTATTTATACCGTGTGTATGTTCAACCGTAGATCCTGAGCTTCGCCATTTCGTCTCACTGCATACTTGTATGTGGTTGAGATGACAAATTTTACTGACTGTACCTTAGATACAGAAACAGACTCTGAGGAACATCTTTGTACCTTTGGGGATACATTTGTCTGTACCATAAGGAACAGAATTGTACCAGGGCTGTACCCTTTTTTTCTGACAGTGTACTTAAATGTCTATTTTCTGAGGGACATTTGAACAGAGCTGACAGGACAGCATATTCTGGATGGAGCCCAGCCTTCAACTCCACTCTGCCTGACCTGGGTAAGAGGGTTGGATAGATTGTAGGTTCTTAGATATTAAAGGAATCTATAAGTAGTTGATAAAATGCTGAACAGTAATTTATGTGCCAATTTCTGGTTTGGTTTTCATAGAGTTTGACAATGTAAACAAAGCAAACTGTGACTGCAATCATATTAAGGTTCAACGGGCTTGTATTGCAGTTAATTAAACCAACATCCCCTACTTGTTTTGAATTTAGCACAAATGGATTCTTTTATTTCCACAGCCATCATAATATCAAAACACCCAATTAAATAAAGACTCACAATGGTATTTAATACAAAATGTCCATGTAAACAGACAATTACAAAATGACATTGCCAGGTTACATAGAATGTTCATAGTACAACCCCATTTCCAAAAAAAAGTCGGGACACTGCAAAATGTAAACAATGCAATGATGTATAAACTATAAACCCATATTTAATTGAAAGTGGAACAAAGACAACATATAAAAATGTTGAAACTGAGAAATTTCATATGACAAATATGCAACTACTTCTACCAGAAACCATGCGCATTTTTCCACAGCGTCCAAATTTTTGTTAATGGGGTGATAGAAGCACCTTTGATTGAACATGCTACTCAGCCACGAGCGTGACGTCATGCACTCAGCCAAAGTGTTACAATGGCTCCATTTTCTGGTAATCTTTCACTGCATAATTTAGGCAAGTAGTCAACTGTGTATCCATTTATCAGATTACAGGCATTGCTCTTCAGGATCACTTTTCCAAAGACCCTGAGCTCATTTTGCATTGCAGAACTTCAAAAGGTATACATGTTGGAAAAGCTGAACTACTCTGTGGCAGTAGGTAAAAACGTGATACCTAGAACTAATGATGACAAGGATGCAATTAATACTTAAAAGGCAGACGAAACATTAATAAATACATTTGCATTAGCATGTTTTGCTGTACAAAATTTTACAAAAAAAAAAAAGCTACTAAGTCAGCTAATATTTCAGCTAACTAACTAACTAACTAACATTTCACACACGCCAAACCTCATTCTCCATGTTTATTTTAGTTAAATTTGAGACTTTCAACAGCACACACAACTCTGGCTCAATCATAAATCGCGAATTCAGGACCTATACTCAATCCTTCATGTGAAGCAGCTATAGACTGAGGCTGACTGGCTGGGGGGCACGGTATGCTGAGATCCCAGGCGCGAGATGTGCCGCTCACCCCCAACACTCACTTTCCAAGCTCTGGTAAGTAGAATCCATTCCATCGTGGCTAAACAAACAGAAAAACGTATTGAGTTGGGTCTCCATGTAGAACTCTTATTTTCTTAGCATGCCCCAGTTTCTCTGACCTTAAATTGACGCCAGGAATCTCCAGATATCAACTAAGTGAACACTCTGGATGCCCAATGAGGTCATAGGAATTTTACTTACACATTCTGAGGGCAGAATAAAAAAAAAAAATTGATTCAGAGATCTGACAACCAATCAGATGTCTTCGTCCCACCTCCTCTATCTGATTAGTTCTCTCATTTTTCATTAGCGTTAGCTTTTGTAAAAACTCATACAAGCGTCCTGTGAGGCAACTGCCTTCATTATTAATGAATTGGGTGCGTAAACCCGTGAAAGTGGTAGTAACTTTCGTAAGAGGTAGCAGCATCTATGTGTCAGTCCTTGAATATACTGGGATAATAAAAGAAGTGAATGGTGCACATTTGAGCAGAGCTGCAGTGGATGAGTCATGAAGGAAGCCTTACAGTCCAGAAAGGCCTTGAAATGCTGCTCATTAAGCATCTGACAAAGACATCAGGTCAACACAGGACATGTAACATTCTTTCATGAAGGGTGAATGTGCATGAGGAACACATACTTGCACTTTGACTTTGGATTAATTTTCCATTCAAATTCTTTTATTCAATTATTCTGCTCCCAGATTAATAGCACAGTTCAGGCTTTTCCAAACTCGGCCCACACTGGGCAGAATGACCTGAAAGCAGTAGGAATGCTCCTCTCATATAGCTTTGCCGAAGTCAGTTTTCCTCATCACACTAGAGGCGTGGCACAGCTGGTGACTGGAAAACCAGTGATGTCCGTCAGACCTGAAGGTGGTGGCTAATATCACAGCCGCTGGAGATACACCAGTCAAGCATGAGAGAAAGGGAGAAGCAAGAGCCTTTCGTCTCTTCCAAAAACAGCCCAGTCAACTCAGCTCTGTATCCTCTCTCTATTGCAACCATCTTCCAACATAAAACCTTCATCCAGTGTCATCTTGAACAGGGCCGACTGGGTGATAAATCTTATGGGTTTATGAATGAATTTACGGTCGTCAAATTCTAGAATGACATAGGGGCGTGCCGTGGACTCAATGGGTCAGGACACCAGCAGACTCTTGGAAGTAGGACAAGGGCTTGAGGAACACGCTCACCATATAGGACCACATGTCATGTGCCACCTGGGACTCAGCAATGAAGACACGCCAGAAGAAGACCAGCAGGAGTGTGTTACAGGTGTAGCAGATGTTCCTCAGCCTGACCAGGACATGGAAATAGAGTTAGGAGTCTTTGTATTTACTATTAAACCACACACACAGTTTACAATTGGCAGCCGGTAACCAGATTAAGATCCTAAAAGGGACCAAAAAACCTGGACACAGTTTGTCAAAGAATGACACACTTCCTTTTAAATTTCTCCCAGAGTCCCACATTATAAATCAATAGAAGGACTGACACCCAGTATCCAAAATGGAAATTTCCCATGGAGGAAAGTGAGGATTTACAACAGTGGCATTCTGAAATACAGTGCTGACGGATAGGACGAGTACACTTACTTCTTCAGGTGCCGTTTAGCTGCTGGAACATCTGCCATGTCCTCATTCAGGATGTACTTCTTGGCACCCAAGCAGTAGGTCTCCATGTACTCTTGCCAGTTCAAATGGCTGACATCAAAATTAAAGTTCTGAAGGGCACATCAGAAAAAGGGCATATTGAGGGCTGTGGTCCAATCACACGTGTATCACATTAATCACAATTTGGGTTGTATGGAGGTATCACATGCACTGCTATCACACAATCACTTGTCCATGACACATCCAGCTCAGTCCCTTTCCTCTGTTTCTTCTCAAAAGGTTTACTTTCAGACAAGCAAAGAGGTACATCTGAGGCCTTTTACAAGTACTCAGGTTTCTCTTAAGGCTATCACCCTCCATAATATATAGTACAGGATCGGCAAAAACCAATTAAAACTATAAGAGTTTCAAAAAAGAAGAGAAAAAAAAAAAAAAAAAAAAGAAAACCCGCGCCATTCCACACTCAGACCCCAAAACACTACAAAACGCACAAAAACCCCAGGACCCCCGGGCAACCGACAATGAACCAATAAAATAGGCGACTA
>JAODKM010000001.1:29195761-29212589 GCA_026780845.1 Petrocephalus sullivani
GGGGGTGGAGTCATAGGTCCCCACCAATGTCCAGAGCAAATCTACCCCCTTGTCCATGACACCTTGCTTCAATGATATATTTGATCATGTTTTGCTATGCAACAAGCTGCGGATAATGGAAGTTTCTGGTGTTTCAAGCAATGAAGTTTGTTAAGATATGGGCTTGCAATTTTTTTTAGATTTAAAATTTCAGGGTGTGGATCATGGCTAAATACCAGACTGAATTTGTAGCATGCTATGGATTTTTTTTCCGACGAGTTTGATTCCAGATAATCATTAATCTTTGATCATTACTGGAGAACTTACTGATTATGTTGTTCATTGTGTTAATGATAATATCAGTCTATGGTAAGTAGCATTTCTATTGCTTTGATAAGGTAATAAAATGTGTGCACATATTTCTATGGGGGTTCCTTATGAGTATTGACTTTATTGATCCCAGGGGGAAGTTCTGGCCCAGGATTGCTCAACACCCAGTGCTGCTGAGTACTTTATAGTTCAGGTAGTTGGTTCCCTCTAAATGTGAAACTAATTTAGGCCATTCACTTCCAATACTTTGTGGAGGATACAGCAGAGAGGATATACAGGGCATCTTTTTGAGCAATGTTGCCAGATAACAGCGCTGACAAATGCTACTCGGGCACTTTCCTTTGACAGTAGGCAACACATTTCAACAAATTTGATATCCAGATCCAGATGAGTTGTATCATTGTGAAGCACATAAACGAGACAAAACGATTTTTCCAGACAAAAACTCAGTGACCCAGTGTGAAATATCCAATATCTATCCTTCACCTTTATATTACACAAGAGATCTGTGGGTAACTGAAGAATTGAGCCTAAAAGGGGACAGGTTTTTAATGTATTTGATTTAAAATTTGATTTGCAATGTAATATTTTAAAACATTAGACAAATGCATTCACTGATGACAATCTGGAACACATGTATGGAGATGATGCCATTGATGACAAATAGGGCTTAATTTCATTTCATTTGAGGGGGGAGACTCAGGTATTGCAACCCATTGCCCATTTCTTATGCTTCCCACCTATCACCCCTTCTCCCCCCCTGTTGACTTAGTGAAACCTGTCTCTCCTTTTATTCCGCAAGTGAAGTCCTTTCCTCCAAACGGGATTCCTTCTCTATCCATCAAAGTCCTGCAAACACCTTACCTGTCATCTGTGATCTCAGCCCACAGATCCTGTCCTAGTTGTCTGGGAATCCATTTCACCCTACACCATATTATCAAATACAGATTCCAGTAGTGTACATATGGCCATGTCCATAGCCAGCTACAAGGTCACCAAGGACCGGACCTCAGCAACTGAAAAAAATTGAAGCTAAATGCAAAAAAAAAAATCAGTGGCTGAGAACTTCTCCTCCCTGATGAGTGCCTGCTGGGAGTTGTGAGAGAGGGCCAGCATCAAAACAATTCAGATGGTGTAATTTACAATTAAAACACCATTAAAATTAGTTTTTTTATAAATAGCAACACCCCCCCAGCACCTGGTCATTTTCAAACCATGGCTACTGTCCTGCATATAAAATCACCAGAACACAGCAAATCAATAGATACACGGATTTTAATGTAGGCATGCACAATAACACAGAAATTCAACCAGTCCTTCCTTTCGGATTCTTGTGTTGTCACGTTTCAGATTAATTTCTTTCAATGTGGGCTGGCACACAGCAAACGTCAGACGAGAGTTTGGTGTGCCACGATTTTTGCTTCCACGCACAAAACCGCAGGAGTGCACACCCAAAGCTCTGTTCGCAATGCCAAACCTGTCACATGGCTTAGTCCGGGAGGTGCAGAAAGGGTATGTGTCTTGTCCCCACACAAGTCTTCAGGTCTGTGACACCTGGAAAATGTCCCACAGAGAAGGAGCTGACTTACCATAAATACCCCAAAGCATGTAGGGCAGAGGTGGCCGGTTTTTAGCATTGACTGTACATTTGTACAGGTATACATTGCATACCTTTCTTGGACAGCATGCTAGAGTTACTGACCCCAAGTATGTTGCCTTAGTCTTTAGGACACATGCTCCATGAAAGTCCTGACCAAAATGTCATTGGAGGTAGACTTACAGAAGGGAGAGACAGGTGCTAGAGGGTTTTGCTGCTGATTAGACACAAACAACTTTAACATATCAACTTATTAACCTAAACTGTCATGTTTCATTTTGCCTGCCATTTAATACCTTAAAATTTCAGTCTTGGTCCTTTCTTTTATTTAGCGATCAATGTATGACTAGCTGCAAGGTTTACTTTCACCATCCTATTATTTATGACTCCTCTTCCTTACAAGTAAGATCTAAGGTGCAGTATGCATCACTATGTATAGTTATGTGATGAGTTCAGCTAACCTGACAGGTAAGTTCTATAAATAATTTAGCAATACTATGTGCAATAATATTGCAGATATTAATAGAAAACAAAAACATTTAATATAGCTTCTACTGTATCAAGGCAGTTAAAATTTAGACTTGGTGTTGATGGAAAATTGTAAATGACTAACAGCTCGGGACATTGAATAGTGATTGCATCCACCTAGAGAAATAAGTTCCTCTCAGGAAGGGTATGGGGTCGGACATGCCACAGCACGTCTTGATGCATGCATGCAGTGCATGTGAAATGATACTTCATATAACGATGAGACAGAGTCATGGTACTTACTCGAAAATGTATCCGTTCTTACAGGACTTACAAGCTGTCCTTTGCTCTGCACATAACAGCGCACTCAAGCTTGCAGATTTCCCCAGTATAACATCAGGAATATCAGGCATTTTCTGTATGAACGTGCAGCTCAGCTTGAAGTTCAGGCACTTGTTACGCTGCAGCTACATTACTGCAGCTCTCTACTAGCAGGTTTACCAGCTTGTGATGTCAGACGGCTGCAGATGAAAATGCCAACCCCCCATTCACTGGCTCCAAATAGGTGGTCAATCAAGTTGAAGTCCTTGGTGCTGGCCTTCAGATCCATTAATGCACAAAGACCCATCTATATGCCATCTTGCAAGTTTTGGGTAACAAACCAACACCCCAGGGAAATTCCTCCACCATTTGGCAATGGTGCAATAAGTGGCTGAACCGCATTCGGCCATCAGGCTCCCTCTCCACCTTCAAGGAACATCTCTGCTCACCTGATGTCTCTTTACATTCCCTGAATGTTCTTATGTTGCACTTCTAGTCACTGAATAGTCTTACTAGGTTCTCGTTTTCTGACTAGTCATTGATTGTAAGCTCAGCCTAGCCACACTTATGCCTAGTTGACTCCTTGACAGTACATCTGCTTGTAATATGCTACTTGAGTCACCTGCATGTTACTTTGGACAACAGCATCTGCTAAATAAAAAGTATATGTAAATATAAATTGTTTTTCTTGTTAGTTTTTTTCCCACTGTTTCGTTAGGACGACTGTTGACTTTCTGACTTTCGTTGCTAGCCTGCTGTTCTTAGACATTGACTTGTATTCAGTTCCTTGCGGATGGCCTGTGTTCTGCTTATGCTGTGCTGGTCCTGATGCAGGTAAAATTTCCTCTCTGTTGTGGGTGCCCATGCTGATGGTGTTTTGTGGTTTGATGTGGCCTGTTATCCTCTCTCTCTAGTGCTGCATTTGCTGTATACACAAAGATAATCCTGGTTGTACTGGGCAATTTGGAGGGATGAGGGACAGACTGACTATATGAGAAGGAAGGATGTTGTACATAAACAAGCTTTTTACTTTATCTGGTAAGAAGGTAAAAATTACATCCTGTTGCATGATATATGTTTGCTAAAATTTCCACATTTTATACATTTTCATTTGTGTCTGCAGAAGTCAAGATGTTAGTATCGTTCACAGATAGCTAGACAAAATAAAAACACTGCATGAAGATGAACTAATTTTTAAGTTACTCATAATTACATGCTTCGCCCCAAAGATGAGGGATACTAGTTTGAATGCTAATTACCAGTTAGCATGTGTCAGCTATAACAGAGGTCTGGGAATGCAAGTTTTCAGTGCAACAAGAGCCAACTAACAGAGGTCAAAAGAGACCAAATAGTCAGTAGCAGAGCTGCAGATGCATTGGTTAAAAAAATATGCAAAATGATTTAATGTGCCAAGGGAAACAATCTCCAGAATATGACATCATTTGCCAAACAAGGAGAAACTGCTTCAGAAAAGAAGTTGCTGCTCAGAAGCAAGGACAGAACACCACAAAAGTATGGCCTCAGATTTACCAGAGAACTAAATCAGCATGCCTCCTGCTGCATCATGTAAATTTCAACATGGCAGAATTTGTTGCAATGCTGTTATTTGGACACTGCTCGTCTCCAAGGCTGATGCACAAAGACGCAAAACCTTAAAGAGTTCATGCTTGCAGAAAACCAAAGGATGCTTTCAACTCATATTTGTTGCTAGCTATTACCAACAGTGGGGGATCTGTAATGGTTTGGACGGCCATCTTAAGAGAGTCATTATGTGAGACAAGTTTTCTGCTTGGTCATATAATGGCTAAGGAATAGCAGGCCACAAGAACAGGTGCACCCTATGGTGTTCCCTCATAATGTTCCCATATTCCAGAATGATGATACTCCCAGACACACAAATAAGTCCAAGGGGGGTTTCATCAACACCAGGACAAAGTCAAACACCTTCCCTGGCCTTCCAAATTACTAGATCTAAATGTCATTGAAACTCAGTTTTAGTTTTAGAGCACAGCGTGCAAAGTACATTCTTACCCTCTTTCTCTGAAGATTTTCTTCCTGAATATTGGTCTGAAATCAAAGAGCACACGGTTCAAGATGTGAATGGCCTCATTTCACAAAGGATTTGATCTGATCTGAAGGCAGATGGTGGTCCTGGTCCATATGTTAACATAACACCTACCTACCTACATTTTTACTCTGTTCTGATTTTAAAATTAGTGCAGTCATGCAGTTAAAAAAAAAACCCACGTCTTCAATCATTGATTATGACAGCATGCCCCAAATGTGACAATTATAGAAATAAAGATGGGCAGGACCAATTTTCTAACTCAGACGAACTATACAGTTTTGGCCTTTCCTTAAGTAAAAGGTTTAGGTGCTTGATTGTTAATTCTTTATTTATTTCCTCATTCCAGCACCACTTGACTTTCAATTGTTCCCACAATGCTTGATTTGAACATGTCATCAGTCAATAAATCAAGGTATTTTATGCTAAGGTGGAACCATGTATACACAAAATTCATCACATGTGCTCGTTTGGTTGGGCAAAGGTCATAACAATTTACATGAAAGAAATAGATAAACAATGAATGATGTTCCTGAAATACTCCACACTGTGTTGAGGATTTATTTCACAGTATTTTAGAGTAGCATACAGTAAACAAGATTTCTGCAAAAGTTAATATATTTTGAAGGGTTGCATTTCATAAAAATAGTTGCGACTTCCAGGTTTTTGTTTTGTTTAAAAAAAAAAACAAAAAAAAAACACAGAATCTCATTCATAGAGATGCGGCTTTACCGGGCGAACACACAGGGACCACAGCACAGTAACACTGATATGCATGATGTCCATGTACATGCCGCTGTTCACTGTTTGCTTGCTAGCGTCTAGAAAATGATGACTGGCGGAAATCTGCACGTGGTCATCTCTGCTTCACGTGAACGCACGTATCACGAGTGTCACGAGTAGTTGGGAACACGCATTTAGAGTTTGACACGGTGCTCATGGGTACGTCAGAGAGTGCTTGTGGATGGTGACCCAGTTCACGCCTGCCATCTTCTGCCACTGTAAAGATCAGCGGCCACGTCAGCCCTCTTTGCTGGTGCTCATGCTCCTGAAGGCTCTGGGATGGTATGCCTGGACGGACTTCCAGGTGGAACTAGTCTCTTATTCGCACTAAATGCAAGTTTTGTCGTCTTCATGAGGAAGCTTTTCCGTGAGGGCTGAAATCACACAGTTTAAGGAAAAAGACGTGCCCCCCCCCCAGAGCCGACTACCACCCACACTGAAGCTGGACTGTGGTTCAACCCACTGCCGGGGTCACTGGTCATAGAAATAATCACCAGCTATTTGGCACATAATGTAACAGAGTATGCAAAGTCCATTTCCACTCTACTGGTGTGTTGTAAGCACATGTTGAGGATGCCGGTGTTAGGGAAGCAGCCGGTGCCTTTGGGATGTGTGGACTTGTTACTGGGCTGAGATGTTGCTCCAAAACCAGACCAATCACACTGGAGGAAACTGGACTCCAGTCTCCCAAACACCTTGGTGAAGGTCACACATTTATCTCAGGTCTTCACTGGAAAGGTACTCCTTGTTACTCCTTGTTAATGTATACATACAATGTAACGTAATGCAACGTAATGGACAAATAACACAAATTTATAACACAATGTTTGGGCTTTAAATTTCTTAATTGAATTCACATTATAATTGGTCTACCTGCTTTTTCATAGTTTGTTATTCAACACTAGCAGGTTCAACACAGGTCGTAACACAGCCTACTTACGTCAACATGATTGTTTTTTGTTTCTGGGCAGAAAACCGCGAGTGTTTTCAAACAAGCCTCAGTCCGGTGTGAAGGAGCTGTCAGCCACACAGTCCAAAGGCACCAGAACCAAGCCAGCTAATTCACAGCACGCGCTGCTCTGTAACTGCAATATAAGAACAGTATTTCTACAACGTCATGAATAAATAAATAAACTACAACAATCTCATGGCAACAGTCTTAGTTTAACTTGAATTTGGTAACATACAGGATAACTTTTCTGCTACAAACCTGTTCGTTAGCTTAGACATATATATATTTTTTATATGCAAAGTGAACAGGCAAACATCAACATCAGTTTTGTAGAGCTCCTTGCTAAACCAGTCTTGACCAGGAGAGGGAACTAGAGAGCTCCCAGGATACTGCACATTCGCCATCTACAATCTATCTTAAAAACCGCCAGCACAGGACTCAAACTTGCACCTCCATACTACCACTCCACGCAGCTGAGGAACTACTGTCATCTACGCTGAGGTGTGATTGTACAAATCAGCAGCATTCATGCTAGACACACTGCTAGTGGCATCAAAGACAGGAAGGTAAACCCTGGATTAAACAAACCATCTGGTGGAACACAGACATTCAAACAGTTAATGCATTTGAGGAACCAGTAACAAATAAACAAACACAGAAGTCCAACATCCGAATCTGAGTGCCCCTAGTGGCCCGTGCAAGTTCATTCGAGTGTGTTCCATGTCAGAACTTCTCCCCCACCCCTGAAGCATGACCTAGCCCCTCCCTCTGTAACCCTAAGCCCCTCCCTCATGCCATCGCCGCCTCGCTTCACAAATCCACAGATTCATGCCTATACTACAGTCTCCATCTCCTGACTAGTCCCTCAGTTTAAGGCACTCAGCCCCACCTTCCATGCAATTATGCACATCTTCCTAAGGCCCTAAGGGTACCCCCACCATATTACGGTCTGGGCTCTTTGGGACCACAAAGGACGCACTCGTTATTTTTTTGTTTAATCGAACACATTAAAGAGTGGGCTGAAGCAAAAGTCTGCTGTGGGCCCTGCAGTTCTGTAAAATATCTCAACAGAGCTTCAGTTGGCCAAGGATGAAGGAGACAGATGGGTCCTCAGCACTGTGCCTTTAGCTTATTGGTTCAGAACTATCATTAGCACGGCCAGAAATATTAAAATGACTTTATGTACATGTATGTATATTAATAGAATATATCTATACAGCTATATAATCCTTTAAATCTGTTAGCACTGACATGGTAGAGCTCTATCTTTGTACAGTTTTATTTAAGGCAGAGTTCCAACAATAATCACTGATAACCGCCATCCATTATTACAGCTCTCATTTTACACAGATGCGGATAAAAAAGCTCTTTTCATCGCTGTTCCTCTTCCTTGAGCAAACGCCTTAGCAGGTGACGCAATGGCCAGTGTGAGTTTTAAGTCTGTGGGGAATTTCGTCAATGGTGTATCTGGCTCCTAACTGCCCGGTGAAGCAGCTGGTGGTACAGATGGGGGCTCCTCGCCAAACAGCTCCCGATTAGCTGTTGCACATGGTATGCACATGGTAACATTGGTATGTTGGCATATTTTTTTTTTTAAAGGACTGGATGCTTCCAGTTTTTAAGGTGATTGGTGTAATATCTCAATTCAAAATACGATATGAATAAAAATGACATTTAAAAACAAATGCGTTAATACTTTTTTGCATCTGATGGCGGTCAATGGTAAAACAGAAAAGCACTTTGTCAGGATTGGCCTGGCTTGGCTTGGCCCAGTGACGGTTGGCAGCATTTTTTCCAGCATCCTGCACTTGGAGCAGAAGTCCCAGACGGCTTTGTTACTGGACACTCCAGAACTCTCTCCTCCCTGTCCGAGTTCGGCTGCTGGAGCTCCTTGTGCTGCCGTAGGTGAGGGGAATGGGAGACAGGTGGAAGTAGGAGTTCTCCTAGACAGTCTGCCCCGACTGAAACAGTGCTGCCTGGGTAATTGCTCTGTGTACCTCCTTCACAACCAAGTTTGTGTTCAGGAACTTGCCATTGCTAGGGCTATGCTCAATTACCACTCTCCCAGTGGGTGGCGCTGTTTCCTCACCCATGACCCCCCTAGACATTTGTCGGGCTCTTATGTAGCTGGGGCTCCAGCATCATTGCGTTTTTCCGTTCAGATTGCTGGGTGTTCCTCTGCCACCTCGCATCAATGCCATTGGAGAGTGGTCCTGCCACTCAAGGCCTTTCAGCCCCTCCCATTCACACAGCCACTCCCACTGGGCTCAGCCGATCTGCCCCCCAACCCAGGCCGACCGTGTCGGAGTAAGCCTGCTTTTCCAGGGCTGTGGGGGTACCCCGGCCTGTTCATGTACATCGCTTCCCGTGTTGCATCCAGGGGGAGCAGCTGGTGGGAAATGGGGGGCGGAGCTAGATAAGATGAAGGCAATGATATGGTCACAGTTTCAAGGAGAGGAGCTACTTCCGGCAGGCTTGGGGAGGCTGTAGGCTGAGCATCCCTGGGGGTGGGGCTATCTATTGAGAGACAAGGCAAACTGTTAGTGACACCCTCACACCAGTGCTGCTGACCCAATCATATGCAGCTATGGTTTGTAGGACAGTCCTGGAAGGGATTCGCTTCAGAGCTCCGCCAAAGCAGGTCAGCACAGATCCTCCCTGCTACCCACCACTGTCGAAAGCCACATTTTTTAGCCCAGAATTACTCACCACAAACCGACCCCTGGAAAAAGCCATCCACAACTGAGAGCTACTCTCTCCCAGATTTACAGATGGTGGCAAAAATTCAGGTATAAATACGGTAAAAATTACAGCAAGGAATGTGATGAACTGCCTCAAATATTGACCAATACTTCTATAATTATGAACATCTGATGCCCATTTACAGATCTGCTATAGTAAAGTCTGATTCGATTTCCTTTGTACCTTAATATTATGGTGCAGAATGGTAGGTGTAGGACTACTTAGGTATTATGGTACATTTACTTAGGTAAATGTAAATGTACCACTTCGTCCCGGCCTCACACACTCTTCATATGATCAGTGTCCATGGATATACAAATTCACTATTATATGCTTAAAATCATATAACCATGAACCGCGGAGGGCATACGAACAAGGGGGGGGGGGCATAAAGTCATGTCCATTGGCCTGTTTCCTTTTAAAAAGCTCAGATATAACCTTCTGCCTCTTCGCTTTTTTTAAATTGTCAAAGCCGGCTCACAAACATTCTTTCGCCTCACAATGTTAAGATTTGGCTATTGCTGTAGATGAGATAACATTTAGCATGCAGTCTAAAATACAGATAATTGGTAGATATCAAATCGTAACAATGAGTAATCAATATCATTAGTCTCGCCCAAAAATCACATTTTTGTTTTAGAAAACAGATACACTTTGGGCTTTTATTAATGAAGATTTATAGGTATCCATTCATCGGTAATTTTTTCCAAAAGTAGCCCCCTTGTTCCGCGGTCCATGCATATAACCTCCTATGCAAACCCGAAACACTAACCCAAAAACAATTATACAATTAACAAAAGGAAAACAAAATCCCCAGAATGACACAGTCTATATGCAGGTACATGTGATCAGACAAAATGTGAAAAAATGTCCTGGAAAGGGAGAGACAGAGAAAGAGAAAACTGAGGAGAGCGAAGGATTAGAGGGACAGCCCAGCAGATCTAAGGTGAGAACTGCACTGCGGACAGCAGCCACAGTATCCTGTCTATTCACACGGACCGAGGACCTAGGGGGACCACCCCCCTTACCCTTACACACATAACCTACCCCGACAAGCTCTCGGCAGAGAGGGATGTCAGTATATTGAGACAAATTAGAACAGAGAGGTAAGAACACATGCAGAAGTTTACAAACCGTGTCTTTAGAGTGGCCCATTAAGAAGAAATAGGGGGAGCCATGCTTGTCACCTTTCATGCAGATGGAGTGGTTGGAAGGTACCATTCCTAAAGGAAGGGGAGGAACAGCCTACACCAATCATTGCAGCTAAGCCATAGAGACTAAGACAGACAGTTACACCACTGTTAGTCCGATAAAGGAAAGTTAATGTTAACAATGTAACTTGCTGACAGTAAGCAACACTAAGTTTAAGGTTAATTAAATGGACATGCTAGATAAAAGATCATATTAGCTTAGTGTTATTAAAAGTTTTTAAAGCCACTAGACCAGTGTTCCAACTTCAGTATGTGTGGGTTACCACAAAAAAGGACCTGATCCCATCCTCTTTTGTGTCAGTCATGTACCCCTGTGGGGCACCCACCATGATCTGGGACCTGCCCCGTGCCCCTCTTCAACAGAAGCCGCACCCTGCGACCCCCAGCCCGAATCAACTCGATGGCTCGGGCGTGGGTCATGTCACGTGTGCTCTCTCCATTAATCTCGATGATCTGGTCCCCGACCTGCGTAGGGTACAGCAGCCATGTCAGCCGAGTGCTGAGACAGCACCCGGCCGAGATTGTTAACCTGTGCATCACTAATTCCAGCAACGAGTACAGCCACACAAAACTACTGGTGCTGGAAGCCTGTCGGTGGGGGTGAATACTACTGAAAAGGTTCTTAACAAAATTTGTCCGTGGGAGTTTTACATACACAGGGCAGAATGAAAAATCATTGGTTCAGAGAGACAACTAATCAGATTGTAGAGGAGGCAGGTCCAAAGTAACTAGAGAAGGTGGGACCAAGACATCTGATTGGTTGGTCTGAACCAAGGTTGGTCTGCCACAAGGTCTAAAGTAATCGTTTTTTGTTCAGCACATTTTTTGTGTAAAGTAAAATTCCCATGAGCACAAAATTCCCGTTTACTCAAGAGACTGAAAAGTACAAAACAACATAACAGCAGAAATAACAATGCAAAATCTGCAGAAACAAAAATTACAAATAATTTTTTTCATCTTAACTGACAGGAATTTGAAACAAATCTATAAACCCCAGCATTCCAGGGCAACCATACTATATTAACAGCCGGTTAAGGACCTGATCGTATCGGTGACCAGTAAAATCCAGCATGGAAGTGTGGGGTCCTGCCCATAGCACCGGAAGCCATGCCAGCTCACCCTCATCCTCCCGTTCCGAGTTGCGGCACCATCCTCCGCCAGCCGCAGGACGAACAGGTCCATCTGGTACTCCCTCCCCCCGCGAATGCTGAACCCGAAGCCCTTGGCACTCTTCTCGAGCTCCACTGTGAAGTAATCAAAGGCCTGGCGAGACAGACACGCGGCAAACATGCGGGGCATCAGACAGGCGCCAGCGCCAACCTAAACGTGACAAAGCGCCATGTGACGCTCCATCCTTACAGCTCATTCAGGGACGACACTCACAGTGAGGACTACAGATGAGAGAAACGGTGTCATTACGGAGTACAGGTGCCTCATGTGCCAATAAAGCCCAGCAGCACGTGCAAGCAATGGAAAGCATATCTGGATTGAAGAATGTGCTCAGAGTGACAGGAACAAGAGAGGAGCCTCTAAAACATGCTGTCGTTTTAAATTCACAGAAGGGTTACCCCAATTAAGATAAACCGCTTCTCTGTAGGTCTGAGATTGCAGGTGCTGTGTATGACAATGTGTTAGCCTGTAGCCATCTGCTGCTTGAAATTGTGCGATTACCTGTGGCTGTCTGTAGTCCGGAATCGGGAATTCCCGGGAATCTGGGGAGAGCTGTCTGTAATCTATTAGCGGTGGCTGTCGGTAATCCACTACAGGAGGGTGTCTGTAGTCGACAGGAGGCTGTCGGTAGTCTGTGAACAGGGGCTGCTGAATGTCGGGCTTGACATCTTGCCTCGCCTTCACCTCAGATCTGTAGCTAACAGAAAGTCAAATTAAAGAAGACCTTGACGAGGTACATGCATGCATAATCAAAAAAATATAATAAAGATAATTTATTATAATTTTATAATTTATATATATTTGCTATATATATTTGATTTCTCAAAGGCATTTCTGTGAATTAATTTATTCCAGTGGCTTTCTCATCACCATGAGATCACATATCCTGCTGGGCTATTTTTATGTTATTATGGCAGCACTGTGGTACCATTACCCTAGTGCCGTTTGATAATAATGAGCTGTGTGATGTCATATTTTGCTACTCTTTGCTAGCTCTGCCCGCTCTGCCATCATCATACCTGCTATCATGGCCATACATCTGGGACACGGGAGACACCGGCTGATTGGCTATCTGGTTGATGGGCTGGTTGACTATCTGGTTGATGGGCTGGTTGGGTAGCTGGCTGACGGGTTGAACAACCAGTTGGCTGACAGGTTGGACCACCGGCTGGGTGACGGGTTGGACCATAGGCTGGCTGATGGGCTGGACAACTAACTGGCTGACCGGCTGGACCCCAATCTGGCTGACGGGGCTCTGCTGGAGAACCGGGCTGGGCTGGGAGGTCATGGGGCTCTGCTTCTCAGAGCCTGGCGCAGAGGGAGGACTGCTCAGCTCTGTGACAGACATAGCGACACACAGCCGTCAGAGACACATGCCAACTGGTGGATCTCAGGTGCGGTAGGTGTGTCGGGGACTGCTTGCCTTCTTGAGGGACCAGGCGCAGCGTGACACTCAGGCCCGCGTCCTTGATGAGCTTCACGATGTCGGCATGTGGCATGTCGATAATAGACTGCCCGTTCACAGCCAGGATTCGGTCCCCCACCTTCAGCTTCCCGCAGCGATCAGCTGGGCTGCCCTCGATGATGCGGCCGATCTTATGGGGTACGGCTAAGGGGATCACATACCCATGTCAAGTTTAGAGCTATTCCTTAAGCACTGACTTACAATTAGGGGTCCAAGCAGCATAACCTGCTGGATTCCCATTGTTTTTAATATTGTTTTAAGTAGGCAGTAATTTGATACACATTATTAGCAGATCTCTTAGGCAGCCAAATAAAATGTTTAGAACTGTTTATCTGGACAATAAGTATATTTGCTCTTAAAATGAGAATTTTACATTTTAATATGTGCAAATATATAGTAACACCATACAAAAATTAGAATTCCTTCTTCTCCCAAAAAGCTTATGTTGGACAAAATCAAGCACCCAGATATCTTGCCCGGAACAGAGATACCCGGCCTGGGGGGTTGGAAGGCTCATCGACAAGCACCTGGTGGTCGGGCCACCCATGGGACCTGGCCGGGCACAGCCTAAATGAGCTACATGGGACCATTCTCCTGCGGGCCCATCACCTGCAAAAGGACTCAACTGGGGATAAAGTTGGGAGCAGGAAGGAGCTCCCACTGTCATGCCCTCATTAGAGGAGGTGTTGGTGTAGTTGGAGGACTCACCCTTCACTAGGGCTGAGGTCACTGAGGTTGTCAAAAAACTCTTCAGTGGCAGGAACTGAACTACCCTCCACTGACCAGCAGTACCTGTAACCACTGCTGTAAGAAGGTTCAGTCTATATTTCAGAACCCTAGCCATCCCAGCCACAGATACAGCATTAGAACACTGACTGCTTTGTTTTTAGATTTCATCACCCAGCGAGGCTGTATGACTAAGCATTCCTGTTGCATATGGCCATTAATAATCTTGAACACTGCTTTGGCTTCCAAAATTGTCCCTGTGAGCACCCTAGCCATCCCATGCACTTCATTTCACCACCAGTTAACCAGTTAACTAAATTAAATAAATTGATGAGGTATTGATAAGCTAAACATGGTATGCTAGTGGTTGAGCTGATAAGCCATAACATTATTTTGATATTATTTTGATATTGCGTGAGTCCCCCTCATGCAACTAACGAAGTTCTGAGCCATCAAGACATGGACTCCACAAGACCTCTGAAGGTGTCCTGTGGTATCTGACACCACATTAGCAGCAGATCCTTTAAGTCAGGGATTCCCAGTTCTGGTCCTGGAGGGCCAGTCTGTAACCCAGTTTGCATATTTCAATGTCCAAACACACATACTAAACCTGGTAATTAGCTGATTAAGGTGTGTTTGAGCAGGGAAATCTGCAAGCTGTTTTGGATTCTAGCCCTGCACAACCGGAATTGGGGGAATCCTGTACATTGCGAGGTGGGACCTCAGTGGATCAGATTTGTTTGTCCAGTACATCCCACAGACGTTTGATTGGATTGAGATCTAGGAAATTTGGTGGCCAAGTCAACACCTTGAATTTTTATTCATGCTCCTCAAACCATTCCTGAATAGTTTCATTGGGGAATACCATTGCCGTAAAGGGGTATACTTAGCCTGCAACAATGTTTAGGCAGGTAGTATGTGTCAAAGTAACATCCACATCAATTCCAGGGCGCATAAGGTTTCCCAGCAGAACATTGCCCAGAGCATCACACTGCCTCCACTGGCTTTCCTTCTTCCCATAGTGCACATGATACCATAACACACATGAACCCAACCATCCACGTGATGCAACAAATAATGTGACTCATCAGACCAGGCCTCCTTCTTCCATTGCTCCATAGTCCAGTTCTGAGGCCCATTGTTGGCATTTTCAACAGTGGACAAGGTCCAGCATGAGCATGCTGACCAGTGCGCAGCTACGCAGCCCCATAAGTGGCAAGCTGCAAAGCACTGAATAACACCTTTCATCTTAGCCAGCATTAAGTTTTTTAGCAATCTGTGCTACAGTAGTTCTCCTGCGGGATCGGACCAGACAGGTTAGCCTTTGCTCCCCAAGTGCATCAATGAGCCTTGACCACCCATGAACCCATTTCCGGTTCACTGGTTGGCTTTCCTCTAACTACTTTTGGTCGGTACTGGTCACTGCATACTGGGAGTCGTCTAGCCATCACAATTTAGCTCTTTCAAAGTCGCTCAGATCCTTAACCTTGCCCATTTTTCCAATTTCTAACACACTGACTGTTCACTTGCTATGTATATAATAGCATCCCCTAGCCATTGTAATGAGATAATCAATGTGATTCATTTCACCTGTAAGTGGTTTAATGTTATGATTTTTGTACTTTATAATTACTGCAAATACTGGGGTGACTCCAGGAGAGATTTGGAAATGTCTAAACTACCACACTCAGACAGACCTTTTTTTGCTAGTAAATATTTTTATTTTTATTTTACATAAAGATCATTTAAATATACTTTTCTCTGACTGCCATTCGCGGTACTGTACAGTATATAACGCATATAGCATGAAACTGTCAGCATCAAAAACAGAGAGACTGACCAAGAGTGAAGACAGGAGACACACAGGCACAGATAGGTGCTACATTATCACTGGTACTATGCTTCTGTGACTTGGCATTTTAGCTGTAGCTGTGCAGTAAGTGCCGCACGCGCACTTACTGATGGTAGCGCTAGACTCCGGGCGTGTCAGCGAGCTGATGATGACAAAGCCAAAGCCTTCATTTTCCTTGCGCTGGATGATGACCTCGCTGCTCTGTGGGCTGTGGGGAACCAATCCCTCAGGTGGGGAGGAGCCAGGCCCGGGGGGTGGGGCATTGCTGCGGTTGCCTGGCAACGCACCCGAGTCACTTTTGGGCGAGCTGTGGTGCGTGGACATGGCCCGGGGACTCCCGCCATTCTCTGGACAACGCTCACCTTAAGTCAACAGAGTGGCAGAACATTATGTCAGAAAGCAGGAGGCAGGGGACATCTTGAATGGGATGGCAGCTCATCAGAAGACACACTGACACACAATAATCATACTAACATACAGACACTATGGGCATTTTAGAGTCTCAAGTTCACCTACACGACGAGTCTGCAGGTACAGCTCTCTCCGATAAGCCACTGTGCACCGCTTAACTGACCCATTATATTAACTCCATTCCATTGTACTATAGTACATTTTCTTTTCTTCTATTACAACCTCAATAACAAGAGATGATATCCAAGTCATATTTATAAATCTTAAAGTTTACACCTAAATGAAATGTTTTGGTAACTAATAACTTGACAGGGCACAAATACTTAATAGAGACATAATAACTCTTACTTCTGAAGTACAAATAATGAACATATATAGTCAGTACTCGAAATGCATCACGATTTATTAATGATGAAAACACATGAGGTCAGTATTTCACTTGTGTTATTCATTACTTGTTCCTTCAGTAGTTCACAAATGTTTACAGCATTACCAGACATAGTAACAAATATGGTTACTGCTTAGGATGAGATACATCATAATTCATTAATGAAGAACAAACATGACATCAGTATTTAACTTGTGTTATTCGTGACTTGTAGTAGCTAACTCCAAAATACAAATAAATACATATTCTGGCTAAAACATATTTTAAAAATATCAGTTCCGCTGCTGAGCGGTAAGTGAATTACCTACCTATGTAATGGTCAGAGATTGTCCACAGAAAGGTCCTATTATTAGGCGCAAGATTCCTAA
>JAODKM010000001.1:29237052-29264881 GCA_026780845.1 Petrocephalus sullivani
TCTTTTTTTATTTGCGTTTTCCATACTGTCCCAACTTTTTCTGATTTGGGGTTGTTGGGGGGGGGGGGGGTACTCACTCACCATTTTCTTTGCATTCTTCCGGTGGCTTCGCTTTCTTGGCGAGACGTGGATCAAGCCAAGAAGTCGTTTTGGTGTTGTGGCTAAACAGAAGAAGGACATTGTTTCAGGGGAATGGATGCAAAAATAAATTCAGGAAATTGTAAACAAAATCACACAAAACTACAAAGTCACATAAAAGCTTCAGTTTGTAAAAGGGCTGCAATACGTTTAATCTGCTTATTTCTGATGGATCTCCCGAGTGAGAGCTATTCAAACAACAAAGAGGAACATCTGTGCCAAATCACGCCACTATGGCTGGGGTTCATAGTGGACTGAAATCAGACAAGAGAGGATACAGAGACTTCATGAGTTTACCAAAATACACATCAAGCACACAAACTAAATTCAATAGAACCAGGTGAGCACAAAAACAGATTCTTATGTTTAAATGTCAGCGTGGAGAGTGATTCTTCACAAGGATGAAACCAGTGTCAAATAATAAACAAACATTTGTTATACTATGCTGATTTCTACAGATTCAATGACCTGGGGAGCTTAGCCTAACAAAGGAAAGCACTTAAAAACAGAGACAATCAAGAACCCAGACTTAGGGTTAGGGTATGCATGCATGACTTGTTAGTAAATCAGTATTTGAAATATGACAGTTATTTAGTGTTTTATTCTCATATAACGAAAGAATATTGCTTCTGTGACTCTGAGCCAGCACAACTGGGCCATCATCGCTGCCACTTGCAGTCAATCAGACAAATGCAACAGCTGTCACTCAGGAAAGTAAAAGTCTGTATGTGTTAATATGTAAAGGTTAGCTTCTGTAAGCTGCGGTTTCATTTGCTCCACATTGTCTTAAAGTGATGGGCACAGATTAATTGCCAATTAAGATCACACATTCATTAATCCATGTCCTCCCTTTGAGTTTTTCAATCTCAAAGTTAAACCATAAATTATCTCAGTTGAAGACACATGCCGTATCCAGACATTTTCATGTGGAAAAGTGACACGTAGAGGATGTGCTCTGGTGGTGTGTATTTCATCACACACACAGCACCAGCAAGAAAACACTCTACCTAGCAACCATCTCTGAACTTGTCTACATAACACTGCATGTACCACACTGGATGTATGCTTGTATCAGTTACTCCAGATTCCATTATGTAAATAACATTATGGGCCAAGCTAATGATAAAAGAACCAACTTAGTGGCCTGTGACAACAGAAACACTATTAAGTCATGCATAATACAACATACCAACTGTAGTTGTCCATTATTAAAGCTAAGACCCTTGCAGGCTTAATTTCATTTTGGAGGGATGGGTTTATGATACCTTCATAATATCATCTGGCAGACTACCTTTAAACAACTAAAATGAACTAGAGCAGAACACAGCCCACCCCCTCTCCCATTCATCCTGAATTGTCTTCAGAATCTCTGCTGCAAAAAAGCAAATAAAAAACAGTTTATACTGCTAACTGGTGTGAACTGGTCTAAGATGGTCTTAATTGGGCGTATCCCAGCTACTGCTGCTCTTTGAAGGTTTAGCTGAGTAGATGTGGCTGCCCTATTAAGCCGGACATGCTGGTTTGATCAGCAAAAACAGCCAGAATAACCAACATAAGCTGATATGACCAGCTAAACCATCAAAACATCATGCAAAAACACACCTTAAGCTGGCCAACTATCATAAGTTGGTCAACCAGCTTAATCAGCTTGAGCTGGTCGAGCTGATCTTTTCAGCAGAGATGTAATGGCATAAGTGTGGAGCTGTGCAGGGGGGATAACATAGCTGTGTTAAACTTCTGGACCCTGGCTGAAAAGTTTAAGGCTCATGAAAACTGCTTAGTGCTCCAATCACTACGTCTGTTTGAAAACAATTATATTCCGCAAGGTAGTTTAGCACTGCAAGAATGGCCTTCAACTCCATGAAACAGCCTTTCAGAGCATTTTCTGATTCCTTAGGCAGGTTAATTGCATAGACCTCAGCTAATTCAGGCGTGCATGTCCACTGAAGTAGGTCTTTTCTACTTGAGTACAGTCACGCTTACTCAATGAAGTAGACCTCCCCCTTCTCTGTGTAAGCCATCTCCCAGTTGTCGGGCAGCAGCCCCAGGTCGTCACTGTCATCCTGTTTTGGTGGCGATGCCGAAGGTTGTCCTTCATCCTTGGGGGCCTCCGTAGGGGTGACGGTAGGGGTTTCGGGGGGACACGGCTCTGGTGGAGTGTCCCCTGAAGCATCTGTGATTTTGTCTTCCTGTTCACTCGATTCTGCAGACAGAATACCTCGAGTCAGACATGGTGGCTTCACTGGCACCCTCGTGTCACAATGAAATGATAAGCAATGGGCATCTACAGTACATGGCTTGGCATAGGGTGCACCCTGCCATTGGCCCCGGGCTTCTTGAGATAGATTTAACAGTTTCCTCTACTTTTTTTTCTGTTCTGTAAATTATATGTATTCATTTTATTATGCAGAATCAAGTACAGGTTAAGCAGTAGCACATCATGTAGAGAAATCAGATGCATTTTAACTGACTTTATTGCATTTGTCCCATATTAGCTATTTTTTAATGGGGAAGAGAAAAAGCAGACCATTAAATTAAAGTTAACAGAGTTAATTACCAATGTTCAGCAGAAATTAAAATTAATTTAACCCAAGGGTGACCAGCGCTGCCCTGGGAAATTACTCAAATCAATACCTGACTGACAACAGATCTGAAGTTGAGGAATTACCTGCAGGATCAAGGAGCCTGGCAATCAATGTCTGGGATCACTATGAAACCTACACCTAACAGCTTTACAAATCTTTTCTGACTTCTGCAACAATTTCAAATGTTTTCAGGAAAAGCACAAAAAAATGGCGAGAACATTGAGGTGCTTTATCTAATGGGTCTTGGTGTATAGAGGTACTGAGGCTCCACAGTGGCGATATACTCCCTAAATGACAGGACTGGCATATCAGTAAATTGCACTTTCTTGTAGCCATGATAGAACAGAAGCAAAGCGGTTGCAGAAGGCATGATAGGCTAGCTGTTCCCTCCCAGCAGGGACTCGACACGTTACATTCTGCAGATTGTCCAGAGAAATGGGGACAGCCTTGAGTCCAACCTCATACTCATGATGCAAAAGGGACTTGAGAAGCACCCCTACCGACAAAACCTAAACAGTGAGACAAACAAACAAGCAAACAATAACCCCAAACAACAAGGAAGGCAAGTACATTTTTGGTGACTGAAAATATTATTAATAATTCTATTCTGGGTGACAAATTCTAAACTTAAAAATTATTGGACACTACTTGCTGCCTGAACAAGATGTTCTATACTGGCTCTTCTTTCTGTGACTCGGACTTGACAATGTTGCACAGTGATCACCGTTTTAACATGCCCCGCTGTTGTCTGACCTGGAGTAATGGCGACGCTGTTGCCATTGACGACAGGCCTCTCCTCTTCTTCCTCCTCCTCCTCCTCCTCAAGGGGCTCGATGCTGACCTTTTCCATGTTGCTCACTGACTTGTTACGTTTCCTTTTCCCCTCAGAACTGGGTCGGGCTCCAGGCAGAATCTGGTCCGTTACATTAAGCAGCAATGGTGTGGGTTCTGCCGGGGGCTTGGGGGTGCCGTAGTAGTTATCTATAAAGTGACCCCACAAATCAGGTGTTTGTCTGCTTGGCAGCATTAGCATGAATGTACACAGAGTGTACCAATTATCTATACAGAAGCACTTGTTCTTAAACACAGTGTACTGGTGGCTTACTTAAGCACAGGCAGCAAAACTTCTCTCCTTTTTCATTATAAATCATCTCAGGGCTCTCTATTAATGTTTGCCAAGTTATGTGTACTTCCTATGAAAATCTATAATAGAGATGCATACTCATCAGGAGTGAGCGTAGCAAATGTTATTTAAAGAAGGAATTAGGTAATCTCCTCATCACTGCTTGCAGAAATATGCTCATGTGATGGGATCACGGTTAAATGTCTGCCAAGTTATTTTTTACTCTCATAAAAGTCATAAAAAACATAACTTTGAAAAAAACACTGTAGAATACGAAGTAGGCACTTAATACAAATTAGATAAAATGTATTCACATTCAAAATATTACCAAATCCAACAGAATTTCTCTAATGTATAGACATTTCTGCCATAACACGGCAAATGTGTTCCTGTAAAACCTCGCTTATAGAATAAATGGAGTTAGGGGCAGACCACTTAAAACATAACTAAAGCATTAACCATTACATTTATCGTATTTTAAATGATTTATAAGACCGAGCTTTTCTTTGAAAGCCAAAGCTTTTCATTTGAGTTAAACAGCTGAAATTTCACCATTAGGCTCCTCAGACATTTTCTTGTAACCTTGTTCACTCATATTTATGGCAAAGGAGTGAAAATGAGCACTTGCAGATGAAAGCAGGTGGGCTAACTGACTAATGAGCATCACATTTGCTGAAATAGTGCATAAGCCAGAGAAAGACAGACATTATGCAGACACCCGTCCTCTATTTACCACCCCTGTTTGAGCCAATTCGCATTTAGGAAACTACCGTTCATCTGCTTTCAGTGAGAATCTCCATGAAGCATAACTGCACTGCCAAAATGGCATATAAACCTACATTATTTTTCAATTTGGTGATATTATTCCGACATATAACTATATTTATTTTCCAGAATTATCATTCTCTTTCCTTAACAATTCAAAGGGAATCCATTTTTTTTGTATTTTATTTCCTCTTTTAATTTCCTCTGGGAAATCAACAAAACGGTTTCTGACAACTTGATTAGAAAAATGCATTATATTAAAAAGCGAAGAAATGAACAGATGTTGCTTACCTTATACACGCTAGATATCCACGGGGGTAACATTTACTATCTGTCAAACATCTATCAGTGTGCTCATATGCTTCAGTGTGTTTGGACCTGAAAGCCAATCAGGGCTCCCGCTGAAGCCTACACAGATTGTTTACCGTGGCTCTAGTAATTTGACTGTGCAAATCCAGCTAGTCTAGATTTATTATTCCAAAAGAATGAATAGCTAAACAGAACCATCACAATAATAGTATAAAGCCACACTAAGAAAATATCTTTATGAAACTCCATATACATATTTTAGAGCTGAACCTGTAACAAGGTATACTGGATAGTACTGTAGCCTCACATATCCAGAGTTATGGGTTCAAATCCCATACAAACATCTCAGTGTGTCTGTGTTCTGGTTGACTCCCACAGTTCAAAAACATGCAGTCTGGTGAAGTGACACCCCAAAAGAGTCATTGTGATTGTCCTGTGATGAACTCTAGGTAATATGACCCTGTATCAGATAATTAACATGAACAATGGTTGGATGTAAATAATACCTAAGAATAACCTCTTGAAAAATCAAATAAAAATACACCTTGCAATAAATATATAATGGATATTGCAAAAATGTTAATTAATAAATGATATGGTACATGCAAAGATGAATGTGACACCTGACAAAATTAGTCTAAAATAACTCTGGGGAAAATTGTTTCCACTATAAATTCAAATATAGTTAATAAAGGTATTGTTACATTACCTTCATATGTTCCACTCTCTAATAAAGCTCCACTACTCTCCAATTCCATAAACCGATCAACAGTCACAAAGTTGTAGTCTACCCCTGGAACCTCCCCTTCCTTGGGCTGTCTTGTGGTACCTATGGGGGGGAGAAGATTTATCAATCCCTAAACAGATCATGGATGCAGATGAAACGGAACACATTCCTACGCTGGTTGATATTTATGATTTTCTACAAAATAACTATAAAAGGGATCCACCTCTTGCTGGTCATCATGTGACCTTTTTTTTATTAACACAGACTAACACACAATCACACCAAAAGAGGCTATAGTTAGTTGGTTAGTATAACTCATTAACAGAATTAAAATGACAAGGCAAATGAGACATGATCACCAAAGATGTGCAGGTCATGGAAAGGCTCAAAAGGTGTTAAGTTTCACTGACACCAGCTGCTGAAAACGTGACAGGGCATTACCTAAGGGCACCAAAAGTCAAAGTACAATTTACCACAATTCAAGTGGGAGAATGGGCAGAGCTTCCTGGGAGAGTGCTAGGGCCCATATCAGATATCGCCTATACTTTGCCAGAAGGTATTTGGAAGATCTGCAAGATCTGTTGGCCAGTTTTATTTTTTTGCTCTCAGCAACTAAACCTAAGTATGGCAATGGAAGCCCAGCTCAGCCGGAAGGCTTCTTCAAGTCAATGCCAGTCAAAACGGATAACGGAAATTCCACATATATACTGGAAGGTAACATACTGCAGTCTGCAAAGGACCTTGGAGGACTTCCAGCAGAGCAGAGACAAAAATGCACACTGGCTTTAAAGACGGGGAAGTTAACACTCTGGGGAGGCTCAGTCAAAGGCCAAGCCTCAATAAAAATCAAGAATACAGATCAGGAGTGAACGAATAACTGTACAGCAGCTTTCTGTAAGCAGGCCAAAGGGGTCCGAAGAGGCCTACAAAGAGCATGTCCTAAACCATGTCTGTCATGTCAAACGCCAAGGGGGAAATTCTTAGCATTTACTTTTTTTGATTGCTTCAGCAGAATCTACAGAATTTACTTTTTATTTATAAATTACAGTATTTGGTTTTCAGCGTTGAGGAAAAAATATTCCATATTTTACCACAAAAACTGAAACAAAAGTACAAGGATTAGATACAGGGCTTTTTATGCATTTATAAAAAAAAATGCCAACTTTGTACTCGCTTTTATTCCAATTTATGTTTGTACTACAGTCATTTTAATAATGAAGAGTGATAAAATAATACACAGTTGCTGAATATGTAGACATTTCAAAGGCATAGTGTTTTGTGTATTCTTAATTCTTAATGTTCATTTCTTCACTTAGCCAACAGCAGTGAATATTAGCCATGTACACAAAACAGGGCCACGATCTTTAACAGCAAATGACCTCAACCTTCACCTCTGGGTGAAAAGTACAATTAAGTACTCTGTACACCTGAGTACCCAGCTGTCAGAAGCGACATTGTCCCACCTCAGTGTACCCCAAGGACAATATACTCTGCTTCAAAAACAAGCGGAGAGGTACCGAGGAGCTTAGCAAACACTGGTTTGCATGATACTGTATCTTTATTATTCAAAAATGACTATTGCATTTGTGCCCATCACATCCTTGCCCCCCCAACACACACACACCAGCCATGCCAAGTCAAGCCCAACGTAAACTCCTTCCAACACCAGTGGGTGTCCCAGTTATGATATTGATAGTAAAATATGAAATAACTGTCATTACAAACACTAATAAGAACATGACAACTATGTATTCCTCAAACAGACCTGTCACGCACCCCTAATCTAATCCCTATTCTTTCCAAAACCCAATTTGTCTCAATATGGAATAGGCCCCACATCATCACCTGTGCAATATTCAGGGAAGTTTGAAAAAGACCCATCAAGGTGTTCTGCAGCCACTCTTTCTGTCCTTTGCTGCCACCTAGCACTGTTGCTTCAATTGTGGTGTGATTTATCTCACAATTTGATGAATTTTGGATTTTCGAAAAGATCTATTAAATAGTTTTTGGGTTATCATGCTAACGATACAATGATTTTAAGAATGAATTTAAAAATGAATTTAAATTAAAATAAGACAACATGAGAGCAAATCAGCATAGATACATCACATTTGATACAAAAACATAACTCTTGGTCTTTCTGCAATTCAAACTGAGTTCACAACCATTAATACATGAAATAGCGGAAGATTAATTCTTTAAAGAAGATATAGAGAAAAACCATTAAGATTGTTGCCAAAAGCTTTAAAGTGGTGGTAACTTAATTGAAATTTGCATTGTGTTAGTAGCTTTCCTATCTTTCGAAAATGAGAGTTTCCCAGAATGTCACACCATTTAATTCTGCTTCCAGTTATTATTAATGCCACAAAATTTAATTTGAAAAACTGAAGATATAATTAAAATTCAAATTCAGCATGCCGGAAGGTATTTTCCACATATACATTCAGTCTCCATGTCAGGAAATGAACTGAGGTCAAATCCTAAGCTCTGAGCTAACTTCTAGCCCATCTGCAATCACACACATACGCAACATCCTTATAAAATTTATAAACCTCACATGGCAGCAACTCAAAAACTTCATTCTTCACCTATTATTATAACAACACCATCTACAAAACCTCAAACATTAACTTACACAGAATAATCAACACGTTTTGTAAACCATGAAGCACTCAAAATACTAGAAAAAAGTCATGATTCATTTTTGAAGGTCTTGAACACTATTAAGCACATTTTAGACATGAGTACAATGCACACATTACAAATCCTGTATATTATTTAATTTACATCATCTATAAAAGATGTTTGATAAAACTCCCCAGATCATCTAACATGCATGCCATATTCTCACAACCTTCATTCACGATGCCATTCAAAACTTCTGGTTGGTTTGCTCATCTGCTGATTCATTTCAATGGCATTTCATCATGTACCGACCCCATTCCGGTGGGGGAGGCTGTTCCATTTGGGGATTCTGTGTAGTCATTGTAAAGCTTGTGGGAAGACAGTCAGGAAACTGGCACCAAAAAGAATCTCTAATATTCTTTCCCGAATCCTTGAATTCTTTGGTCTATAAAGACATGTTCTGATAGAAAGGCACTGGTAGGTCTCTTGGTGAAATATTCCTTCAGTGTAGCAGTAAGACAACTCAGACCCAAATAAATGCCATCACCCTAGTATGTGAATATGTGTTTTAGACAAAGCATACAGTTTTAAACTCATTATGTGAGTAGAATAAAGGGCCTGTGATTGTCTACATATATGGAAATTAGATGTAGAAAGCATGAAATTTCAACAAGATTCTTGCATATTGTGTTATTTCCATCTATGATACAGGATTTATTCGGAAAACGGTACAACAATGACCATGATTTCCCTAATGAGGCACTTACTACTCTGATTCACCAAGCCATTCACAAGTGGATCCTCCTTGGTCTTTTACCCCGAAGCTTAAAACTTGATAACTTTAAGCCTTACTACTATTTTGATGTATAAAAATGCATTATATGTCCGTGAGCATCATCTTTCTTGGCTTCCTATGGAGAAAACCCCACAGGAAGATGATGAGGTTTTAGCCCGAGGACACTGCGGACGAGCCTTGGCAACACAAGCATGCACTTCTCATTTTGCCAAAAAAAACATTCCCTTCTGCTGCAATAAGTTTATTATGTTTTGCCACAATGATTATGTGTGCAGCATTATTAATGTAGACAAAATATAAATGTGACTGTCCATCTAGAGTAATCAGCAAACCCATGGGATGTTAAAACTGGAAGACTTATAGCCAGTGGCTCAGCCATTAATCTCAACATATGTTATATCAAGACTCAGACAGTCTAGAAACCACGTTCGCCAGGCATTATCTAAAGTAACCCACTCCCTAAAAAACAGGCAATGATTTACGCTCTACTACAGATATTTCTTGCAAAGTCTCTCCAGATTTATTTTAGGTAAATGTATTTTGATAAAAAAAGTGTCTTATTAAAGCTAATCTATGTCTCCATGCAATTTTGGAATTAAATGCTAATTAGAATTATTAGACTAATTTCATGTCTGCATTTCTTAGTACTAAAATGAGTTAACTTGATGTAAATATTTAAAAATATGCCACCCATGAATTTAACTAACTGCACATTGGGAAATTTCCCTGTTTCCAAATACTAGGAAATTTCAGGAGAATATAATCACAGTTAGGCTCTGTGTTCCCTGGCTACAATTTTCTGCAGATCTCATTAGTTTGGTCCATTCATGTAGTACAACATTAACAGTAAAGTTTCGAATCTATGACATTCGTAACAGAAGCACAACACAGAGCAGTAAGCTACTAGATCCACAATTACTACTGTCATCTGTTTCTCACAGTGCCCCTCTGTTTTGCCTGAAAAATCACAGAATAGATAAAAAACAATTTCTTCTTGCAGCAACTGCACTAGGTTGCCAACAGTTTCTGTGGAAACCATCACCGTAGCAATTAACCTCCAGCCTTTCCAGAACTCTGTCGATAGTGTCAGCTCCTGCTCGTTCACACATCAGCACCTATATAGCCTCACTCGCATTAATAATTGCTGGTCTCCAGTTGCCCTTGCCCGTACAGCGAGGAACAAGCATGTCTTTGTTGGCTCCTCCTTGTCTGGGAAGCTAGCTGGTATATTTAGCTAAGCGTGGGATACACGGAATAAAAAGAGCAAATGCATAAAACCAAACCTGCCATATTCAAAAGATCAAGTAATCGATAGTAACAGAGCCTAAAAAAAAAACAAATGTCTGATAACGCGAAGTGACACAGACTCACCCCACTCCGGTAAGATACCACTCTCAAGACTGCTGACTTCTGATCTTGCCATAAATATACAGTCCTGGGTATAAGTCTTAGGTTTCTAAAGAAAATTACGTTCAAACAATTTTTATGTTGGTGCAAAACTATGATTTATGTATGTCTATGTGTTAGCTTCACCATTTCAAAACAACAGTAACCACCCAATATTTATATCTCATCAAGTTATTTAACTAATGAAGTCAATTAATTAAGTAAGCTGGTGCTGAAATTTAATGGAACGACTGGGGTGCCCCTGAGGAGAGGTTTGGGAACTGAAGCTGTGTTCTTCCAACAAGATATCGGAAACTTTTTGGAGAACAAGAATAAATGACATTTTTATTGCATTAGTTTTCATTTTATATATATTTGAATGTATTTTTTCCTAGGCAAATGTACATTTACTGTCCAAATAAATAGCTTTAAACATTTTCGTCGATGACCTAAGACTTACTGCACCAGCATACACACTGAGGCATAAATCTCATCCCCGCATGCAGCATCCATGAGGCATTGACCTGCCCCAAGCTGCCCCCCGAGAGTTTGCAGACACAGTGCAGCTCTGCGCTGTGTGGACTGTGTACCCCACAAATCCTAGCATTTATCTCACTAACGAAAAAGTTTCCCTTAGGTTTGCTGTGCAAAACTGCAGACACAAGGAGACATGGCCTTATCTGTGTTTAAAATCTCTGTTGAAATGACCGGCACCGCTAAAACTGCAAGCACCGCCCACTATACTTAGCAAAGGGTGCTTCTCGGTACAATATTCTGAAAAGTTTGTATATTATAATGTATAGGACGTCAGCTATTATGAAAATTTCATATGTGGTCAGCTACATTATTGCAATCATTGCAAAACATAAAATATGATAAAATTCTCAAAACCAACAAAATGTTCAGTAAAAATCAACACTAAACTAAAGGTTAACTAAAGGTTTTTGTATTCACTTTGATGACTGAATCAAGCAGTCCACATGCACAAAATATAGGCGTGGATAACTGCACTGCAAAAAAATGCAAAATAAATATTATGAAAATAATGCATTTTCAAGCCAGACTCCTGTTCACACCAATTCATTGATATATAAAAGACATGCAAGGTTACAAGAAGCACGGTGTATTTCCATATAGAAATTTTCTCCCTTGCAGTAAATATATTCTATAATTGACAAATTATCTTCATGCAAATCATTTTAATTTAAAACTGAAAGCTGCATAATCCAAAGCCACCCTTTGTTACTACTATATACTCTTAAAATGGACTGTTTATATATAGCATCAGTGATTTTGGTCTTGACGACAGATGCCGAGAAACTCTGCATATTTCCCTTTAAAACGCACGCTCCCCTCGGCTGATGTAACAAAATTCCTAGTGATGGCTGAAGCCCATGATTGAATGAAAATGATGGACTGATTTCTGCCATGATCGATTCTGGCACATCTGACCCAGCTTTATAAAGTCAATCATAATAATAATATACGTACAGATTCAATTTAAGCTGACAGCGAGAGAGGTGGCAGGACTGATGCTGAAGGGTCTATTAAGCAGCTTAATGATAATAATCAATCAAAACAGTTCTTCTCTGATGCAGGAAGCCTATGGAGTAATTAAAAAAAAATCATACAGCAATAACCATCATACAGCCAATAAGAAAAGAGGGTGGGCCTTACAAGTCATAGGGAGCAGTGCTCACACTGATTGGTCACCTTCCCTTGTGACCATACTCTGGAATCTAATAACCAGGGGAATTTCATACTGGAGTCATACCAGATTCTCAACATGCTTTGTGCACCGTGTCACTTTAACTGTGCCATCAGGATCCGTATGCAAATTTATACTATAAACATTACAGTTTATCTGTGGCCTCCTGCGTTTTCTGGAAAATTAGCTATTCATCATGCTAGGTTTTCATTTCTCACATGAGCTCATACTGCCTTAATATATGTCCATGTAGCATTTGAGGCGAAACATGGAGAGCACTGGTAATGTGGTTTCCACAGGCCATTCAATGTCACAAGTACAATGCACAGCAAGGATACTGATCGACGCAATATGGAGCCTAGCTGATAAAATGTGCGTGGAGGTTCCTTTCGGATCATCTGTAAGCGAGGGCCGCGGCAGGCTCAGCCGTGTGAGGCCGAGATAATGGGGGTGCAGTCTTCACGCTGTACAATGTCAGCGGCAGCCCTCTCCTAGGCCCCGGAGATCTCCGTCACCCTGCGCCGCGCTTAAGCGCCACCACATTCACCGCCTGCCTGTGGGGGATCGGGATTGATGAGGCCAAAAAGTGCAGCAGTCTGCACATTTCCCCTGAGCCTCTTTCGCCGGGCCTCCACCCCGCAGTCCAAAGTGACCTGGCATCTTTAATGTACCCATAGTGCACAAGACTGTGTGAGACATTGCGTACGAGTTTGTACCCTGGGATGGACTGGCTTTCTGTCCAATACGCACCCCCTGCTGTCAGGCCTGTTCTGGCTGGGACAGGCCCCTGCTCCCCTGCCAATATCCTGGACTGGATAAGTGGTTAAACGAGGGATGGACTGAAATTTTTCAGGACAGAAACACATTAAGATATATTATTTCTGAGCAACACTATACTCGGAGCAGATAGCTAGAAGTAAAGCCTGTATGCCAGAGTCTGCCCACCAAGATGTAAGCCAGGGACAAGTTACTGTGAAATCGCAACAACCTCATCAAGGTTCCCAGGGCCAGAGCCCAAGACAGGGGGCCTCTAATCATCAACTAACAAGTCCTCTCCAACCTTAACCCATTCCAGAATGATCAAAGCGCTTGCTGGGAACGATGACTGGTCATGAGTAATGGGCATCATTAACAAAATAAACATGCAGCATGTAAATGATTAACTCGGTGGATGTATTCCAGGCCGATTCTCCCCTGCAAAGCAATTTTTGCAATAAAAAATGGGGAAAGCGCAGAGAAATAATTACTTTCCAAGGGATGAATCCATGAACTGCATAAAAATAACCAAGAGCGGGATCGCCTTCTTTGCGGCATGTCGAAGTTGTTAGTTACAGCGGAAAGGCCATCTCCTCATCCTCATGCGCTAATAACTAATAACGCCACACTGGTAGGTCTCTCCATAACACTTACCTCCTACAGTTCACTGTTTGTAACACTTACTCACCTCCTACAGTCCGCTATCTATAGCACAGCGTTCCAGCTTTGGTCCTAGCAGGGCACCGGCTATGTTCATCTTCAATCCAACTTCTTTCTAACTTCTGCTTGATTGAATTGTTTATCAAATTTCATTGCTTTGCAAATGTTTAAACAGTAATAAGATTTTGGTTGCATTATGTGCAATGCATTTGTCTGAATATGCGCTTTAATTAAAAAATTGTGCTAGAAATTGTTGTTAAGGAATAATTGCATCAATGAAAAATGACCCAGTGTTTCTCTTTTAGCTGGTTGGGTTAAATGTGTGTTCATTATTCAGTTTCAGTTTTTAACTCTTGAAGAATTATTAAGGACTAATCTCAGTTTTTAAAATTGAATGTTTATTTATTATCAAATGAACAGAATATATTTTATGAACATAAACACATACTAATATTTCAGTTTTGATTAAGATTAAGCCCGGAAGTATTCAAGCAATGTACTGTAACATGATAACAACTCTGCACCATGTTCAGCAATTAGTACAGTTAATCTTACCCACCCATAACCTTAGTAACCAAGTAACCAAACAAAATACAAGACTTTTCACATTTTTATTTCTTTCATTGCATTCAGATTTTTATAAAATGAATAAACTAAAAATGACCTCACTAGTCACTGGTCCGTTGGTCCTCACAAGTATACCAGAACCTGTGCACGCACACACACACAGCCTGAAATATGTCTGCAGCACTTAACTCCTACAGCCTTATGTCCATCATTTCCTCTCCTCCTAAAGCCCACCATTTTGAACGACACCCCTCACTGCTCGAACAGGAATCTTTGAAATCCTCTGTTAGTGAGCCATCCTATTCTTAAACAGCTGCAGTGGGTCAAGCTGTTGGCATCCAGTATTGGTAAATAACTGGGTATACTTGTTAGCTGGGCTAGTTAGGAATGAAACTCTTCACAAGCTAAAATGTGAGAATAATGAATATGCTCTATGGGTCTGCATGCTTTACTTGGAGGATTAAACCGGCAGCCGCCATACTTTTGTTTTGTGTTTATTTAAAGCACTTTGGAGAATAAATAAGCCACACTGTGTACTTTAAGCGCGGCGATCTCTGTTGGCAGCTGAATCCAACCCATCTGGTTATGTTACATCTGCCGCTGGTGCAGGTGAACACAGAGCAGGTGAGCTTTTCCAAAGCTTTCAGCTGTACCTCAACAGTTCTTCTGTGCGGCTTTATTAAGTCAGAGCATTCTGGAGATACAGGTGACTGTTGCAAATGAGCAGCAGGTGGCGCAATAGTCAATCATTTTGATCTGAGACTGGAACTTGAAATATTAAACCCAGAACATCGGAATATTATTTTGCGTAGCCAATTTGGCAAAGGAACATCTAGTGCCTTTAAAGGGGGGCAGGAAGAGAAATCCACTGTAGAGTGACAGACAGCAAAAGCCTTGGATGGAGCAAAGGCTGAGCAGTGTTCTTATGGAAGCTCTGCTCTACAATGCCTTTGCTTCCCATTCACAGCAGGATTGTGATCGTTTGGTTTTACAGTGAGGTCACTCACTATTATATCATGGGCATCTTACACTTTACAGTTTACAAAATATATCTACCATGTGAGTGGGTTCCATGTCTAACATACCATAGCTGAGTCCATAACACAAAACTGGAAGTATTGTAGAGTGGATGATAAGTTCTAAAAATAAATCATTAAACATCAAATTATCTATCCATCCATTTTCTATATGCACTTGTACTATTCAGGGTCATGGAGGTCTGGAGCCTACACCAGAATCTAGGAGCCAAGGCAAGGAATAACTCACAACAGGATGGAAAACCCATCGCAGGGCACACACATACCATTTTAAGTATCAATTAATAAAACAAAAATAAAAATACTGACGAATATAGCATTTATGTAATATGGTATGCTTCCAACATAGACACCATGTGCCATTTCCAATCACCTATTAACATTTCTTCCATCCTGAAAAAAAACAGATCCTGGAGATAGTCAGAATCCAACAGCCAATCAGATTCCACCACACATGATTAGCCTGCAGACAGCATTCTGCTGCAGAAGTGTAAAAATGCTAATGCAATCCTGGTCGTCACATCTAATGGCCGGTTCTCACGGGGGAGCAGTAATGAGGCCAGCGCGGTGGTTTCACATCTACATAACAAACATGCTGCTCCCCGCGGTGAACCATAGCTGTGAAAACGGACCTGCTTCCATCGATTCGGGTGAGATTGAAACGCACATGCAACACGCTCTCAACCGCTCGCTACCAACCCTTAGATAGCACCTCAAATAACTTTGCGGTGGCCTCTTTATGTCACTCCTTCACTGACTGCTTCTATCCCAGCATGCACTTCTCTGGTGCATGTTCTAAGTGCTGCTGGGACAGCTGCTGGATGCCGGCTATCTGAATGCGCAGTCATGTGGATGGAACACGGGTCACAGCCGCCCAAGAACGAGACAGGCGGTAATAAATAAAGCGGCGCGATGCATCCGGAGTTCAGAACTCATAACGCAGAAAGATCCTCAACGGTCAAACTTCAGAAACACGGGGGATGTCGGGACTGAGCACCGTAGCTGCTCGTAACCTTCTGAAAGCTTTTTGAGCCCTAGCATAAGTTACACGAGTCTCTGTGCCCCCCTGAAATCAGGCCCAGCTCCAGCGTGGGCCAGGGAGATTTTTTTTGGGGGGGGGGGGGGCAATTACATATAAAATAAAAACTATATTGAGGCTGGTTGGGCCAGCCTTGTGATTGGGTGGGCCGCCCCCCTGTGAAGCCGGGCCCACCTGAAATCCTTCTTTGAACCAACTTTCCCATTCTGGAACCCACATGCTACAGAAGCAGCATATTAAGAAGTCTTTAAGTGCTCAAGTAGAGTTGAAGTCAGATGGGATGTACAGAGGAAACACCAAAGGCAGACTGCCGTCACCTACTAAAGGCAGCCCCGACCAAGCGGTTCCTCCCATTAGAACCTCCTTACTGAGCACAGCATCCCTTTTTTTCTGCTTTCACAGTAACAAGAACCTTGGGGGTTATTATATCACAAGCCGATTACATAAATGTAGTATCGTATTCTCCGGTAGACTAATTTCCTTTAGGACCACAATTAGAAGTTACTTTAAGTATCAATTGTCTGTTTAAATTAACAGTATTTATAGTTCAAGTCTGGGAAGCTCAGAAAATTAGAAAAAAATATATTTAAATTAAAAAAGATCTGAATTTAGCCGAGGGCGAGCGTGGCCGAGAATTCAAAGAAGAGTCTTGCAGGTAAAGCAAAGTATTGTGTTCACTTGGTATTATGTGGTAAGGATGTGAAATCTGGTCCCATCTCCTCACATATAGTTTTGTGGACATGAAGGAATGCCTAGATTGCCTGGCATCACAGCAGCCCTCAGAAATAACCTGAGCCCAGTAGACTTCATAGGGTGGTCTAAAGACAGTATGAAGGCTGTACTTTGCCCCTGACTAGTCCAATGATAGGCAGATATGAATTTTGAATGGTTGTTGTCTGTGAAACAATGGAATATGCAGTTTGGGCTGCATCGCAAGAAAACAATGGGCTAAGTTTGGCTTGTCTTCAGTGAAACATTTCAGGAGATAACAGGCAGTTATATAGCTGCAGATATGACCAAGCCACAGCTATGCAGCTATCAATGTCTGTCAACCCCATCGATACTCTGGGCAGGTTTGGGGCTCCATCCCCGCTGCAGGAGTAGGTCAACCATATGAGCAGTTCTCATTGGGTTTAATCTATCATAAAGTCTCCTTGCGCTATGGATTGTGAGTTGTGGTCATTGAGAACTTGTCATCAGGTTACCAGTGATAGAACTTTCCAGTTCATCTCCGAAAGACCAGAATTCCTGAAAGATCAGTGGTCACAAAAAGAAGCCAGGGAGATCATGAGTCCAGGCACAGTAGACTTGTGTCAAGGCTGAAATATTGTTCTATAGCTAATGCTCAAGAACAGTCAAGTTCAAACAGAAGCTCATGACCAGAGATGGAAGTTGGCAGCAGGTCTGCTGGAGTCGGCCAGGTCCCAGAGCAGCTGCTGACTTCCTGCTATGCTGGGCTTGTCGGGGGGGAAGGCTCAGCTGAGGTGACATGGTTCTCGTGTCACAAGAGCAGAGATACACTAAAGCAGAATGCTTCTCTACATCTGCTCAAAGAAATGTTCTGTCTGATTCCATTTGACCTGTGACTGCCCCGATGGGGGTGATGTACATGCCTATGTGTGTGTGCGTGTATGATGTGTCAGCAAAAGGGAACACTGAGTCATGAGGAGCGCCAAAGTGTGGCTTTAAGTGGATACAGATCACATAAGGCACGATTTCTAAAAACATATCTGGCTAACGCCACTACAGGCGTTCCGGTTCTGTTTTAGTTTATGTTCTCACGCTGTAATTTTAGCTGTTGCTAGGTAACACATCGCCATTCAGCTGAGAACAAGCCAACTGCATGTGTTTCAGGGATCAGCATTTCAGCTTTAAAAGGCAAGTCAGGTAGAAACACTGGCCAGTCAAGGAGTATAAAAATTAAGGTCCACTAGTTTGGTTCGCCGGGAAACGAAGAATTATGCGTGTTTGGCTTCCAGTGTCTACAGCAAATTTCGCCTTAAAGGTACACCTTAAAAGTGCAGAAGCTGATTGTCCACTTTAGGTTCTTGCTGATTTGGCAAGACCATACACAGGTGCATGAAAACTGGCCCTGAACATTTCTTATTTCGGTTCCTCTAACACTGAATGGAGCATCTGACACATGCGATTAAGCAGAGCTATACAGAGATCTGGAGGGAGGCACCATTCGCTGCCCCCAATGGGAGGTCAACACTGTGCTGTTTGAGGATTTATCCATCAGAATTTGTCATAGGGATTGAAGGGAGTGGGGGGGGTGGGGGCAGGGAAGAGAGGGAGAGGTGGAGGACACAGGAGGAAAAGAGTGATAGAAAGAGGAATGAAAAAAGGGGGGGAAGGAAGAGAATATAGCGAGAGAGAGACTTTAATTTGTTTGTGTGCCTGTGTGTGTCTGGAAAGGTGAGGATTATTCTGTCTTGTTTATGCAGGCAAAACATGAAGGTCAAGCAGGTCTGGTGCAATTGATGGTGTGTGAGCTCCTTAAGCTTCTGCAGTGCCTGTAATCTTCATGCAAGTCAGACAGCATGTAGTGGGAGCCCATCGCCAAAGTGTCACATGTAACACAGAGAGGGGAAGGCCGTGCAGACAGCGAGGTCTCCTGCCCAGCGCCGGATGCGGTCACCACAACATCCCAGGCAAGAGCATCAGTGATTCGGAAGAAGCCAAGCTGGCAATTGACACAGTTTGAGGAAAATGAGCGATTAATTTGTTCACTGCGTGAGGAAGACAGACATGCCGGGAGGCCGGTCTCCTTCAGCTTCCGGCCAAGAGGAATGAAGGTACAGCATCGAGTCTGGAAGTGGGACTCGTCAGAAGCTAAGCTAAAATCAGGAAGAGGCTAACCTGCGGACGGGAGAGAGTGAGGAGGCATTTAAGCTTGGGTCGCCCGTATGAGTCACTCAACCAAAAAAGAGCAGTCGTGTCAGACTCTGCTAAGGAACCCAGTCCGTCCTAATTAATCGAGGCCTGTCATGGGAGTCCTGCTAGCAGGGAGCCCAGCAGTGTCACACTCTGGCCAGCAGGGGTCCCACAACAGGGCTCTTTAATTGGGAGTCTCTGTGGTTATTTTCCCCAAGCCTCGCAGCACCTCACTACCACTGGCGAACACATCCTGATGTCCACGGATGGGGCTAAAATATCCCCAGAGAAGTGGAAAGGAAATACAGAGAGCCAGCCCCCGGAAGAGTAACAGATATCACAGAACGAAGGGATGACCCATCCAGGACAGGAAAGCGGGGTATAGCAACGCTGACCGTTTACCTCTAACGAGAGCTCTGCTCGGCTTGCAGGCATCGTGACAGCACATGGGCAGGCCCAGCAAGAGTATCTCTCCTCCCAGTTTCCTACTGGTGGATCACAGAGTCTGCCGTTCACAGTTCTCCCCCAGAGTGGGTGTGTGTCAGGATGGATGCTCCTCTGCCATCCAGAGTCATCTTCACTCTGCTCCCTTTCTAATCAGAGAACAGGGCCCTGGCAGTAAACACGAATAAGCCTCCCCTTACCGCACTCCAGAAATGTACACATGTCAGAGGGGAGAAGCCAATAAAAAATAGATTTATTCCACAGAAAATAGAACGTTCTAGTGTCTCTAAAAATGACATCTGCAAGCTCCTCCCACAGGGTAGAACATGGACAAATGAACTGAAAGGTAAGGGTCACATGATGACGTTGAAGGGGAAGAAGAACCTATAGTGAATTTGTAGGCTATTATCCAGCCTGTTTCCTGGCAGAGAAAAGTGGGGCTTGCTCTTAGACACAGATCTGTATAAATATGGGACACCCAACAGAAGCTACACATCTCCGAAAATATATTCCACAGCCTCAAAAGAAAACATCTGACATCAAATTCAGGGCAGGATAAGGCTTTAATTGTAATCCAAGTCCAAAGCCCAACATAATTCTAAATTAAGTTAAAAAGTAGAAATTCCTCCCCCGGGATCATCATAAATCCATATGAAGCTTGGGGTACATGTCCATGACAAATTCTCCACCCCCGCCCCCAGCACACACACCAAACTGACACGGACCCAGAAGCAGGCTCAGTATTCAGAACTCACCCTTAACCACACTATAACCACTCAGAAACAATTACATAACTCAGAAGGGAACACAGACAATAGGATGGAAATGTGATTTCGACCTCTAGAAAGAAATTACTTTGCGGCAAAACAAGCTTTTGTTCTGCTGAATTGCTATACAAATGTAGTATCATCAACGGGACACAGAACACCACCTTCTCTAAGTTGATATCAGGAAAGACTAGCATATATTTCTCCAGTTTAAAAGAAATGTCCAAGTTGGGAACATCCAACTGTTGGCTTAAATGAAGTTTAATAGAGTCTGTTGGATCAACCCAATCAAGACAAGCCAAGCATTGACACCATGATGGCCAGAGGCTGACAAAACATAGCACATATTTATTTTACAATTGCCTTTGGCCTTGTTGGATGACATCACAACTGGAGTCTCTGCCTTACTGGGACTGCCCTACATAGCTTCAGCTGACAGCATCCATGTAATATCTACAGACAGCCTCTGTCCCAAAACCATAAGACGTCCTTCAGGGTTCCTCTCGGTTAATTTTCTGCTCTGGAGTGGAATCTGCCTGCAGTTTCTAAATCCATGGTATCCTTGGAAAGCAGAGCCTTGGATTTGTTAAGATCGTTTGCAGATACATTCATTAAAAGCGTCTCAAAGCGTTTTCAATTAAACACTTTATCCATAAATACAGCTGTTTATTGTTTACGGACAGAAAAGCAGGACTCAACAATTCAGACAAGTCCAAGAATCAGTGCGTTTTTTATTTTGATTGTCTTCACTGAACACATCAGACATAAAAAAAAATATCTGCTGTACTATTGTTACTAGGATACCACTAGAGAGACTAAAACTCTTAACAGAACAAATCATAGTGTAATTTACAAAGCTGTTGAACAAACATCACAATCAAAACAGGATAAATAGCTGTTCTTCAGACTGCCTCTGGGTTCTGTAACTGGTTAGACTGTGTGTATTGTTCACATACTCAATCAGTTCATTGCCACTCTCATGAAACAGCTCTACAGGTACAAACAGAGGTGACAACTTCTCTGATTTATCTTCTAAACACCATTATGCTTCAGGTGACCAGAAGTCCGTCTCACACGAAGGTCACCAATTTCCACAAAACCGTGCGGTTCTCTCTCTTAATACAGCAAGCATTGCTAAAGGACAACACTGGTTCACTAGTCACCACAGAACACTTTCTACAGAAAGCACTAGAACTGCCTTCTCTGGCTAGAAGGTCACAAGGTTCCAAAACATGCACAGGTCCCCAGCTTTGATTACCTTAACAGCTCCCTACTGCACTGTGCCCGCTAGGACATGCTGTCCTTCATACACACTGAGAACAGATTCACAGTCTGCTCGGGGAAAGTCCATCTCACAGCCAGACTCAGTGCTGCGTCCTGCTGGCTTTTAGGAAGGGATCACTGCTTCTCCACGATCCCTGTGCTTGGCCTTCAGCCATCCATTATCACACAGGCAAACAAACTGCCCTAAATTTCATTGTTCTCCTCTGTTAGCTTCATAGGAGGTGCAAACCACATCTGAGCTGCGTGCTCCCACCCTCAGATTACATGGAACAATTTTCCGTGCTGCCAAGAAGTTACTAATTCAAGATAAATCCCGTCACAGATTAAATTTACACTCTACGAATTCCAGGAATATGTCTAAAAATTCCTATCGCTGTCTAGTTAGGCATGGCTGTGGCGATCAAATGCACCCAACTGCTGTTATGAAACATGAAAAGAAAGCCAAGGTGCTCCTAGAGTAGCTGAGAACTGCCGAGACCTCAGTCGGTTCCGTAGGGTGAAGGTTTCGATCAAGTTGGCAGGTCGTCTTGAAACAAATCCCTCAGCTTATTTGGGGATCGTGCGCAGAGCCGCGAGACAACTGAGCTGCGCCTCTCGCCAGCTACACGAAGACAAGAGTGCACAGCCCGTCTCGCTAGCAGCAAACTGAGCACGGACAGAGGGTAGGGCTTCCTTGTAGAAAGCCACAGTCGGAGCCTCTCAGTGTATGAGGAGGGAAGAGACAGGTGCAGGTAGCCCCCTTGATGTTCAGTACCAGCAGATAATGAGAGGTGCCCATACACTAGAAAGAGAAAAACAAACCCATGCCGGGACTGTGTACCAGTGAATACCAGCCCACTTGAGCACTGGAGTGTCTTAAACCAACAGTGGCTAGTTAGGGGACCACACCGGAACTGTCGGAATGCCCATGTGCTAATGTAGCGCTTGCTGCAGGGCTTCCGAAAACTCCACTCTAAGAGGCATTTCGCGTCTCAGCCCAGAATATCCCTGAGAGAAACACGACTAATGCTCCAGCTTAGAGTTACACGGTAAACTACACCAGGTGGACAAAAAGGCTACTCACAGGGCACGGTGCGAAGGTACAGGTTGTCCCGGATGGTCTGCTGGAGTTCGTGGTCCACGGAGCCCTTGGGGAAGCGGAGGTTGAGGTAGTGACGGAGGTCTTTGTCAATGACACCCCCTGAGGGAAGAAGACAGGAACAGCTTTTGTAAGCTTCAGCCCCGACATCCCTGTGGTTCGGCTACAGGATGCTCCGGCTTTGCTGTGGGCACGGCAGCCGCCCCTTACGCGCCACTGGCCACTGCTGGGCCTTTGGACAGAAAGCCGTGATTCTACAGTCAACACTTGGCGCTCAGAGAAGCGTTTAATCTTCTGGATGGTGCCGCCATTCATTCTCCGTCCAAGAGACTCTGCTCGTTGACATTTAACACTGGGGTTAACCCGTAGCAGAGCGTTACGAGATACGGAAGGAAAATAAAACATGGTGTATTATAAATAAAATTAAAAAAAAACTATTAGAAATAGACAAGCGGTTAAAACATTCAAATAAAGAATAGAAATGACAAAGGCATGCGCACACACATACAAACACACAGAAACACACACACAAAGCTTGAGGATTATTTTCTTAAGAAGAAAATGGAGCCTATGAGAAATACAGCAGAAATATATATTTCTCATTTTCTTTGTGCATCTCCATATATGTATTTAATGCCAGTGTGCATTCCTCACAATCCTATTGCATATAGGATACAACTGAAATAAATAAATACAGGTACACTTGTGTCCTGATATAAAATAAATCAAACAGAAAATAGGCATTAAGAATTTGACATTGTCAAGGAGCAGGAAAACATACGTGCATATACACAGAACAAAGCAGGCAGGCAGGCACATAACAACACACACACACACACACACACACACAGGCATGAGCGCATAGATGGACAAAGGCAGTAAAGCACCTCCGCTTGTAGCTCTGCTGCTATTCACACGCACACCGGGCTTCCCGTTAGTCCTCTGGCCCCGTGTGCCTGTCCTCCATCAGCGCCCGCTCTTCCCAGAAGCCCTTATCCAGCCACGGAACGGAGACAATGAGCAAGGAGAAATGGAAGAGCGAAGCGCGAGCCAGACCGAGAGAGAGACAGAAAGAGCCAGACAGCGGGAGAGCGATCAGCCGCTGGAGGCCTGAGTCACTGGCAGCCGCCTTCTGATTGGCCTGTGCGATTCAGAGGTCCTGCAGCTCCCTCTGGTGGCCATGACAGGCAGTGCACCGTGTTTTGGTGTACAAGGAAGATGCTATCTGACACACAGAGAAAGTGCCACCCTTTGGCGCTGATGGGAGCCTTATTAGCATGTGAAAATCTCATTAGCATGTGAAAGGCCTCCTGTGTGCCAGCGAGCTAAAACATTAACCCACGTATCTTGCTGACTGACAACCGATCGCTCAGTCCAGACAAAGTCAGTTATACTGAGAGCCACACACCACAGCTCAAAGGTGTAACCTCTGTGCAACATGAAGCTAGCTAGTCAAAAGCTGTTTAAATGAATGAATAAGTAAAGAATACAAAGGCTGACATGTTACAATAACGAGATTAAATGATGACTAGCAAATGCCCCACCAAGATGGCGTATAGGGATCTATGCCCACATCTGGAAGGTCGTGGGTTCAAGTCCTAGTTGGCAGAGCAATTATATCACCACTGGGTCCTTGACTACTGCCCTGGAGCTGAGCTGCTCCAAAGGCCAGCTGACCCATCTCATTGATCCTCCATTGTATGCTACTTTGCATGAAAGCATCAACTGAATATGCAAAAAGCACAATTAAAAAAATGAATGATCATTATGCTTTATCTGTGTACTGTTTACACATGGTTTCTGTAATCACTCCATTACAACTGAGTCCCCACTTGTAACAAATTTATGCTTGAGAAACTCGTATGACGTATTCTAGACAATTCCAGATCCTGATGAGGGTGACATAGGCAATTGACAGAGGTGGACATTTCAGGTCCAGGAAGTAAAAATCCAGACCATGATTTTGTTTCAACCAATCAGTTGCGCATAAAGAGTCACAGTCAGAGTACTGAGCTGGTTGGTTGAAACAAAGTCATGGTCTGGATTTCTACTTTATGGACCAGGTGCACCTCTGGCAATTGCCCAGGGAGGCTTCTTCTGAGGGGGCACCGACTTAGCGAATTGCCTGCACCAAACACCACCTGTTAGACAGGACTAATTAAATTTCCGAATATCAAACAAGCAAAAAAAAGTGTAATAGTTATATAACATGAGAACGCAAATGAGGTAAACGCAAGTACAAATAAAAACACTGGCTGTAGAATTAAGTAATTAAAATTGCTTTCGGAGAGTTGTGTTCCTTGGTGCATGTTTTCATGTTAATTAGTATAATGTCATTTATTTACTATGTATGCCTTGCTTAATTACTCATTCATACATTTCACCTTGAAAACTACCACACCCCACTCCTGCTCCCCCAAAACCCACGCCCCACTGCTGTGACTCTAGGGGGATTCAAATCACCAACAGGAAGCAAGAGGCAACAGTACTCACCACTGAACCATCACACCACCCAGGCCAAACACACATATGTAAAATTGCCCTTCCTGTGTCAGCGTGTGCCTTGCGATCACCTGGTGTTCCATGCCACACACCCCGAGCACAGGATAAGGGGTTAATGCATGAATAGATTATCTAGTTCTCTCACCCGGGAACGACGGAATCATATTCACGCTGCGAATGCCATGATCACTGGCTGAAAAGTGCAACAGTCGTCATACTTGGGGTATGGCCATGCAATCATGTTGTCATAATATTGTGAACGCACAGGCATTTTGTTGTTATTTGTCATCCTTTTTGTCATTTGTACAACTCATTTCTTTATGTAATTTCTAATATTAGTAGGCTTCCGACCTCTATAATATTCATTCCCTTCTTTCGTGAACAGAGGCCTCCTCAGTACACCAATGACACACCTCCTGAACGGGACGAAGCATCTAACACACTAATGATGAGGCGGTCACCCGGGCAGGAACATGACGGGCCTTGATGCCTCAAAAGATTTTTAAAGAAAAAAAGTCCATCCAGCTGCAGAGCATTCCACACATCACCCCGCCCTTCAGCCAAAGGTAGTCAGGGAGGTTCTGTTTTGTGAGAGATCACCTGAATGGTCAGCACCCAGATAAAACGTCACCAGCCGTTGGTCAAATAATCCCTGCGCCAGATAACAGATATAATCAATATACTGGCTGGATTTTCTGTTTATTCTTCATTCCAATATTAGAAGTCCCATTAGGCACAATAATGAGGTTACGACCCCATTAGTGGGCAAATCCAGGTAAATGTAGCACTCACTGCAGAAAAATGCTGAGATTCTTAAATTTTTTTTACTTTTGTAGTTAGTGTTTGTTTACCATTTCATAACAATTTAATATTCCCATCTTCCCATAGTGGGCCACAGATGACTTTTACCCAGCATGTAACACTGAGACCATCGATTAAACACAGGCAATACATTAGCACATTTGTAACTTATACTCCACTTTCTTACGAATACCTGCTTGTTAAAGCCAACGTCCAGCCTGCTTCTATCAAGAGTATCACGTGGCTGCAACATAAATCATCCAGACGTAGAAAGGGCTAAGAGCCGATCAAAGCGATCCTAAACATGGTGTGGTCAAGGCAGTCAGACAAGGGGGTTCCGTAGCTCAGAGACAACCGTCTATTCTGGATCTCCACGCAGTACAGCATCCAGAGTTTTCCGAGGCTCATCCAGTTTTCTGAAACCACTGCATCCAGTTGCAGTACTGAGGTAAAAACACCTTGTTAATTACATAGTAAAGTGATGGCTGAGTGGACACTGTAGCTGGTTGCTTTTCAGACTTGGATACACAACCTTTAAAGATCACATATTTTCCGGGGCCAGAGGCTTCCACAGCTGCACAGCTCGGGCCCAGATTCCACAGCATGACGTCACCGTGGCAAATGGCTCGCGTACCCGATGAACTCTGCCACCCCCTCCCCCTCCAAAAAAACACCAATGGAAACCTGAGCGACCAGCAGAGAAGTCTGCAGCATCAGAGGCACCACGGTAAAAGACAATCAACCCCCAGATCTCTGCAGCCAGCTGAGATCACTGGCACACGCAGCTCGTGCAGCCAGACGAACCCTGACTGTCAATGAGCTGCACTCCATTCCCACAAAAGAGAAAAACTTTGTTTTGCTGCTGTGTGGGAAGGGGGGGGGGGCAGGCACATATGTAGTCTCATTCAGAGACATCTCTTTGTGGGAGATAGTGAATGACAAGGTGTCACGGCCAATCCAGAGCTTTGGGACACCATCAGTAAGCAAGTACAACACGGGCAGAGAGCAGCTGTCGGAGTGAGCCGTCACTCTGCTGTCTGCTGGGGCGAGCAGAGCACAATGCTGATCACTAAAATAACTGCAGAGAGGAGCCGTCAACCTTTCTATTTTTACGTGGCTTTCACTTATATGAGATACCATAGATCTTTAAGGCTGCATGTCTAGAGGTTCTGTAGATCGATTTCCAACAGGTTAATCTGGAAGGGTATTATAATCTCCTCTATATTAGGGTGCAGATTGGTTCAGAAAGGTCATCGTATCGAGGACGAGGAGGACTTGGGAGGAAAAAACGCACGCACGTGCCGGTGCATTTCTATTAGTGTGCAAATTGCCCTTTAAAACCCATTTTATTCCAATTAATCATCACTGACGTTGTTCCAATATGAAAGCTGATGGTTTGCCACAGAAACATTTGGCACTTTCCGTTTTTAAAAATTTAAAAAGTAGCTCCTGTTTCTCAGAAGTTAGTGTCCCTGTTGGGACATTTTGTAATGTTACAAATGACAAATTAATGACAAAACCCATAAACAAACTACGCAGACATCCACGACATGATAATTAAAGAGGCGACTGGCAGCTGTTTCTAAATGACACTGAAATTGCACTGTGCTTTAAAATTGTTTGTAAATTCACAATTCTCAGCTGGCAATCCTCGCATATCGATATCCAGATTAAGGATTTGATTGGACTGCAATCATACAACACAACAGGCATGTTTAAAGTAACACATTTTAATTTATTTTATACTTTCTGTTGACACATGACTCTCCTGTATGTAAGGAAGAACGCATGCATACTAGTCTACCCCTTCTACAAAGTCCATCCATCCACTTATCCTGGTCAGGCCGTGGAGGGG
>JAODKM010000001.1:29291731-29309393 GCA_026780845.1 Petrocephalus sullivani
GGGGGGGGGGGGGGGGGGGGGGGGGGGGGGGGGGGGGGGGGGGGGGGGGGGGGGGGGGGGCGGGGGGGGGATTATTTTCACTACGGCATCCAGCCGTGTCTAGACTGCATATCAGCAGGGTGCGCTGCGCGTCTAGCGGCCGCTGGGGAGCGTCCCGGCCGTGCGGCGCCGCATGGGCGATCTCCCCTCTGCTTCGTCCTCACCGCTGGGCTGCTGTGCAGAAATCGGGGTGGGGGTGCAGAAGGAGGAAGCGGGGCTGTGTCGTCCCCGAGATTGCGAATCGCCCCTCAGATCGCCGACATTTTTTTTATCCGGCCACAGTGTATCCGCTGTGCGGGAGTCGAGCGAGTCGGTAACACGGAGGGTTCGGACAGGCGCTATGGCGTTTGTACCCGGACTGCATACTGTACTCTAAATACTGATCGTGTGCTGCGAGAATGAGCATAAACCTCCAGAGGACCTCCAGAGATTCGATCATCATAGCGAAATCTGAAATTCGGAGATACATTCCCGTTTTAATTTATTTTGTTCCCATGCTGATTTATCACTGTCAAAGCACGATGCAGCAGTAAATAAGTACGCATCAATACAACGCAAGTCATCATGCATCTGCGTGCCAATTCTTTTTACAGTGATTGTTTTCTTAATTCTAAAAAGCCACGATCTCAGATATAACAGTCTTATTAGGGCTAAATCCGACTAATCATCCCTTTATTATCCAGTAGTCTCTTTATTATTATTATTATTATTATCATCATCATCATCATCATCTGCTTGTCCCAATCATGGTTGATTCAAGGTTTCAAATGGATCAGTTTGCTCTGTCTGCCCGTCATTTCAACGTCCCACTGCACAGGCGTCAATCCCAGATGGTCGGCTGAGACAGGAACAACAAAACACCGGTGTGTAAATAAAAGATACTTAGGGCAAGACCGTCGTTGTTGTTGTGATGGATGTAATAAAGTGAATGTGAAATCTAAAAAGTCAGGGTGGAGCAGCTGGTTATATATCACCAGTCGCTTCCAGACAGTGACAAAATAAAAGCTAATTATCTAATCGAAGGATTCAGCTGAAGTGCGCATGAAATTTGGTGAATTTTTGTTGATTACTCTGTATTAAAGTTTTCCCTACTGCCTGATATACATTCTTTTGTTCTAAAATTTTATTTACACTTCTTATGAAAATTCTGTATGGGTATGTATGTGTATACAGTATATATATACACGCACATACATACATATACATGTACACACTTCTTTACGGTCGCCTTTGTTAATACAAGGCTCAATTCTACCCTTAAATATCCCCATAACTAAAGCCACCCATCTTCCAGCTGATTATCTAGTACAAGCTTGAAGTGATCCCTATACTAATTTCTAATGAAGATGCTTAAAGTCATTAAAGTCAATATCTCCTATTCTTTAGCCAATGACTTCATTCAATTCCCCTCCCTGCTTGACCAGTTAGTCCAGCTGGATATTTTACTGGATTAACTCAGGTACATAGCTGAAAGTACGTCAGCTGGTCCTGCTGGGACCCCAGGTCATGAGTCTTCTGCTAGCCTCAGGCAGCTGATGCTCTGTTCACCCAAACAGAACAGGACTGTTAATTGGTCAGCAAACACTAAACAATGCCCTTTAGGGACCGTCGGCTGTGCCTGCTGTTTCTTATTGCTGAGACACAGCGGAGGCTTTTGGGAGAATGTTGTGTCACATGACAGTTTCTTCACAGTGACTGTGCTGAAAATGGCTGTAGCCCTGGGCCCACATCCAGGATGCTCTGTTTCTGTTTTTTTTTTGTATTAAAATGAAGCCTGATCACTGTGTCTTTAAATCAGGACAAGCATTTCCATCAGTCATGCCAGGGTGGTCTCTCCTCTGAGCACCCCCGGGTTGTGAAGCCCCACCCTGTTTGTTAAACTGTTCTAAAACCTGCTGACAGTATAATGGAAATCAGATGAGAATGGGAGGGGGCTGACTTTATTATACTTTATTAATATTAACCTTCTCAGTTCAGTTGATGAATAATTCACCAGGAAATACATTTCTGCAATAAAGCTCAAAGACCGGTTATCTGATTCGTTCTAATTTTAGTTGGAATCATGTACATCGGTTTTATAAGATAACGGTTAGGACAGTGCTGCTTTGACTTTAACTCTGTACTCATCACTGACAGGGGACGTGGATCCCTGGATCGGAACCCATGGTAAGAATAAGCACCTCTGAATTATCAGGTGCCCCAATGTTCAGGCGTAGTCACTCAGACAGGAGCACTTTCACCTGCTGTGATCCATACTGTCATGCCTCTATTACTCTGTTATGTCTGTTAACCAGAATAATTCACTGCTGTACAGGGCGAGCCTCATTAATATAGGATGTCCTTAAAATCGTTCCATTTACAGGGTCTGACAAGATGACTCTTACTAGAGACATTTACCGCAATTCTGTATAAAGAAATGTTTCAACGTATTGGAAACAGTGGGGAGTTTAGTGGTAAATGTGGCAAGAGCATGCACTTTGCATCCTGTTGGGAATTTTTTTCTGCTGCTGCAGAAACCGAATGCAGCTCTTCCCTACAGCCTCCCCTTAGCCTCTCAAATCATAAGGTTACTCCGGTGACCTTCAATGGGTCTCACACAACGGAGAAGAAAACAAAGCCAAAACAAAGTACTGGAGGCTTCTGGACAGTACAGACTTACAGACTTCCCCTGGAGCTACTGCGCTGCTGGACGCGCTCGCCCTGGACTTGTCGCTCCCTCTTCCCAGCTGCAAGAGCTGGGAAAAATTGCCAAGAAGCTGAAGTGGGTGTTTGAGCTGATCGGGGGAACAAAGCAGCCCTCCTCTCCAGAGCGGGCTGCCCCACAACCGGACGCTGTGTCACCCACCTGCATGCCACAACCGGGCACTGCTTCGCCCGCCGGCTCCATGACCATCTCCGCCCGCGGTCATTGACGGAGGAGGAGACGGAGGGAGCCAGCCGCTGCAGCCATGCTTGATTCAGATACCGCTGCAGTGCCCTGCATCTCGCTGTTTGCTATCCCAGTTCAGCCCCGCGCTCGCAACCTAGTGTTCCTGCCACATCCTGCTCATTGCCTGGCTCCTCACCTGTGTCGTTGCCCAACCCGGAGGAGGTGTCTGCCACTAGTGCTGTGGCTGCTGTGTCCATTCCAGGGGAGGTACCCATCAAACCTGTCCCCTGCTGGGCTCAATATTGGGCTATCTTGGGGCCCCAGGAGCCCTCTTTTGCTCTTCTGCACAAGACCAGGTTCCCTATGGCCTTGCCTGGTGTCCCAGCTCAGCCCCGCGCCTCGCCTGGTGTCCCTGCCAAGCCCTGCCAGCCTCCAGACTCACCAGCTGATCCCAGTGTGCTACCAGAGGCGTCGCCCGCGCCCAGCTCCACACCAGGCTCCTCGCTGGAGTCTGCCCTGTCACCGGGCTGCTCGCCAGGCTGCTTGCCTGTCTCCTCACCTGCCTCTTCCACGTCACCAGGCTCCTCGCCTGGACCCTCCTCATCGCCAGGCTCCTGGCCTGGGCCCTCCTCGTCACTGGGCCTCGACTCGTCTACGCCTGTCACCCAGACGGCTCCTGCCTGCCTCGACTCGCCTGCGGCCGTCACCCAGGACACTGTATAGGAGACCCAGCTTCCTGGGTCCCCTCCCTGATCTGGTTGGCATGACCGGAGTGCATGCCTTTCATGGGTCATTCATTCTCTTTGCATCGTGACATATAGGTAATTGGGGTCCAGAGAGTAAAAGTCCAGACCAAGATTTTGTTTTAACCAACCAGTTGAACACTCTGTGACTGTGACTTTTTAAATTCATCTGGATGGTTGAAACTAAATCTTGGTATGGACTTGAACTCTCTGGACCTGGATTAACCACCTCTGGACGTAAGACCCCCATAGTACCACTTACCAAAATCAGTGAATAATTTAATGTTTTAAATGGACTTACATGTATTGTTGTCAGGAAAGTAAATGGGTCGATGTCTACAAGATACAACATAATTGGTTGCACTTTACTTAAGGGTGCTCTATGACAGCTACATGACACCAACATAAGCCCTTCATAAGCCCTTCTTGACACTCCTGTGTCAAGTTCCCTATGGCAGCATTTATGACAGCCACAAAGGTTGGAAAAAACCTTCATACTGTACTGGTTATGACAAGATATGTTGGCTTATGTCGGTGTCATGTAGCTGTCATAAAGTAACCTTAAGTGTTACCAAATAATCTTGTTTTATAATCACAGTTAACAATATTAGTTGGTGAGATATCTAGACATCAACGTTAAATTGTTGCAGTTAGAGAGCTAGAGCTAAAACAAGGAACTAACAGAAAAACACCAAGAACCTAACCTGGAATGTATAACTAAAAAACAAATGACTCTCATAGCCTACCGCTCAGCCAATTGAGCTATGCGGCAACCCAGGGAACAAGAGCACACAATAGGAGCTAAAATAAACCTGGGAAATAATAGGAGATAAAATGACCAGTGATACCAGCTGGCCAAATAGGGAAATGACACAGGGACCAGGGCAGGACAGGGACCGACCCTGACAGCTTTCATTGGAAATCAACAAAATGATCCTTGTGCATCATAGTATCAGTGTTTCAGTCTGATAGAGGTTGTTGATCTTTTCTTCTACATACATTTTCAAGAACCAAATGAAAATCTACCTCATACAGAAGATTGCCTCAGACGCAGGCATACAGAGGCTGAATTCACAGTAGTGAATGCTGATAATCACACACATTATGGCTCACAGGAGTCACACAGAGGCCAAAGTCACAGCAGCATGGGGAACAGAGACATCAGCTAGACTACATAATGATGCAAAGATCAGGTTCTCGGTGGTGTTAATCACATGGTGAGAGGACTCACAGTGATGATAATCACATCAAGGCTTAGGCCAGGTATTCCCGTTCTGTGTCGTTAAGCGACTCTTTGTACTGGCCCTTGCAGTTGAGGATATTCTTTGCAGAAAACTTAAAAAAATGCTAGCCAGGAGGATTACAAAAAAAAACAAGTTGGGCTGGAGAAGAGCAAAAAGTCAGTTTCCTGCCTAGAAGCAAGCCTCAGCTGTCCCCAAGACTAGCCAATCAGAAAACGGCACTGGGGGTGAAGTGGCGGGACCAAAGGCTTTTCTTTGGTTTCTCTTCAGTTTCATCATTGTCATTGGCTCCTTGCCCACCAGAGCTGAAGACCACATACATCAGCAGTGAGTTAAACCTCTTTGCTAACTGATTAAAAATGGGGGCACAGGAAAATGGGGAGCCTGCACCTCTGGAGCCCTGGCCAGGGAAAGCCACCAGCAAGCCTCTGGAGCCATGCCCAGGTGAGGCTGCCACCGTAACTCCGGAGCCCTGCCTACGGGAGACTGCCACCACATCTGTCGTTCGTCCCAAGTATCTAGAGTCTGGCCTACAGGGCCCCGCTCCGGCCATCCTCACCTCTGCTGTGCCCCTACAAGCCACAGTCCAGGCTCTCAGTCTGGGGAGGGCTTCTCAACCCGTGCTCCAGGTGCCCGGCCCATAGAAGGGTGTTCCACCTCCCAGCACTAGAGGGGCCCGGTCTCACAGCAGCCGTGTTGCCCGGCCCTTCCCCGAGTGTCTCCTCATTCCCTGCTTATTGTCACCATGCTGATGCACCACTCCCCAGTCACCACCATGCCAGGTTGGGTCAAAGCCTTCTGGGCTTTGCACTGAGTCCCATTTGGTGGGCCTCCACCTAAGCAAAAGTTCAAGGTAGACGTCCACATATTTTGTCCCTCAGTTACCTAAAGGCTTTTCTTTTTGAAGAATGATGAATTATCCCACTTTATGCAGTTTAGGACTAGAATGACAGTATATATGAAGGATTTTTCTTGATTAACATGATATTAATACATAGTTCAGGGTTTCCATGCCCTGTATATCCTAGAAGACAATACTCTATGAGATTGCAATGTAGAGATTAAGAAGGACAGTGTAATGAAGAAAATCCAAAACCAATGTAAAGACAAGCAGCCCTCATTTTGCACGTCACTTAGGAACGTGTACCCTGCTCAAACTAGAACACCACTAGTCTTTTGAGAGTTTTCCTCCCAATACACACACACACACACATACCTGAAATTGGTAGCTTTTATCACTGTAATGGGACTAAAACCTCTGATTAACAAACGCTACATCGTTTTCATGAATACACAATAGAGCTCACTGTGAATGTCAGCAGGGAACCTAAAGAAACAAATAAATAAAATCGCTATGTGCTCCAAAACTGATTCCACTCACAAAGCAGCAACATAAACCTGAGTAAAGAATTATATCACCTGAATGCAATAGAATATCAATGCTGATAGCAGGAGGTGCCGTTTTAGCACCTCGAGGTAATAAAAGACTGTCTGTTGACATCTCTTAAAGAAAACAAACATATGTAGCCCTGAGACTGTAGGTAAGAGTCACCGACTCCCCGCTGACCATCTGTAGAAACACGTACTAGTCACAGGCTGGATAGCCCATTCAGAGCTCGAACGGCAAAATGAAAATCTACAAAACTGTCTTTGTAAATGTCATTTTCTCTGTGGTGCACTTTCAATATTCTGCACAGAAGAAGGAGAAAGAATGATAGTGCAGGAAATGGAGATGAGACCGCAGGGAGATCCTTTTTGCTTGTATAAACACTTGTTCAATGAGAGGCAATGAGAGGTGAAGAGCCTAATTTCTCAAGATGGAAGGAGACAGGAGAGAATCCAGCTTCAGAATTACTTTAAAAAAAAAGAAACTGCAATATGAGCCCCCTTAAAAATAATAATAAAAAAAAACTTATGAAATGTGCACTGTACAGTGGCTTTGGATTAATAATCACTGTCATATTCACTTGTACTGTGATGATGTTTACGCCACTGAACACTGTGATTTTGACTATAGAGGTGTTGAACAAAGTGCACATCTGATGAAATGTCATTAAGATTGTAGAGGGCAAAGTATGAATTAAAGTTAACAAAGAGTGTAGTGCCCAACCCTCTTTTGATTAAAAGGATAAAGTATCAAGACTAATATTACAGTGAAATACCGAGCAGAGTAAACATGATTATAAAAAATAACCACCACATCAATGCATGGGAAACTAAGTAAATTTCAAGTCAAGTAAAGTAAAGTCAAGTTTTCTTCACTGTTATTTTATCCATACAGGGTGCGACGAAATTGCATGTCTTCTGGACCACAGTGCAACATACATCATGCAGTGTGTCGGGACAGTGTCCCATATATGGTGCAAATACAGCATATAGTGCAAAAAGACAGGACAATGCAGTAAACTAACAGAACAACAGTAGGACACTGTATAGGAGATCAGTTATACTGAACCAGTAGGAGCATTATCAGTAGCATCAATATGGCATTTGAAATGTGCTGTAGAGGAAGATAATAACCATAATAAATAATAAATAATCTTTAATATTAAAGGTGAAGGATCTGTTGATAATCCTATTTTGATGTAGTTAATGACACTATAAAGCAGCTTTCAACCACACCGATCTTCCAGGAACATGGTGCATGCCGGTTGGACCTATTGACTTCTCTTAGTGATTAATCAAAGTTGAATGATATACTAATTGAATTGTTGCACAAATCATGCTACCCGAGTAAATCGAGGACTTGTTTCAACACTGTATTTTTCATTTCAAGGGGTAAAAACTTCTAGCCTTTTATTTTTTCATGATTAAATTATTCTGAGCAATTCTTCAGCCGATGCTCTTGATTTAACTGGATTTTAATTGAAAAAATTAACATTTAAAATTATTCATGAGTGATTAATTCAAGACTTCATCAAGCCGGACCAAAAAGCAACGTACTTGGTTTGCCGCAAGGACAGAGGATGTAAAATACCATATTAAAGGATATTAGCATTTTATATTCAGTTTCATTTTATTTCATTATACACTCGGTGGCCTGTTCATTGGGTACACCTGCACGTTAATGCAAACAACCAGATCCTCTAGGTAGCGAATAAGGTGGCTGCAGCTGAATGCATACTGTGCACAGACAGGATCTTAAGGTTTATTTACCATGTCCATGTGGCTCTGCATTAGAACAGTAACACACGCGATCTAAGTGATTTTAAAGGTGGAGTGCTAGTTGGTGCCAGGTATGAGGTTCCAGTATCTCAGAAACAAGGTATAGTGTCCAGAGTTAATAGAGAATTATATGATAAACAAGACAACATTCAGTCTGATCTGTGGCTAAAAATAAAAATAAAAATAAGGTCAGAGGAGGATCGCCAGACTCATTAAAGCCAACAAGAAGGCCACATGGGCGAGAATAATAGCCCATAATACAGTGGTGCACAGAGAAGCTACCCCTGAAGTGATTCTGCAGGCAAACGTAGGCCCAAGCTAGTACCTAATAAAGTGGTCACTGACTGCATCTCAACATTAACGTTTCAATAATGCTTGGTGTTCTGAACTCCTCCAGGTGCATCAGCTAAGAACAGATCGGATGAACGGAACATGACTGAGAAAATACAGGAATTATTGTCTACTTGACATAAACAACAGTCTATTGAAGAAAAAAATAAACTATTAAAACCCCCAGATTCATGTGAGAAATATATATATATATATATATATATATATATAATTTTTTAAGGTTTGGGCTGGAATAAAGATCAATATAACTAAAATTATGGCAGCCATACTGGTATGGAAGCCTGGATGGGATGCCACGGAAACAGGGGAATTTTAACTCCCACCACTGGAGGTGTGAAGCTCTATGCTGGCCAGACATATAAATGATGACAAAAAATGTAGAACACTGCCCTCTTGTGAATCACTACTGGTCATGTCCAAGATATTTGGAAAAAAAAATCCTCAGATCAAAATCTTTATGTTAATTATCAGCTTATTAATTTATAAATAGAGTATTATCTGAGTACATAGAAACCTGCTATTCATGAGATTGAAAAAGTCTATACACAATAGAAATACACAACTGAAAACTGTAGGCACAGTGACACCTGTATGATGAATACACACATAAACGTGATACCTGAGTGACGTGTGAAAAATGTAGAATATGGTTCATTTGCAGACTTATTACTCATTATCTACGCATTTTATCTTGAATAAACCAGCTCTCTTCTGTAGTACTGACATAAAGGTGCAATATCCTGTTTTTTAGTTTATTCTTCAGAGTGGTGATCTCTAGCTGGTAGCAGAACAGAGCAAAATATCCACACGCTGGTAGCGTTGAAGCCAAAGGCTGAGAAATACTAATCATGCAGTTATCTTGAACAGAATATGGTTTACAAATTCATTTAAACTAAAGCAGGGTTCGTAATTGGACAAATCAGCCATAACATTAAAACACTTAATATTGTTTAGGTTCGTCTCGTGCCACCAAAACAGCCCTGCCCCATCAAAGCATGGATGTCTCAAGACTTCTGAAGGTGTCCTGTGGTATCTGGCACAGAGATGTTACTAGCAGCTCCTTTAAGTGCTGTAAGTTGCGAGGTGCGGCCTCCATGGATTGAATTTGTTTCATTAGGTACACCTGCACGTTAATGCAAACAACCATATCCTCTAGGCAGCGAATCAGGTGGCTGCAGCTGAATGCATACTGCACACAGACAGGATCTTGAGATTTACTTACCATGTGGCTCTGCATTAGAACAGCTAACACATGCAATCTAAGTGATTTTAAAGGTGGAGTGCTAGTTGGTGCCAGGTATGGAGGTTCCAGTATCTCAGAAACCAGGTTCAGTCCCTCGTAAAAAAAATAGCATATTTAAATATATTTCCAGTATAGTAAAAGCACATGGTGCATACTTCATTCCATTCAATTTTTCCACATTTCTAGAAGTACAATTCAAATGTATTTAAAATATAATTTAGAGATGCAAGACATGGCTTTGAACAGTGTACTGCAATTATAGGGTAGTTGATTTATGTAATACACATTAAATCTATTACTTTTATACATGTATATCACTAACCAAAACTTATGAAAACATGTTTAAAATAGGACATTTGCTAATTTACGTAGTACATTTGAAATATGTTAGCAGTTGTGTTCTAATACACTCATTTCTTGATGTGCACTTTATTTGCATTTGTATTAAATTTTATTGTCATCATGCAAAGTACACATGTAATTCCAATTAAATGCATTTTGCATAGGACTAGAAGTGCAGGAGTAGCATTATTTACAGAAAGCACCATAATAATTTACAGTAATGTGCAGGATATACAGTATAGAGCATGTAGAAAAACCAGAAGGGGATAAAGGATTGCCATATATAGTGAAACGTACAGGTATATACAAAACTGATAGGAGCTATGAATTAGATATACAAATGTTATTTGTTGCAAATGTAAAGTAACAGTAAATAAATGGATGGTAGAGAGGATTAAAGCATGTATACAACACAGAATAAACAATATTGTGAACAGGATAAACAGTGATGTGTAAATAAATACAATATGTGACGATAGGGGGATTGGGGTGGAGCTATCTGTGCCGTTATCTGCAGTTCAGCAGGGTGACAGCCATGGGGAACAGCTGTTCCTGAGCCAGTTGCTACGGACACGGATGCTCCTGCAGTACTTGCCAGAGGAGAGGGGGAAGAGTAGTCTGTTATTAGGGTTAGAGCCATCTTTGATGATTTTCCTTGCCCTCCTGTGACAATGGTTGAGGTAGATGTTCTCGATGGTGGGGAACTGGGTTCCAAAAATCCATAAAGCAGTTTTCACAACTTGATAAAGAGCTATGCGATCAGAAGCAAAGCAGCTGTGATACCATACCGAGATGCAGTTGGTGATGATGCTCTCAATGGTGCAGCTATAGAAGTCCAACAGCCATATACAGATGTGCTTGTGTGTGGACTCATGGTCCCTCACCTTATAGTGACACCAATAGTGTATTTTTTTAAGTTTACTAATAACTGTTTTATATTCCTTTGAAGTTTGTCTTTGAATAGATAAATTGATATATTTCAGTTTACAAAATAAAACTTTTCCTTTAATAATGTGATCTCAGTTTTTATGCCTCACCAAATGCTCCATCTGCCCCACGAACGCCAGCAATTCTAGCTTTGTAAACGACAAATATCCACCCCTAAAAATCTGATTGGTTGGTTTGTCCAGAGTAAAATACAGTGATGCAGCCAGAGCAGCGCAGTCAGTGTCAACTCTCGTAGTTGTATGCATCCTGTCCGCTCTCTCAGTCGGTCTGTAAGATTTTGGGCTAATATATCAGAAAATATTTACACTGAGTAGTAGCTGGATTACTATAAGAGTATAGCAGGTGGCGGCGTTAGTCTTAGATAACGTTAGCTGCAGTCTTACCGTTGGTCGTGTGTATCCACTTATTCCTTTTCTTTCTATTCTTTCTTAGTTCTCATTTTTTTGGCTTTTTCTCTTCATTTTGCGTCAGTTTCTTATTGTTAAATCTAGCAAGGCTGCTGCTCCAGAGTAACAGTCTGCAAAGCTGAACACCCCAGTGTTGCTTCTCAACCTAGCACATCCCGAGCCCTCATGGCGCAGCCCAGTTGCCCAAGCACTTCACTCCTCAGCCCCATTACCCGGTGCACTGCGCCCCCGAAAGGCAATCGCGGGACCACCATCACTGATGGTAGCCATGGATTGAATAGCTATGCTCCGTCTCAGCCCACCAACCTAGCTTTTCCTAAGCGTAACTTCAGCCAGACTGCACGTGCATTCAACCCCGTTTGGTACCGTGGTTACCGTGGCTAGAGTACTCTACAAAGCTAGATTCATGTTTCTGTTTCCCCTGTCGCAAATTCCGTACATCTAATGACAGAGATACTGTTTTTACCAAGCAAGGATTTAATAACTGGAATACAGCATTAAAGAAAGACAAGGGATTTAGCAAGCATGTATCTAGCCACGGTCACTTGACGAATATAGTAGCGTGGTCTCAAATGCAAAAGAGGGAGGCAACTAGGGAAACTATTGCAAGCCTTTTGGGTCCCACCCAAACAGAAAAAATGCATTCTATGTCAAAACCATAGGGGAGGTAGTAAAGTTCCTTTCAGTTAACGAGCTTCCTTTTACGTAGTAGCCAAGAAAGGGAGCATGGTGATGATGAACAGCATTTGTCTGCTGGCCTCTTCCTAAAGATTTTTGAATACACACTGGCAAAGGATCCCAAACTTAGTGAAATTGCAAAAAGTATTCCTCAAAATGCAAAATACACATCCAAAAACATTCAGAATGAAGTAATTGACACTGTAGCCACTTTAGTATTAAAGGAGATCAAAAAGAAATACAACAATGCAGATCATACAGGGTTTGGCATTAAAAGTGATTCAACTAGAGACAGGAGCAATGCAGAAACTCTTTCAATTATAATTAGGTTTGTGAGTGATGGCATTCCTGAGGAACACCTGATTGGTCTTCTTGTGAGTGATGGCATTCCTGAGGAACACTTGACTGGTCTTCCTGTGAGTGATGGCATTCCTGAGGAACACCTGATTGGTCTTCCTGTGAGTGATGGCATTCCTGAGGAACACCTGATTCTTCTTCTTGTGAGTGATGGCATTCCTGAGGAACACCTGATTGTTCTTCTTGTGAGTGATGGCATTTCTGAGGAACACCTGATTGGTGTTCTTGATCTGAGTCAGCTGGATGCAGAATTTATTACCTCCCAAATAATAAATCATCTTTCTGACTCGGGTTACAGTGCAGACCAAATTATTAGTCAGTAGTACTTTGGGGCCTCAGTTATGAGTGGGGTCCAGGTCTTGTTGCAAAAAAAGATAGGTAAATATAGTCCCTATATCCACCGCTACTGTATAAGCATCAGCTGCACTTAGCAGTGGCTCGTGCGATGGAGGCAGAGCCATGTGCATAAACACTCCTTGTTCCATCGTTATTACGTGTCAAAAAACTTTCAAGTCCTCCCTTAAACGCCTGCTGGAGATTTGGTGGACAAGCCACCACCATATGACAAAGTGTCTTGTGGAAAATCAGGATGCTATCCTTAGTGTCCTTTCAGAGATTTCAGTGGACAGTGTAGCAGATGTGAGTATTTGCACAGAGGCAGCAGGCTTGTTGATGATGCTGAGAATGCTTCTTTGAAATAGGTAGATTCCCCCTGAAAGTGCTTGGCGCCTTGAAGCCTGCAAATGCTATTTTACAGGCTCCTTCTGTTGACCTTTTCCTTGCTGGTGAAGTAATCAGTGCATCTCTACAAGCTCTGAGAAAGATGAGAGATGATGACTCACTGACTTATTTTGAGATAGACACCCCTGTTCCCACAACTAAAAAAAAAAAAGAACAATGAGTTCACAGCTTACAGACAGTGTTGTTTTATGCACTGTAGGTCACACCGAAACGTCTGAGAGCCCTAGCCAGCCTCTGAAGAGTACTCGTGTCAACATTATGGACAGAGCCATTGTGGAGATGGAGACCAGGTTCTCCAGAGGCAATCTTGATCTGATGATGGCAGTGAATTGCCTTCTCCTTCAGTCTTCCTCTTTTCTGGATGCTGCCTTGTTAAGCCCCCAGCAGAAGCTGGCAGGTACTGCCAGGCTGCCGACAGCCTTTCTAATGAAATTTGTGCAGCAAAAGTCATGTTAGAAAAGAAGTTCACCTCTGCTGTTGCAGACCTCTCCGCCATTTGCAAACACTTTCAAGAGTTTAAGGAAGCTTTTCCTTACCTCCATCATCTCTGTGTAACTGTTATTGTGAGTTTCATCTGACGCATGTGAGAGTTCTTTCTCTGCTTTGTCATGTGTCCTAACACTCTTCCGATGCATAATATTACACGAGAGAAAGAAAAACTTGGCGACTCTGGCTCATGAGAACTGAACTCCTGAACTCCTCCAGGTGCATCATCTAACAACAGATCGGATGAACGGAACATGACTGAGAAAATACAGGAATTATTTCCACATGATATAAACAACATCATGGATTGAATTTGTTTGTCCAGCACATCCTACAGATTGAGATCTGGTGAATTTGGAGGCCAAGTCAACACATTTAACTCTTTTTCATGTTCCTTGAACTATTCCTGAACAATTTTTGCAGTGTGGCAGGGAGCACTATCTTGCTGCAAGAGGCCACCGCCATTGGGGAACACTGTGGCCATAAAGGAATGTACTTGGTCTGTAACAATGTTCAGGTAGGCGGTGTGTAACAGTAACCTCCACATGAATGCCAGGACCCAGGGTTTCCCAGCAGAACATTGTCCAGACCATCACACTGCCTCTGCTGGCTTGCCTTCTTCCCATAGTGCATCCTTGTGCCACCTCTTCCCCGGGTAAATAATGCACATGCACCTGACTGTCAAGGTGATGTAACAAATGATGTGACTCAACAGACCAGGCCTCCTTCTTCCATTGTTCCATGGTCCAGTTCAGGTACTCAAATGCCAGATGTTGGAGCTGTTGGCAGTGGACAGGCCAACAGCTCCAACAGCATGGGTACTCTGACCAGTCATTAGTTACACAGTCCCATACGCATCTGATGCACTGTGTGTTTTGACACCTTTCCATCATAGCCAGCATTAACTTTTTTAACAATTTGTGCTACTGTACCTCTCCTGTGTGATTGGGCAAGATGGGTTAGCTTTCACTCCACATGCACATCAGTGAGCCTTGAGTGCTCATGACCCCTTCACCCCTTCAACAGTTCACCAGTAGGCCTACCTTGGTTGACTTTTGGTAGGTACTGATCACTACACAATAGGAACATCATCAGTAGCATTTGTGTCACTGGTCATACCTCACTTGTTCCTTCTCTGACTGAAGCTACCTATACTGCTTTGACAAGATAACCCCATTGTGTGCTGAAATGTCTGGGTGTGAGTGATTCAGTCATGTGCAGAAAGCACGTTTTGGTTGCCTTCTCATTACTGTGGGAGAGACGATCATTATTTACATGCAAGTGCTGCTACAGGTTCTCTGTGCGACACAAATGGGGGACCAAGCAATCTGGGAAAGCAATGCCCTTTAACCAGGCAAGATAAAGGAGAGACGCTTTTGTCTGTCTCACTAAGAATTAATGATGGGGAATCCTCTTTGGGTTCCATGTATTCTAATATTTTTCAGCAAATGCAATGCAACTCAATGCAGTACTATAGATATTAACTCCCAATCAATGGAAACTAATGTCATTTAATTAAAATGGCAGGAAGGGCTTGTGGATGACGAGGCGGATAGGGCTCATGGGTGACCAGGCAGGTTAGGCTCGTGGAAGACAAGGCAGGTAGTACTCGTGGGTGATGAGGCGGGTAGGGCTTGTAGGTGACACGGCAGGTAGGGCTTGAGGCAGGTAGGGCTTGTGGGTGACACAGCGAGTAGGGCTTGAGGCGGATAGGGCTTGTGGGTGATACGGAGGGTAGGGCTTAAGGCAGGTAGAGCTTGTGGGTAATGAGGCGGGTAGGGCTTGTGGGTGACACAGCGAGTAGGGCTTGAGGCAGGTAGGGCTTGTGGGTGACACAGCAAGTAGGGCTTGAGGCGGATAGGGCTTGTGGGTGACACGGCGGGTAGGGCTTGAGGCGGATAGGGCTTGTGGGTGACATGGCGGGTAGGGCTTAAGGCAGGTAGAGCTTGCGGGTGACATGGCGGGTAGGGCTTAAGGCAGGTAGAGCTTGTGGGTGATGAGGCGGGTAGGGCTTGAGGCAGGTAGGGCTTGTGGGTGACATGGCGGGTAGCGCTTGAGGCAGGTAGGGCTTATGGGTGACACGGCGGGTAGGGCTTGAGGCGGATAGGGCTTGTGGGTGACATGGCGGGTAGGGCTTAAGGCGGGTAGAGCTTGTGGGTGATGAGGTGGGTAGGGCTTGAGGCAGGTAGGGCTTGTGGAAGATAAGGCGGGTAGGACTTGTGGGTGATGTGGTGAATAAAGCTTGTGGCAGGTGGGGCTTGTGGGTGACACGGCGGGTAAGACTTGTGGGTGACAAGGCAGGTAGGACTCATGGGTGACGCGGCGGGTAGGGCTTGAAGCAGGTAGGGCTTGTGGGTGACACAGGGTTTGGTAGACAACAAGGTGGGAACCCCAGTGGTGACAAAGACACTCAGCTGAATTCCAGCTGTTAATCCTAAGCACACTCGGGGCAAAAGTGTGAAACATAGATCAGCTTATTAGAAAAAAATGACAGACGTACTGAGGTGTGATGAATACACTCTCAGCAGCTCATCACAGCAGGCAGGGATGTTCATTTACCACGGTCAGCTCTCTGTTCCATCAATGGCCTCCTCCAAGGAGAAATGTGGGCAGCATTTTTATCATAACTGTTTTTATAACAAGCAAATTTATAAACACCATGTGGCGCTTCAATGGCTTCCTTAGAAATGTACCACTTGATTGTAAATTTTGACCTTATCCTTTGAGTAATACTATTAAAAGATAACACTTTTTTTACACCAATTAAGTGAAAGCACAGTCTGGAGACAACAAAACATGCGCTGAGATGTGGTCTCGACTGAAACCAACAGAAACTTAAGCAGCAGCTGGATCAAATAAATTTACTTACTTATACTTATTGTGTGAGTAAATGCTACTCACCCCTTTTCAATACCTTACCTTAGTTATCTTAAGAAAAACATAATAGTGAAATAGGGACTGTATTGGGATGTTTGCGGTCCCGGAAGTATCAATAAATGCAAAGATGGATGTTCATTAAACTTGAATCATGACTGGAAATGCACTTGTTGTAATAAACGAAGCAGCTTTCAAGTTCTTTCGTTATTGCTGGACTTATTCTTCAAACTGAATTAATTCTTCATGCAGCTTGTTTAACGTCAAATGCTGCAAATGTAAATGTTAATGAGCTACACTGTCTTACCACAAGAGGGTGCTAGCAATGCGCAATTCCACTGCTGAGAATCCGGAAGGCACGTGCAGGCGCCAATACGTTCTCATGAAGTCGACATGGATATTGGTAAAAACGTGGTGTAATATCTTTACAGTCTGATTGTAGAATATTCTTCTAATGTTCTTACACAATAGAGCACTAGGCTGGGAAAGTAAAGTACAGATAAAATCAGGACTGGAATTAGTGTGCAGTTGCAAATAATAACATGAGTATTAATAGATACTAGTGTGGTAGTAGGGGGCAGGAAGGATGCAGATGTCCAGCAGGCTTGTTTGAACAGCATGGCAGTACTGGGATTTAAGAAAAAGAAAAAAAAAGCTGTTAGGTATGCTGGGCAGATTCACTCCTGACAGACCGGTAGTGTGTCCCTGAGGTGAGTTTATTAAACAGATGGCAGCTCAGGGTGGGGTGGGGGGGTCTGCAACAATCTTTTCTGTTTGCCTTTCCCATTCGGAGTTGTGTGGGTTTCCAAAGGAGGTCACATTGCAGCTGATTGCCCCAGAGTGGGTGGTGCATTGCTGAGCTGGACAGAGATGGAAGATGCGAGGGTGCCCTGCATGGTGCCTCCCTGTAGATGGATCTACATGCCTATGGACTGGATCACTTATTTTGTTGTTAGTTGTTAGTTGATCCTCTGTGTTTTCACAAAGTGTTACTGAATCTGAATGAAATAACTCGGATCACATTAATGCTGTCACGTTTTCGTCGGGAGGAACGACCCATACTCGCAGGCTGCAGGGGTTAAGCCCTTCACAAGGGCGTTAATTAACATTAACAGGAGACGAAACAGAGTAAACGTGAGCGCAAGCACAGGAAGGCATTGACAATAACGGACAAGGAG
>JAODKM010000001.1:29311539-29332076 GCA_026780845.1 Petrocephalus sullivani
AACAGCTGAGGACGGGACGGATTCGCACGAGAGGACCGAGGGGGCGTGGCACACGGGAGGATCGGACGGCAGGGCATTACAAATGCTGCTTGGGAGAAGGGGGGTGCTGTATATCCAGAAGCCAGCATTCTTGTGGTGTTCATGATGTTAAGTTCAAGCTGCTTTGCAGAACACCCTGACCGCTCTCCAGTACATGGTAGTCATTCCTATTAGCAAGGAGACTCAATAGGGCTGCGACATCTTCAAACTGAGAGACGGCAGTCTTTTTACTGATGATCTACTTCACACATACAGTACATATTTCTATCAGTTATTTAATTTAACAAAAAGTTGCAGCCAGGAATGAATATAGCAGTAATACTTTAGATGGTTTGAAACATTCATAGCAACCAGATATTAATATTTGCTGGGTCCACACAGTAATCAGGTACAGTTCTCAGTGTAGACAGGCATAAGAATGATTGCCCTCCTCTACAGAATTCAGCTCTCATATCGAGTGGATCTCACCAAACACAGTTCATGTATAGAGTGGATGTTTTTCACAGAGTGGTGCTCTCATGTCAAGTGGATCCCTCTTCCTAACATTGAAATTTCACAAGAAATGTTTTTTCGGAATTCAGGAAGTTAAATTTAATGGATCACTGACAACTAGCCTAAATGTGGGCTTAGTGAGGATGCTCGGTGCTGTGGGTGGACCTGGGCAGATGTCTGCAGGACTCAGAAAAAATTACGTCAATAAGGAGAGTTGTGGACTTGCAGAAAAAAAAATAGATCCAGTGTGTTTTATGAGGTTTTGAAGGCCAGCTTCCCTGGACAGCGCTTAGGCTCAAACATTTAACCAAGTTTAATTCATTCATTCGGAAAAAAAAAACTCCTCTGGAATCAGTGTTCAGAAATGGATACAGTAGGTTTTATTTCTTTTATAGAACAAACATGTCCATGCAATTTGATGTTGAGCATTTCATCCTGTTCCAGAGAGAAACATCAGGAGCTATTTATAACATTCTCCCATGAAGACTTTGCCAGTCGAGAAGAATATCACCCTGTTGCCATGGCACCAGGGGTAGATGACATCATAAAGGGAATGGAGTGATGAAAGGCATTCTGGGACAGAATCTCAACACACAAACACTGCGTCTGAATTTCTGATACTTATTCCCAGCTCAGAAGCCAGACGACCACTGCTTTATGAGCCCTGCAGTGTAACGTGTGAGTGTGAATGTAAATATGTGCGTGTGAGTCTAGGTTAAGCAGGTACTGCAATGGAAGGAAAAGAAAATAACACAGACTGCCTCCGGGAGCAGCTGGCAGACAGACGCCCTATGGCTGCACCGCCATGCTTTAATTCTGTGGCCTTCGTTCCTCACCCAGGATTACAGTGTGTGAAGGCTTTAGGTACAGTCTGGACTGGAGACTTACAAAATAAGGGAAATTATTAATTCAGTCAAGGGTTTAAAAGTAAGGGCAGCCGTAACTTCTGATGAGTGAAGACTGATTAAGGAAAAAAGGTTTATGAACATAACACAGAAACCGGCATGCTGATACCAAGGCTGATGACCTTCTGCTGCAAGTTACATCATTAGAACAATGTGATCAGCTGACTGCACACACCACTTTGGAAAGGAGAAGCACCGCCTGGTCACAAACCAGGCAAGTGGACTGTCTGGTCCAGCTCAGATATGAGCTATGGTTTGACTTCATAAAGACCACATGCTTCAATCCATTGATTGCATCATTTAAGGAAGAAAAAGACACACACATAAAAAAGACACACACAGGTCAACATATCAACATATGACTTAAAGAATAAGACAGCTTCGCTAAGGAGTATTAACAGGTTTTATTAGCAAAATAAGGAAAATGTCCTATCATAAGAGAACATAGCTACAGACAGTTATGTCAGTTTGTCTAGTGTAACAGATCAACCCTTATTCTTTCCCCAGTCCCTGGACCCCCCACCATCACCCAAAAACACTTTCAGTTGTTAGTTTTTGAACTGTGAACAGCACAGCACTAAGGTGGTTATTTTAATACATGTAGGCTTTAAATCATGTCTGACAATTTAAATGATGAGTTTCAGTTTCACTTTCAAACCACGCCGCTAACCTGGTGTCGTCATGTTAGAATGGTTACTAAAAACGGCTCGTACTTCAGCAAGTCTCTCACCTGTCACTTTGCCCGACACCCACAGGCCCAAGGCGTTATATGGCCGGCTGTGGTCGATGATTTCACTCTGGAACGATTTACCTGGCAATAACAAATACTGAAAATGGAGGAATCACACATGCTAAGGCACGAATACCCATTCACTTAGTCCACAATGAACCCTTTTTCCCTGTGTGGGAGAAATGGTATTTCCACCAAAGCCAAGTTGCCAGTTTACAAGACCAGACAAAAAGAACTTAATTAAAATACAAAAGAAACATGTTTGGGCCCCCCAATGCTACAAGATTTACACAAACATCTTACACAAGTGAACAATTTAAAAACAAGCCACACTGAAACAATAACAAGACTGACTGAGAATGCAGTCCTGGCCTGTTATTGGTCAGTTCCACCCCATTTTTCTTTCTCCCACATGGGGTGTTTCTCAATATGCGGACTTGACCATACTTGCGAAAACCAGTCCCAATACTAAAAACAGGAGCACAGAGTACAGTAAACATTGCAGATGTGGCTCCTGTCCCGCCCCAAATTTCAATGATAAATCAGTTGCATCCTTGGCAAACTAGATCAATCCCATGTTTCCCCAATTTGGGAGGCAAGTTAGCAAGACCAGTATTGCCAAGTCCACAAGTATGATCTTTGGTATTGGGAAAGACCCATAGATTCTGCTTCATTTCCCCCTGCATGAAACCAAACCCAACTTCGATGCACTGAAGACCACGCAGAAGCCAGCCACTGAGAGAATGTCAGCTAGTGAACGGTAACTTCTGCTTATTCTGTCCACAACAAAGAAATGACTTTCAAATGAACTAAATGAATATAATGAACACATTAAAAAAAAGTGAATATTTGACTATGAGCTACATGGTATTTATTTCGGATGAGTCCATCAACCGTTGTAATAAAGTACTGATCGATTTTTAACATGCTTATGATGGTGAAAAGACACGTACGCTCCGTAAGGATGTACAATCAGCCACCATACAGCAGCAGATTTGGCCCTCCCCAAGTGCAAGCTGACTGCGGCAGAGCAGCAATCTGAGAAACCACTCTAGAGGCCGCAGTCCTTCAGGTTGTTCTTGATGATGACGTCGGTCACGGCGTCGAAGACAAACTGCACGTTCTTGGTGTCGGTGGCGCAGGTGAAGTGGGTGTAGATCTCCTTGGTGTCCTTCCTCTTGTTCAGGTCTTCAAACCGGCACTGGATGTAGGCAGCGGCCCCCTCATACGTGTTGGAGCCTGTTTGGAGACATAGACTGATCTGCTAACCACAGATTCAAAGGATGAGCAACTCACAGCACACAGAAGATGCATCCATCCATTTTCCGAAACCGCTTGTTCTATTCGGGGTCGTGGAGGGTCTGGAATAAGTAGTGGATCACCATTTTGTAAGGGTCTCTATCACTTAACTTGAGCCCCAGGATAATAGTACATTTCCCTCTCTTATCATTTCTATCACAAAGAGCACAGTGATTGAGAGACCATCACATGGCATACACACACGCAATCATGGGCTATCGGCACTGTACAGACACATATTCACTTAAGCACATCTTTGAAGTACCTGTGGGAAACCCACGTGAACATGGGGAGAACTTGCAGAGCCTGGCTTAGAATTAAACCAGCAAGGGATACCCAACTGGGCCATTGTCACCCTGAATTTCACTCAACGAAAACCTAAAATTAAGCTGAATATCCTGAAAAAGAATGTCTATCTACAAACTCAATAACAGGAACTCAACAGAGACCTCTACGGTTTTAAGTCTTATTTTAAGATGTTTGATTGATCAGCACTATGTTTCTGCACAGATCGTCATACAGAACTGCACAACTTCTTAAAGCCTTTGCTACGTATCTGGGAAAGCGGAAGCGGGAACATCCAGTCTTTTTACGTCAACAGTGCTGTTCGGCTTTGTTGCCTAGGCGACCATTAGGAGTCACTTTGAGGAGGACCCTGAAGAAAGGCAACCAGGAAGTGTGTTGTCAGGACCACAGGAAATGGGGTAGGAGATGACGTCCAGACAAAGAGGGAGGGAGGATTCAACAAGAGCGGGGTACCGTATACCTCACACTGTCTCATTGGCGGCATGTGTGTGAGGTTTTGTGTTGACAGATAAATAAATGGACAGATTACATGACTCATCTGCTCCCACCTGAACCCCAGAAGGTTTAAATGTTCAGCTCATCATTAAGCCGTTTTGTCACAAATGCTCATTAAGGTGTAATGATACAGCTGTCGAAGAAGTATAAATCTATTCTTATAAACCCTTTGGAATCCTGTATTCATGTGTCTTAGCCTTGAATACAATTCCCATCCTAACATTCCCAGTTACACCTAAAGTGTCTGTGTGATTATTTTGTATTACGAGAACTTTTTAAACCTAATTTCTGAAATAACACAGTAATACAATCAGTTTGAAGCCTTCAAAAACAATTACATCACAGTATATTAACTGATGATTATAAGAATATTAAACAAAGGAACAACATGTAAAGCTGATCCTACAAAACAAACAATGAACAGTGACTATGGGATGACCAGCTCTGGACCAGCCGAGTCACTGGGTATACCAGCTGGGTCAGACAGACTTTTTAAGGAAGCTTTACTTGGCAGGCCCACAAACCAAGGAAACTGATGATCATTTTATGTTCAGCACAATGCAGGTAAGTGCCCTAGGCAACTGCCCATAGCTAGAGCTGGTGATGTATGTAGGATTTTGTCTGGGTCGCCATGTACCAATCCAGCTCTGTACCCAAGCAATGCTGCATAAAGCCAACACAGACTATGCAAAAAAACTTCTTACCTGCATACTCTGGATAGCAGATGGTCAATGGACTCTTCTTGATCTTCTCCTGAAACAGGTCCTCCTTGTTCAGGAACAAGATGATGGAGGTGTCTATGAACCACTTGTTGTTGCAGATGCTGTCAAAAAGCTTCATGCTTTCGTGCATCCGGTTCTACGGGGTGGAAGAGAGCTGTTTGTATTAGAGCCAACGTCTATTACCCAAAAAGCAGCGGCTACACTAGCTACCACCAGTATCCACTTATAGGCAGTGGTGATGAGTGCACAGTGTACTGCGAGTGCTACCAGCAACAAACCCACAAGGTATGAAATGTGTCTACAGAAGGGCCTAAACGAGGTAGCTGAGTAAGATATTGGGAGAGCGGCAGCAAAGACCCAGCTTTACGACTTACCATCTCCTCATCCTCAGCCAGGACCAGGTCATAGTCGCTTAGCGCTACACAGAAGATGATGGCCGTCACACCCTCGAAGCAGTGGATCCACTTTTTCCTCTCTGACCTCTGACCCCCCACGTCGAACATTCTGTGGGATACAGAACCGTCAGCTACGCAGGGATGAAAGCGCTCAAGAAGGGTCACCTGAAGCAAACAGGGAGAGCCATGGCTTTATCTTCCCATGCTGATTCCCATGGTATCGGAGTGAGACAGAGCCACCACTCCTGAGCCTGAACCTTGCATCCCTAAAACTGAAACCTGTACAAACTGGTTAAGGGCGGCAATCTCATCCAAAACGATATCCCAGGTATTTTGTAGGTGATACCGGAAGGTAAGATATTATGGAAGAAAATTCACTTCCGGTGAGGTTGAATCAGATATACTTTATTTACATGTGCACACTGGGGCCACCTTAGAGAACACTCAGAGCAGGAGGGCCTTAAGTACGATGTGATTAAATAACGGGGTGTGTGACAGTGGTCAGCTGTCTACTCGAGCGTCTTTGTCTTGCATCTGGATAGGAGTTTATTACAATTTTCACCCCTTGGAGGCTGAGACTGAGGCTGAGGTGGAGCATTTACATCTCAAAGCAGAAGAGTAGCTGGATGGAGAGGGATAGCAGGCAGCACACAGACTTCCCTACAGCCTACAGCCTGGTTCATCTATCCTTAGAAAAAAAATTACTAAAACTTAAAATTAGAGCCGTTACAATTATTCGATTGAACCTGATTCTTAAAATGCATCGATTAAAAATTTCCTTCTTGATTACTCGATTACGGAAGTAAGACGGTGCATGCAGGATGAGGGTCTAAATAAAGAGTAAAAGCTTCAGTTCTGTGGAAGCACTTCACAAAAGTGAATGAGAATGCAGTCGTCTGGCAGCATTACAAAGCATAACTTCAATATCATCACAGAACAAGTACAATACAAATACATCTTAAAAGACAACATTCCGGTTTGACGTATATGTCCCATTTAACCTCTCAAAGTAACCTAGTCTGTCTTTGTCATCACTTTGACTTAAATTATTTTATTTTAAATTAAGTGACAACCCCACGTGAAATTAAATAAATAAAACATAAATATATACATGTTTAAAATAAAAACCAATAAAACCACAAGCAGCATCAAAAAAACTAAAACTACATTGGATTTTAAATAAATGGATTATGAAAATAAAAATAATATAGAACTAAATTTTAAAAAACCATAACACTGATGCAAGCAGATAGGCAGATATATTGGGTTGCAGTTACAAAACGTATTTTATTTTATTCTGCAGCTGTCACACCCAGCCACGCAATCCCTATGTTTCCTTTGGGCGTGGCCATGCCTGATGCTCGTTTGTCTTGCCTCTTGTTCCTGCCCTCATGATGACCATTCACAGCTGCCTCTCATTTGCCCCTTCGTTAGTCTTGTATTTAAGCGCTTCCTAGTCCTGTGCTCCCTAGTTCTGTACTCTCCTGCTGCCTTTAATAAAGTCCCCAGTCTGGGGCATTGATCTGCACCGCAGCCTGCCTTTGGGTCGTGACCTTCCCTTCAGGTCATGACAGCAGCCATCTGGGAATCTTTATAATCTCGCAGCAATGACTCTTTGAACCCACCCGTGTCATTGGTTTTCAGTCTAGAGCAATATTGCCCAATCCGATTATTCGGGACCCACAAAAACTCAATGTCCAGAGTTGGGAGGGAGCAAAAATGTGGACTACTTTGCAGGGAGCTTAGAGGCAGCAAAAATGTGGACTGTCTACCAGGGAGCTCAGTGACAAAAATGACATCAACATCACCACATGCACCGTGGCATGTATGCAGTTTGTATGAAGGAGCCTTAAGAGAGAGATATTTCATTCCACGATATGTAAGGAGCCACAGGGATGACAGCTATCAATTAAAAATGGAGATGATGCTGCACTGTCAAATTTTGTATCAATATATTGGAAGGAAAGAGAAACAGACAAAATCTCGCAAAAAATTGGCACAATGTTGAGCTCACCCAGTCAGTGGACACTTTACATGTTGTATGTCACCTTTTGGCACAAGTGGAGAGTTCAGGTTCAAAAGGTAAAAATCCAAACCAAGATTTGGTTTCAACTAACCAGCTAAGTACACTGTGACAGTGAACGGGTTGGTTGAAGCAAGATCTTGGTCTGGATTACTTTCTGGACCTGAACTATCCACTTCTGTCTTCAGAACAGCTAGATAAGAAAGTGGCATGGACCACAAAGCAGCTCTCAACTCCAGGATCACCTTGTCAAAAGCTCCCTAATCCACTATGACACATCGCTGGCTTTTTACTCACTTAAAGTGGAGGTCTTTGAAGGTGAAGTGTGTTTCCACAATGCCTGTGGTCTTTACCCGGGTCCGTAGCACATCCTGCTGAGTAGGGATATAGGTATTCTGGGAGATCCTGTCCAAGTCGTTCAGGTAACTGCACAAAGACAGAAGAAAGCAGGTCAAACCTCCTGCAGTGAAGGTAGCCACAGGACGCCCTGCTGCATCTATTGCATCGTTTTCCATTTTCCAGGCACTATCAAAGACCAGGAGGGTTAATCATGTTTGTACGAAGGTTCATCAAGGATTATGTACTTTTGAGAAGGAGGGTTCAGAGTTAGCTGAACTGTTGTTGGTGCCACGCCCCTGTCTAGAGCAGGGCAGGTGACAAAAGGGTTCTAGCCTCTATTTCAGCTTTAACAAAACTGCTACGCTAATCAAAAGGAGCACAACACAACACCCGGAATGACAGGCAGAGCCAACAATCTTCCAATCCAGTCACGACGCGTCCATCTGTTATAGAAACAGAGAAAACACATACAAAGAAAAACCCTACAGAACACCCAATATTGCTGTAACCTGTACAGGATGTAACAGTTGGTGGTGCTTTTTCAATGATATAGCAGCAGAGCCAAAACGTCAGCAAAACTCTCAGTGAAATAAAAACAAGGATCTTTCAGCACACCAATGAACTACAATATTGTGTCAATACTGCAGGAGTGAAAAAAGTGGCCCTGATATTCTGTTCTGGCCCCGTGATTGTAGAAAAGATGACAGCAAGTCATTGAGACACTCACTATGCAGCAGAATCATTGAGCTGATATTCCCGCGAGCGGCTAAAGCAGGCCTGGACCCCACCGTCCCTCCAGAGACGTCGGATGACGCCTGCCAGTTCGGCCGTCATGAAACCCTCCTCAGCCGAGCCCGCCAGCGCGAAGAGCTGCCTCGCGTCATCCTGGGGGGCAGTGGCTGTTACAGCACCATCCTCATTCTTATCATCAACATTATCAGTGAAGGCAACATTCTTCATATCCCGTAGAGCAGTGTTTCCCAATTCAGTCCTCAGGGACCCACAGCCAGTCAACATTTTAGCTCCCTCCCAGCAATGTGGACTGTCTGTAAAAGGGCTTGGAGGGAGCAAAAACATGGAATGACCATGGGTCCCTGAGGACCAGACTGGAAGACACTGCTGTGTCCTTATATACTCTCTTACACCTGCACACAGTCCCATTATACACCCAAATTGCAGATCACTCATAATACTCACCACCCGTGCCGGATCCCCGAAGTCGATCTTGAGACGGCCCATAGCTCTGATAATAGCCACGATGGACTGGATAGTGTTGCTGTAGACCACAGCTTTGTACTGCTTACACTCCTCTTCTGAGTAGCCTGCTTCATGGATGATCCTGGGGGGTGAAGGTACCATAACACTGAATATGGGCCCACCAGGGTCTCTGCCAACCCACCCCACCCATTCCATCTCAAACCATCCAACACTCAAAGCCCTACTTCTGGCACAGTACAGAGCACCACAGCAGGTCTTGTGACACCTAATCCCACGCGTGTGGTTTCTTACTCCAACTCCGCATCAGCACCAGCAGAGCGGGGCCAGAGCCTGAGTTTTACTTACACAAACATGTTCTGAGATCAGAACAAAATAAGGTTCAGAAAGAAAACCAATCAGATTTTGTATCAGCTGTCAGACCAACCAATCAAATGTCTTGATCCCACCTCCTCTAGTTGCTTGGACCCACCTACTTTACAATCCGATTTGTTTTCTCACAAATCATGAACCAATAATTTTTTGTTCTACCTTCAGAACATATTTGTGTAAGTAAAACTCCCACGAGTCTGAGCCAGACGAGCCGCCTAAATGTGGCCTTGGATGCAGTGACACCATTTCCATGTGGAATGCACCATGTCCACGTTATGGAGGACACCAAACAGCCAGAGATTATTCAGTAATAAACAGCCTGACACACTGCAGGCATGGCTGAGAGATAACTCACAGCTATATAAATAAGGGTCAGGATGGCCAAGCAGTCGCGCTTCAGACAGAATCTGTTTGGACTGCCGTGTGGCTTAATGGACTAAACGGTCAGCCACCATCACAACTTTCTTTTTTGGGGCAGTGGTCACCAAACGGTAGGGCAATTGTGGCCTAATGGTTAGGAGGAAAACTTGTAATTTAAGGGTTGTCTGTTCAAATTCCCGATCAGCAAGTACCCTGAGCAAGGTACTGCTTCCTGGGCACTAAATTAGCTGCCCACTGCTATGTCACATATGAGTTAAATGCAGAGGACACATTTTGTTGTGGTGTGTCAACAATTACAATGAATCACTTTCACCTTTCATAGTTTAAGCTTACCATGAACCTCAGAACACGAATTATATTTGCTAAATGAAAACCTGCAGATATAAGGCCTATTGTCTATATGCTACTGGCATATAAGGACAGGGAGCAAGAAGTTTTCAAAAGCCACCTCTACATTTACTGAGCAGATGCTTTTATCCAAAACAACATACACTTGAGAAAGCAGGGTCAGCCAGTCCCTGGAGTTGGGTGGTAGTGCTGTCCCAAACGATTATTCTTCAAACTGTTAATCTAGCGATTATTTTTCCTGATTATTCGACTAATCTAACAACTAATTTTTCGATTAATCTGATGATAAATTTATTGACTCTGGTGAGTGGTATCGGAGTGAGACAGAGCCACCACTCCTGCCTTTAACACTAAAACTGCCGTTTCCAACGCCAATGAACTAGTGATGTGCAAACCAAATCTTTTTACTGATTCGATTCCTTTCGTTCAGTTCACTGAAAAGATCCGGTTCTTTGAATCATTGATTCGTTCAATAATAATACTTCACATATTACTTGCTGGGTGGGGTTAGAAGCGAATTGCTGTAAACAATATTGTTGTATGTATTATTTTAATAACACAATTCTTAATTATTATTGATATATTTTCGTTTTGTTACTGTATGCTACAAATAAATATGTAGAACACAGCCAAACACATGCATAATAATTTAAAAAAAGTCAATATTTTGCAGTACAAACCGGAACTCACTCGTGGCAATACTTATTCTGGCCAATAGATGTCACTACATTACATAGTCAGTGTACCACCCATCGACGCAGCGAACCACCGAAACAACCAATGAATTGCGTGAACAAAAGGAACTGATGAACGAAAGGAACTGATGAACCAAAGGAACCGGTGAACGAAAGGAACTAATGAACGAAAGGAACTGATGAACTGGTGAATCAATGGGTCTTCTAGTTCAGCGAATCGTTCTGAACTGCAATAACACTTCAGGTCAGTGGGGGGCGCTCACATTGTGAGGGTCATTTTAGTCACTGAACTCAGGTCAGTGGAACTGTACATTCAGTGGGAGGTGCTTGGTGAACTTAAGTGTGGCAGCTATTGGCTGGATATCGTCACGGTTGTGTTTATCATTCTGTTTAGTGACAGACTGTCTCCCGAATTGCTGACATGGACTGACGCCAACGTTAGCACTTAGCAGGCATTCCGCGCATGCGTATACAGTGATTCAAATCTTTTTGGACAGGGGATCGGTTCGTTCAGTTCACTTTAAAGATCCGTTCAAAAACATCCGTTTGTTCGTGATTCGCACATCACAACAATGAACGTCAAATTCCATTAACCGCTAAGCAAGACGTACTTCGGCGTATGCGGCCCTTTTGTTTGCGCTAATGAACCATTAGTGTTAATACCAGCAGCAAATTTAATATCCTCACCCAGAAAGCAGTAATGCTCGTAACAGAGTCGTAAAGGTGAAATATTCCCAATTGCAATCAGTATTTTATAAAAAGTTGGATAAAGAAACGTAATTCATTGATAATTTCATGTCCATCTAAGTTTCTGCTAACAACTTCAATAAAGTATTGCTACTTTTTTATATTTAGTATAACTATTTTTATACAAATAAACCCAGGCGAAACACTTGATTTAAAATTGTTTTTATTTGAGATTAATTGTAAAATGCACATAAATGTTACATAAAACCCTCCGCAATAAACAAAGTTAAACAATTCCCACAGCCGCTACTCGCAATCCACACACATCTTCAGTGGCTTTACAGAGTAACTCCCACAGACATACCAATGACATTTAACACAGGTCTCTAGTCTTATTGCGGGTACATCTGCCAACCTGACACTGAGTCGCTTCTCCCGGTGGCAAACAAGCAACGCAAAGTGCGTGCTAAATCCCTCTTCTCTTGACCTTTTCAGCTTCCTTATTTAACATATGTTGCTCACGAAGCTCCCACACCAGGTCCATAATAAAGTTCCTCCTGCTTTCAGTGAAATTAACGCATGTTTTATATAAGACGAATGCGTTGATTGCAGCCAGGTTGAGAGTGTTATAAAATACAGCAACTGGCCATCTGCAGGTTCCAGCTCTCACGGAGTAGATTCGTGCCATCTGGTCCAGGACATCCACCCCACACTGTAAAGACATACAAGAATAAGAAAATCAGTCAAATCATCACATAATATTTACGATGAATAAGTGTCAATATTTGTTAATTATATAATAAAATGTACCTTGGAATGACTGTAGTCAGTCACAGTGCTTGGTTTTTTCCTCTTCTCTTCACTGATGCGGACAGCACAATGCCTAGTGCTGAGAAGGCAGACAGTCTTCTTTTCCTTTGGCGCGTAGATGGTCAGCGTGGTTCTGGCATTTTTATAAACTTTTGTGGAATATTTTTCTCTCTTCCTGGTGTCCCTTGCCGAAGGTGGAAGTTCTCATCGCCCTTTATTCATAGTGCCAAGTATCCTGGTCTTGGCGTCCATAAGTCTGTTAGCCAGTGACAGAGAAGTAAAAAAAAAATTGTCTGCCTTTGCCTGTGAAAAGCCCAATCAGATTCAACAACAGATACAACAGTCTCTGACAGCCTTTCCCCTGATGGATGACTCTGGTCTTTCCAGAGATATGGCATTGCATTCAGCATGTATTTACTTTCCAAATCAGCAGCCCTCCAGAACTTGATTCCAAACTTATCGGGCTTACTGGCAATGTACTGGGTATAAGGACATCGACATATACCCCCCTAACATAAAGAAGAGAAATAAAAGCCATTAGTTCTTCGACAGTCAAGTCCCAAGTCGTGTCCATTCTGCGGGCTTGTGTCACCATAAACTATCGGGAAACTGCTGAGACGGCTGGTTAGTTTTGCCTTTGTGTGTGGCGTCGATCCTGCTTTGTCCGTGAAGACGGTGTGTGGTGCTGGTCCCTCACTGCACATGTTATCTATTGATTGTTCAGTCCAAATTGTGTTGTCCCGTGCCCTTTCGCCTGCTTCTGCGTGAATCTGAACCACATCGCTCCGCTCCGGCTTCTTCTTCCTTGGTGGCTCTGTGACATGCTCCTCGTCAGGTTCCGAATCACTTGATCTGTCACTGTCCAGTCTGAGCCCCCATCAGATTTTAGAATGTCCATGCTCTGAAGCATATCCAGAGCTTGCTGGGCGTTGTAGGATTACAAATTTATAAAATGTTTAATCAGATAGGTACATTGGATTTTGCATTTCGAGGTAAAGGTGGTGACAGTCTAAAGATCAAGACTGGCAGCCCAGGTGTCTGAGTGATACTGTCAGGCTGATTAGATTACCATCTATACATTTGAAATGCACTACTATGCTGATGAGATCACGGCTGGGGAACTTCCAGGCTGATTCCTAGTCTATACTATGCATTGTTTAGAGTGTCTCCACCTCTACTTCTAACTTCTGCTTGAATGATATCCCAACGTCTCCTGGTCTCTTCTGCGACAAAGGAAAAGTTTCCAACAGTTCTGGTGCCGTGACCCGGATGTCTCCAACAGTTCTGGTGCCGTGACCCGGATGTCTCCAACAGTTTTGGTGCCGTGACTCGGAAGTTTCCAACAGCGTTCATGCTGGATTTGCGGCTGAAGTGGCTTGCCATTTCTGTGGACGCTCTGACAAATATAAATTGACAACGAGAGAACATAACCTGTGTCGTTTTTTTATATGTTTTCGAAATAATTAGACCGCCCATAACCAACTGTAATACCAATTAAAAAGCTAAATTCTTCTGGTGTTTATGTTAAAGCGCGGCTATTATTTTATTACCGGCGGGATTCATTTCACACGATTACTCACCTATCGAAAATTGAATCTAATATACATGACTAATCTCATAAAATGTCAGTTATAATCAATTAAACTGTTCGCTATGGATTTAAATATGCATTAATAATGTAATGAAACGTCCGCTGCACTATCAAGCTAAATGTAAAGATTCCTTAATAATCAGAGGAGCTTGTTACAAAGACTGGTGCAACGTCCATAATATGGACATAGTTTGGATTTAACGTCTCAGATACTGAACAGAAAAACATAATCTGCAAAATATGCCGGACAACAGTGATTACAAAGAGAGGTAACGCAAGCAATTTGTTTTAAATAAGTATGCACATCAGATGGCCTTCATCCGAATAGGGATGGAGTCATGCAACTAGTCTTTTTACTTTTGCCTCTGTGTCTTAAATTAATTGTTTTCTGCTAACCTGCAGTTTACAAAACCAACCTGTATTTTTAATATAAGCTATTTTGATGATAAAACCATGGAAAAGTTACTTGAAAAGTTTTCCATATTTTTTCTATGATTGCAGTTTTGCACAATAAATGTTCTTAAAGTAACATTCACGACTACTTTGAAATGTGTTGACAGTTTAAAATAAAACTTCCTGCTGCAGTGCATTTGCTATGGGTGCATGTTACCCATTCAAAAACAGTTCAATTCAAATAAACCAAACATACCAAATTATATATCGCAGTATATACCGCCTACCGTCTATGGTTCAAATTATACCGCAATATAAATTTTAGGCCATATCACACAGCCCTACCTGGAGTAACTGGGAGTTAAGAGCCTTGCTCAAGGGACCAGCAGTGACATCGTTCTGACAAGCAAGAGATTTGATTGGTAGTTCTTCTGATCACAATCGCAGCATGAAACCAACCCACTGAGCCACACAACATTCCTAGAAGCTTGCCTTAAAAACTAATCTTCTATGGACCCCTCTAGTTTTTTTTATATACAGTATATAGACAAAAGAAGGGCATTTGTGACATCAGGTTGTTGTTTGTGAAGGCCTGGCTCGCGATCTCTGTTCTAGTTCATGCTGAAGGTATGCGATGGGGTTGAGATCAGGGCTCTGTGTAGGCCAGTCAAGTTCTTCCACATCAAACTCACCCAACCATATTTTTATGAACCTTGCTCTGTGCACTGAGGCACAGTCATGCTGGAACAGAAAAGGGCATTCTCCAAACTGTTCCACAAAGTTGGAACCGTAGAATTGTCCAGAAATACCTGGTATGCTGCTACCCCTGAAAAACAACCCCGTACCATTATCCATCCTCAACCAAACTTTACAATTGGCACAATGCAGTTAGGCAGGTAACATTCTCCTGGCATCCTCCAAACCAAGACTCTTCCATCAGACTGCCAGACAGAGAAGTGTGATTCGTCACTCCACAGAACACATTTCCTGGGCTCCAGTGATAGCATGCTTTACACCACTCCATCCAACGCGTAGCATTGTGATTAGTGATGTGAAGCTTGCATGCAGCTGCTCAGTCATGGAAGCCCATTCCATAAAGCTCCCTGTGAACAGTTTTGTACTGGGGTCAATACCAGAGGACGTTTCTATTGAGTTAACAGAGCACTGGCGACTTTAACGCACTATACCCCTTAGCACTCAGTGACCTTGCTCTGTTACTTTACATCAGTGGTGGGCAATCTTATTCAGAAAGGGCCATTGTATATGAGGGTTTTCGCTGCAACTCCATAATTAGATTATTAATTAGAAAACTGATAGGTCGAAAAGTCCTCACACCTGGGTTTGAACAGCTAACCTAAAGGTTATCCCAAAAACTTGCATACACACCTGCCCTTTGCAGACAAGATCACTCACCCCTGCACAGAAACTGTGGCTGAGTTTCTGTTGTTCCTAAACGCAATAGTACCACTTATAGTTAACCACAGAAGATCTAGCAGGAAGAAATTTCCAAACTGACTTATTGCAAAGGTGGCATCCTATCACAGTACTGTACCATGCTTGAATTCACTGACCTCTTCAGAACGACCCATTGTTTCACAAATGTAAACCTGACTGCACGGCTAGGTACTTGATTTAATACACCTGTGGCAATGAGTTTAAATAAAACACCTAATTTCCATGATTAAGAGGTGTGTCCCAATACTTTTGTCCAAATCGTGTATTTTTAGGGTAGTCAGTTATGTCTGTCCTTGCTGAACAAGACTTCAGGGAGTTCAGGTAGTAAACGTTCAGCATTTTTTAACACTGTCAAATGTGTGAGCTGAAGTAACGGTACATAAGCAACACTTCCCTCACCTAAGAGGACTTACTGGTACATTATTAGGAAAGGTGGTGCTTACTTCATCTGTTTGACAATGGTGCTCTTCCCTGACTCGCCAGCACCTGAGGAAAAGAGACAGGGATGTCAATATTGGGAACGTTTTTTTTGTTCTTGAGAAAATATACATTGAAACTGACCAAAATCAGACACCGATTCAAATGTAGGCTGCACACACACAAATACACACACGACTGTATTCAAATCTTTGTGGGGACCATTCATTCATTTCTATGGGCAAAATCCCTAATCCCAACAATGACACACTGAATACCTACCCAGCCCTAACCTTAAACATAAGTAACCAAAACAAAGTACAAGACTTTTTAGGTTTTTGATTGCGGTCACAGATTTTTATAAAATTGAATTTCCCTTTGAGGGGACCGAAAGAATGTCTTCACAAGGTCAAAATAACAAGTTTTATTGCGTTGGGGACATTTGGTTCCCACAATGTAATATATATATTATATTAACCTACCCCCCCCCCACACACACACACACACACAGTGGGGGTGGGAATCGAGCACACAGCCCTGGAGGTGCAGAAGTACACACCGCTAATCACTGAGCCACTGTGCCACCACTAGAAGAAATACAAGAAATTAAAAATAAATAATGAGATTAATCACACTATACCACAGCCTTTCATCTCTCCAAAAATGGCCCGGAATGAGGCCTGAGAGCATGCTCAGGGAGGCAGAATTATGATATGAGATTAGCTAGCGCCCTCCGCAGGACCGCGCCACGGCTTGCCGCCTGCTTTATCGCATCGCCACAAGGTGCAGCTTTAGCTGTTACAAGAGAAATGAATCCAGCCATACAAGCTGCTACGTCCTTCCACCTGCCTATATTTACCACAGTTATACAGACACCAATCCGCTGCTGCACTGCCTGACATAATGGCATTATTGTTTAATCGCCACCAGCAATAACGTCCTAATGCTCACTCAGCTATATGTAAGCAGCATTAGAAAACAATATAATAAAGTGTTTCTGCATTCACCAAACAGCTAAAAAGCCCCGTTTTTGGATATTCCCACATCTCCTTGCATTCTCGCCATTGGACCTTGTAATCATAAGCGATTTAAACACACTTTCCAAAACAGCACAAGCTAGAATGAATAAATCCAAACGCAGTTTGCCATGCTGTGATAAGCTGTCAGGTGCCAAGAACAGTAGCATATATCTAGATCAGTCTTTGGCTATTCACATCACAAACTGCTGTAATTTTTTTTTTTGTTAATTTGAGGGTACACCACCAGCTGTACTACAATTAGCAACCTTTGTAATCTGTGCTTCTAAAAATAGACCTAAGGGATTAAATATAAAAAGAGAAATTTTTAAACTGACATCTCATTCCCATGGTCCTCCTACGTGACAGGAAAACAAGGCTGTCAAGATTCTCAGCCTCTGAATGGAGCGAAGTAATCAGGCAAGCAGCAATGAGTCTCACTACTTTGTGACGCTTCAGACACATTTAAAGGACACGCTTTAAAAAATCACAGCAATGCATTATGTAACAAAGTCTTACAGGAACTGGACCACAAAGTCTCAGTACTTCACTGGGAACCAGTCATTACCCTGCACCAGGGGAAATAGTCTCACCGACTTCAAGAATCAAGAAAAAAATTAATGTGCTGGTGCCAGCTGTCCTCCGAGATAACTGTACAGGTTTTTACATGCACACCAGAGCATCCCCCTCATTTAAAATTGAGATACAATCCCCTCTGCATGCAGCATTAGACCGGTGTCTCTCTGCACTCTGGGTTCCAGCTCGGGGAAGGAGCAGCTGTTTCCATGGCGATGCCCCTCTGGATTAAGAGAGCCACCCTGGACCTGTACCGGAATTGCAGTTGCCCCACGAGCCTACACGTCCAGGCTGGGTGCCCCCAATGGCCCAGCGATCTCAGGCAGCTCCCGCTCTGGGGGTCACCCATACAGGGAGATCCAAGGAGCAGAAAACGCCAGAGTAAGGCTTTAAAGCGAGACACCAGAATACCACGGAAAAGTGACACAGCATAAGCAGACTGCCCGAAGTAACGCTCTCCCAAATTTCCGTCGGCTGGCCCACAGTGTCTGCGGGTTTTCATGGAGACCCTCCACACAATTTCTTAATGCTGTTTCACCGAGGAAACACTAGCATGATTAGAGGAGTGTAGCAGAATACATACGCAGGGCCAGATCTACCCCTTCAGAGGCCTTAGCAAAGCATTATTTGAGAAGCTTATTATTTGTCCTTCACAAAGCAGCCAACTCAGGTGGCAACTGCCTATTCTGCCAATAGCTAGAGCCGGCAATGTCTCTGCCTGCAAATAAATATTTTAATTTGATGTATCGGCAGTCGCCAGGTTTCTAACAAGATCCTCGCACTCTTTAAGTCGAGTTTGTAGTTAAGTTTGAATAATAACACAGTACATAATGATAACAATAATAATAACTTCATATGGCACTGCACTGTACCACATGCCAACGAATAGTTGAAGCCATGTAATGTTTTCATGAGCGTCAGAAAGTAGTGTGTGTGTTTGTTATTACAAACCTTCGTATTTAACCCAAATTTTTAATTTAACCAGAATCTGTACCTGCTGACCTATCCCCCCATCAAAGTCACTCCTCCATTTTTAACCTCGGCTGGCTCTGTTTTCCACACCACAGATCCGGTCACCCTCGTCCCTTCAAGCAATCCAAGCGGACTGCCGGCGTTACCTGGCAACTGGCCGAGGTTTGTCACCGGCCGCGAGGTGAAAGAGGTCTGTACCATGCTGCCACCAGCATGGGACACAGCGGACAGAAGCCTGCTTCATGCTGCAATTTACAAAGGGCCTCAGACTAACACCCAGCTGGACAGAACTTATTTGTCCTGACATTTGCTTTTTAAACCAGAAGGACTATGTTTGTTGTATGTTTGAAGCCTGGTTTGCAGATATTTAGTAACCAATCAGGACTTAAACTTAGTTAAACTTAGGTATGGAAACAATAATTTTCAGACTGTTTTGTTTGCTATGGCATAACTTGTACACCAGTAAATAGAGGACAACAATTATTAGCTCCATGAAATACTAAGTGTTTATTCTTAAGAACCATAGAGCTGCAATTACGTCAAAGTCGTCGCTAGAAATCAGTGGTTAGTACAAGTCAGTGCTTGTCTATCCTGTTCTCAGCGTGTGTCCCCTGTGAGGTTTTGGTGTCCCGCCCAGGGTGTTCCCACACTTCTTGGGACAGGCTGCAGGTTCACTGTAATACTGCACTGGATAAATTATTATTTAAGGTCGTGGATGCCTCGATCATTTGATGTTTAGTGATGTGGATTTCTGCATATGGCGACTTCTCAGAAAAAAAGGAGTGACAAAAATAATGCAGTAAAATTGCATTATAAACAAAGGGTCCATAAGTGGGTGAGAATCACAAACATGCAGCACATGTAAGCAGATCCAGTTCAGACTCAAGGGACTGCTGTATCAGTGAGTGATGTTAATAGATCCCAGCCAGTGCTACACTCCATAGCACCCACAGTGCCCTGCCTTTGAGCTCTAAGCTCAAGGATTAACAGTAAACCAGTCTGATGGCATCAACATCTTTCTGTGACTGCTGTATCAGCATTCAAGACCCAAATCACTTGCACAACACATGCTGTACGTTAAAAATGTATTACACATACTAACATTCTACACTATGAAGTGTCTTTCCTAGAAAAAAAATGTAATTTCAGCTCTCAAAGTAAACAGGTCGCCAGTACTGATGAAAAAACTGGCATACAAGACCAGCAATAGAGAAACAGAGAGATCAGTCAGAGCGAACATACAAAACAGAGCGAAACATTTTAACTAAAGACCAACAGACACAAGCAAGTACAGTCAAATGACTTTGCTGGAGCGAGAAAGTCGGCTGTCGGGGCAAGTCTCCGACCACGATCAACAGGTTTGACACTTTCAGCGGACGCCCGGAAGGCGGCAGCTGGATTTTCCAAGGAGAAGCGAAGCGCAAGGCGCACCTATTTCGGTAAGTGAGACTCGCTTTCCCGTGGCACCATACCCATACCCACCATACCCAGCCCACGTGTGAGGATCGGGGTAAAGGAGCGAGGCCGATCATATGCTTCATAATGCCGGGCCTTTCCGGTCAGGTCCAGGGCATCGCCTGTCAGCAGCTGGATGGCAGAAATGCGGAAACTTCCAGCCCGCACTCCACCCCGCCACCGGAGCTCGGACTGTCCATCGGGGCTGCGGCTCTGCCGTCCGGCAGTACGGCGCCGAGACCCTCCTGTAAGCTCACTTACAGTGCGATCATTTACGATTTCAGTGCCGGACTGTATACTCATACGTTACGTGCACAGCGGATCTGTGTGCTAAAAAAACGCAACCCTTCAGCAATCCATCAGTTTCACCAGATTACTGAAACTGTCCGAAATGCAGCACCGATTCTGG
>JAODKM010000001.1:29353321-29372955 GCA_026780845.1 Petrocephalus sullivani
ATCTAAAGCTACGTGCGAAAACAAGTGTAAACGAAAAACAATCACTGTCCCTGCCTCCCTAACAAACAAACAACAATCCACCATGCACACCGAAGAAACAAAAATGGCAGTCACTCCCTATGCAGCGCACACACGCAAACATACACACAGTCCGTAGCACAATCCAAGTCATACACAGCAAATTAGTCACAATCAGAAAATCACCATCACAAAACCAACAATGAGCAAAGCTGAAGGAGTCAGGAGCGACGTGTGGGGGCATGGTATGGTTTAGTATGGTACGGTACGGTGTGATGTGGTGTGTTACGGTATGGTATGGTGTGTTACTGTATGGTATAGTATGGTATGGTGTGGTGTGTTATGGTATGTGTGGTATGGTGTGGTATGGTATGGTACGCTGTGGTGTGTTACGGTATGGTATGGTATGGTGTGATTTGAAGTGTTGTGGTATGGTATGGTATGGTATGGTATGGTATGGTATGGTACGTATGGTGTGGTGTAGTGTATTGTGGTATGGTATGGTATGGTATGGTATGGTATGGTGTGGTGTGGTGTGTTATGGTACGGTATGGTATGGTGTATTGTGGAAAGGTGTGGTGTGGTATGGTATGGTATGGTATGGTGTGGTGTGTTATGGTACGGTATGGTATGGTGTATTGTGGAAAGGTGTGGTGTGGTATGGTATGGTATGGTATGGTATGGTCATTTATGGTAGCATTTGACACGGTGAGTATTTCATGTACTACACTTTCCTGAATCCCAATGATGCCAGTGCAGGGTGATGAATACTGAATACTTCCAGCTCACATTTAATATTTTTATATTTAAACTTTTGTAGATCTAAATTATCTACACTATAGTAATGCTAATACTGTAATTTATATTTTTTACTGCTTATCCTGCATAGGATTGTGCTTCTGCCTTTTCCAGGGAGCGTAGCGCACAAGAAAGGGAGGTTCCCTAGATGCTAATTCATTACACAGCATACTCATACACTAGGGCTTCTTATAGACACCAGTTAGCCTGATTGCATGCTTTTGGACTGCAGGAGGAAACCTCCACACACCGAGTAGGGGTGTAAGTTTGCTGCAATACGTCAACCCACTCAGTCACCGCCTCTTCTTAGACACAGGAGGGCAATTTAAAGTACACTAAAAATGTACAAATGACTATAAACCTGTATCTGAAATTAATTAGTATGAGGTATTAATTAATCACGACTTTATCCTCTATTCACATTTACCAACTGGTCCTTGTTTTCACTGACATTTTTCTGAGTCTTTCAACCAAGGTACAGGTCCTGCTTGGAAGACATCAACAGTAATTCTGTATATAATAATTCTCCATACAGCCATTCCTGCCTAACGAACTATAACTTCCATTGTAATGAAAGTTTTTCAAACTAATTAAGAACATATGTCACAGCTGGAGTATAATGGATAATGCAGTGAGCAGGGCCACTAATTTATATATACAGGCTTTACATAGATCTTTGCTTTCCACATCAACAAGTTAATACAGTGTGATAGTCTCCAGTTTGATTATCATCCTCCCAGTCACCCTATCTAATGTATATTGAGATAGATATTGAAATATAGTAATATATTATTATATTACTTGATTTTATATATATATATATATATAAGTTAATATATTCAAAACCAATGAAAAGCATGGATAAAAGTTTTCATACACATTTGGTGAATGCATCATGGGGGAGATTTTCTTTTGTTGGAGTCAATTCATTAGATTGGTAATATAGAAATACAGTTTGGTCTACTCGTAAAAGTGAAACCAAGATCACGATGTTTTGATTGCAAATGATTGCAATTTTATTTGGTTAGGGTTGATTTATAATACAAAGCAAAATAAAGGAAAACTGTCATAGTGGAAATTATATTTATTTTTTACATTGGCCAATTTCATGAAAAAATCTTGGACTTTTCTTGGACAGGTTATGCAGTTGTTTGACTTTGTTTCATGGTGAAATTCAATCCAAATAAACTGTGGCTCGTGGCTGTTTTTCAGAGTAACACCTGCTCAGTTTGTCAGGGGAATGTCACTGTGTTTTTCACAAGAAAGCAGAGATGAGTATCTCTGCAGAAATTGCACTTATTTATTGTCAGAGACTGGTTTAGGGCAGGAACCTTACGCCTCCAGGGTTGGGCGTTCAGATCCTGTCTCTTGCTTGACATTTACAGCCATACTTCATTCATGTTTGTGCCGGTTTCCTCTGGGAACTCTGGTTTCCTCATACAGTCCAAAAACATGCTGTTTGGTGAAATGGTGACTCTAAATTGCCCCTATTATGTGTGGTGTGTATGCTTGTGTGTGCCCTGTGAGTGGCTGGAACCCTGGCACTGTGCCCTGTGCTTCCTGGGGCAGGCTCCTGGACCGACGCAATCATGTGTTACAGACCATCCCATTTGTCTGGCCATACTTACTTACTGTATATATATGTGTGTGTGTGTATAAACTATTTATAGAAGTACTCTATTTTATTTTTTATTATTTTATTCAAGACACTATATACATATACCTATATTGCAACTTCCTACCCAATGAAACCTTCATTATCAAATTAAAATCGATGGTGTCCTACTCTTAGACATTAGGTTATTATAACATGTAATGAAAGATTACTGTCACTATAGAGACATATGACAGAATCATTGTTTACTGACAATTCATCCCCTGGTTATATATAGTAATATTTTCACTATAATTTTTTTGGAAAATGGTAAGGGTTTTAGAATGTTGGAAGAATAACTTTATTTACAGTTATATATAGTATACATATTATAGTGAGTATGTAACTACTGTACAGTTAAAAACACAAAAGCAAACATAAAATCTGGAGTGGAAAGCAAGAAAATTTTCAGACTGAACACCCTTACAGTAGTATTAGTGCAAGTATACAATTTGGTACTATTACTATTATAGTAATACTCCAAAAAAATGAGACCTCCACCTGTTTGTCTTCATTTCTCTGCTGGAATGAACTGTTAACCACAGAAAGTGCAGCGAAATCACTCCTCCCTGCCTGAGGCCTGTGACTTCGCAAAGAAAAACATTCACGGTGATTCACTGAACAAGGAAACCGGTGATTACTCAAACTTTGCACTATTTGTACAATATTTAAGAGAGTTACTATGTGCAAGCTAACAGGACTAGAGTTGGTCTGTATGTGCCGCTACTTACGGAATGATGTCCTCATAAAAGCGCTTCTGTTATGCTACCCATGCATTAGTCTTGACACAATGAGTCTGAAATATGGAGATATTTTACGTTGTGCACACATATTTTACGTTGTACGTCTGCCAAAGAGACATTCGGGATCCCAAAAGTAAAGGTAATGTTTTAGTACAAAACTCATGTTAACCACAGTTCCTCTGGGACTTGTCAGTGGAATTTACAGCTTATTAAGTTACAGAACCCCCTAAAGGTAATTCAAACAATGTGAAAGGAAGAATGTGCAGAGAAATGCCTTGTGTATGGGATGGGTGAGTACATGGCCTGTTAAGCTCTTGTCTGACTAGCTACTGACCTGTGGCGATTTGAAAAAAGGGTGAAAACAAGACCCAGCTATTTTGTGAACCACACGGCTTTGCTCAGAGGGGTTTGATGTTTGTGAAGTTGGATGTCTACAGAGATGCTCTGCAACCAACTACATTCAGGCGTTGTGCCGACACATGTAGCTGGTGGGAAAGAATCTGTACACTGTTCCTAAGGGAGCACTCCCCTGTACTAAGATTGGTTTTTTCATTGTTCTTCACCCCATCACCTTGCCCTCATGCCGGGTTCAATAACCAGGTGGAAAGCTGATCAGCTGCAAGAGAAATTCTGTGGAGCTATAATATTAGTAGTAAATAAGTCAAATTTATTTATAGAGAGCCTTTCACAGACAGCAAAACACAAAAACCAGACAAGATAAGAATATAGCAGACACAATAAAAATATGGATATTTGTGTATTTGTACAAATATATATACAGTACATATACACATACAGTGGGGGCCAGATGTATTAGAACACATGAAAAATCTGAAAATGTTGACTTTTTTGCCTCCAAAACATGATTTCATTTCATAATGTTCATGAAATATGCAGATGGTTGTGCACAACAAATGTCAAATGTCTACTGTTTTTATCCACTTATCCACATAAAACTGTAATATTTGGTATGTCCACCTTTTGCAGTAGTTACAGCAGCACATCTCTCTGGCATAGTGTCAATATATTTCCGGGGGACTTCAACACTAATGGTATCCCATGCCTTCTGCGACTCAAGCCAAAGGCTTTCTTTTAAATGTACTATAGATCTGTCCGGTTTATTTTCCAACTCTTCACAAATGTGCTTGATGTGGCTGAGGTCCGGACTTAGTACAGTGATTCTCCTTATGAAGGCTCTATTCTATCGTTTATAGAGCATAATGACATAATGATATTTCATTTGTTTTATGGGTATTTTAATGGCCAATTCAACAAAAACAACTGAAACCTTTTAAATATGCTGATTGTTCTAATAATTTTGGCCACCTAGATGTTTACATACACACGTATAGGACACAATACAAAAAATACACAAATATCCAAAAATATGAGTTAAAGAATAGAAGCTTAGTAAGGATACCTGAATGCTTTTGAGTTGTTTCTTAAATATTTCAATTGTTGGAGCAGATCTAAGTGACCGTTCCATTACATTTGGCCCACAGATTGAAATGCACGATACCCGCGACTCTTTAATCTGGTCCTAGGAACTTAAAGGAGATGTGATTGAGTAGATCTCAGTGCAGCACAGGAATAATGTTGCAGAAGGTCAGTGATATATGGGGAGGGAGCTTGACCATGGGGGGCTCTGTAAGTGAGCACCAAAATCTTGAATTGGATCCTGAATTCGACAGGGAGCCAGTGAAGAGAAGATAAGATTGGGATGATGTGAGACCATTTGTGAGAGTGTATTAAGAGCCTAGCAGCTGCATTTTGGATGTTCTAAAGACAGGACAAACCTGCTTTACTCAGACTGGTGAAAAGCGAGTTGCAGTAATCTAGGCGTGAGAAGATTAATGCACGAATGAGCATTTCCATTTCAGCCATAGAAACAGCAGCTTGCAGCTTAGAAAGGTTTCTTAACTGAAAAAGCAGGATCGGCTAAGAGGCCTGACTACAGCTTCGAAGCTGAGGGGTTGATCAAATATAACATCAAGACTATGCAGAAACACATGGCAGGAGAATGAAATAGTGGATAGTTTTTCAGTTATTGCCAGATGAAGGTCAGGTGTGGCAAAGATCAAGACCTCAGTTTTTTGAGCGTTTAACTTCAAATAGTGGGCCAATTATTAACCTCCATCAAAGTAAACCAGGAAGGGCTTAAAAGAGCGGCAAAGCTGAATATTATCAGCATAAAAATTATAAGAAATATCAGGAAAGGAATTGATAATTTGAGCTAAAGGAAGTATGTACTATGAGAATAAAATCGGCCAAAAAACAGATCCTTGAGGCACCTCACAGGTTAGAGAAGCAGAGGCGGAAGAATGTCGCTTTGTATGAATCATTTTCTTCCAAGTAACACCTCAGTGCTAAACTGGCAAAGCAAATGTTATCTGTACTTTTAACTTGTGAGCAGTTCTTGATGATAATGTAGTGAAAATGCATATGAAAACCAATCTACTTTAAAACCATACAGGCTAGCCTCATAAGCATACATGGAGCAGAACTTTCAAGGAAAATGCCTTACAGGAACCCTCGATCCATCCAATTTCTTTAACCTCTTGTCTTGTTTTTGGTGTAGTGGTTAGGGATGCAACCATGTAGTTGTTTGTTGATTGCTGTGGTGCATCAGCAATGACCTTCAATCAACTTCACTTCACTTATTCAGGGTCACATGGGGACTGGAGTCTATGAGTGCGAGGCAGGGAATAACCCAGGATGGGGCATCAATCCATTGCACATTCACACATGCACACCTACAGTATGGGCAATTTGGTAACTCCAATTAATTTCATGGTTTTGGACTATGGGGGGTCACCAGAGACTGGAGGAAACCCCAAAATGAACTGGGGAGTACATGCAAGCTCCTCACACACACAGCCATGGCTTGAACACTGGACTACCCCACCCATCCGCCCACCCACCCTCCCCCAGATATTTCTAGCCATTTATTGTGGATCTAAGATGATAATAAATGGAGTGCTACAAGCCAGTGCTAGATTTATACAGTATGTTCAACTTTATGGCAGCTTCAATGGTCGTGCTCAGAGAAGGAATGGACCCATCTATTCAGAGACCAGCATGTAAGCATCTGTTCCATGTTCTGACTTTTGTGAAACCTTCCTCCCGATTAGGAAACCATAAATCCTCATAACAGAATGGACTTCCTACCTAATAAAAAGATGAGTTTGCGATTACAGGGCTTCTCTCTGAGGCCAGCAAGATAAAGCCATAAACAAGTCATAGGATATGGTTTCTCTCAGGTTTACGAGATGAAAAAGCCATGCCGTTAGCATTCCAATTGCATTGATGGTTTTGGTTCCATAGAATGCATTGAGGATGAAAAATTATGGGTTGAAGAAATAAATGCAGAACTTAGGCACTGCAACATTGCAGGAACTGGACCCTACAATCGGGTTATGGGTGTACAGTACCTGCTGGTAATGTGCGTCATTGGACCTGAACATGCTGTCATACTTTTATACTTTTTTAAGCAATTGATACTATGAAAGAGTGTCAGATACATTATATTAGCATTTCACAAGGTCACCATCACCTGCAAAATCTCAGCCATATTATCCAAATGATGCTTTCCTCCAACAACATAACACCGTACACCAGCAAGGAAGTCAGATTATCGCGGCTCTAGCTTAAGCCCAGACTGCCCAGAGCTCTGATGTTCACCTTATTTATCACCTGTTACCTTTACATCATCCCATCCAAGTACCCTGCCTCTAGCAACCAGATCACCTTGGCTGTACTTGCGTAAATCTTTATAAACACATCAAGAAAATATACAATAGTGTGCAAAAGCCTTAGGCAGCCAAAGAAATTGATATTGTATGATCTTCATGTTGGTGTAAAACTATGATATTATGTCTGTCAAAGTGTGTCAGCTTTGCCCTTTCAAAACCTCTCCTATTTACAGTATTTCTAGTAACCATCCAATACACCAGTGTTTTTTTCTGGTCACGATGTTTTTGCCCGTTGGCATTTTTCAACTTTTAACTTTGTGATTACCTCAGAAAATTTTATCTTTCACATGAATAATTTTTTTTCTTGAGTGGAGTTTGATTCAAAAATAGTGTACTGTAGAAACTGAAAGATACTGTATAATTAAAGATTTCATTTTTTTCAGTTTGCTTGTTCTTCCTGTGTCATTGTGGGGTTTCCTCTGGGCACTCTGATTTTCCCTCACAGTTCAAAAACATGCCGGGGTTAGTTGAAGTAACCAAATTGCCTGTAGGTTTGGTGCAGTTCAATTCAATTCAATTTTATATAGCTCCTTTCACAACAGTCGCCTCTAGCCAGTTTACATGGGTATGTTGTAATTCATTACAACATAATTAAGACAGAATAATACAAAAACAGGGAAATAGAAAGCCAAAAAAAATAAAGAAAAAGCCAGAGGACAATGAAGGAGAGGAACCAAAATTCCCAAGTAGAGAGAAAAAAAACTGTGAGGGTCCAAGGACAACTGACAGCCCAGCCCCCCTGGGCATGCTAGCATTATTGGAAAAGAAAGAGTGGGCTCGCTTACTAAAAGCAAGGTGTAGAATGTGATCAAGGCCAAAGCCACAATCCATCACTGAGTTCGTTATCCATGTCATCCATCCAGGCCCACCCCGGGCACCATCCGGACATGTGGGAAGGAAGGCAGAGAGCATGGAGGGTCAGAACTTGCATAGTCACATTAATGAACAAGCATAGTAGATAAAAATGGTATGTGCAACACCAGCGCCCATAGTTACTGTGTGTTATATGTTAAGTTGCAGGTAAGCTAAACTGAAGTAATAGGTCTTCAGTCTTAAAGACAGAGACTGTAGGTGTGTGAGTGTGCCCAGCGATGGGTTGGTGCCCTGTCCTGGGTTGTAACCATGCCTTGTGCCCACAGGCTCTGGATCCCCCACGACACTGAGTAGGGCAAGTGGTTACAGAAAATGGAGGGATGGAAGTTGCTGAATATCTCTGCTGTAGCTTCAGCAATGTCTCTTTGATTATTGATTGTTTTTGGCCTTATGCTTATGTGGCTCACACTGCCATCAATGCAATAACAACTTCATCTTTCAGCATTTTCCTGGTGTTCAGTTTCTCTAGCAGTTCTGACACAAAATGTTAATAATATATTGAAGATTGTTTTTGAGATACCGTAAAGCCAGACACCCCCTTACAAAAAATTATATAGTGACATATTTGCATTCAAACAGAGTCTGGGGGAATACTCGGTTTAGAAATGATCACAACATCTTTAATGTCAATTTACTGGTAGTGTGTAGCAGCTCTTAATTTATGGCTTTGGAAATGACTCACCGGTCATCTTTACATTTATTGGTGCTTTACATCTATTTATGATGACTAATTGAAAAAGTGTATATATACTATGCACACAACAATAAAAAGCTCCAGACCCCCAAGACAATGCATATCACAAGTGTGTACAGAAGGTGTATGGATGGATGGTATTCTGCAGTTTGCATGCTTAATAACCCCTTAAGAGACTTTAACTTATATATAGAGCATTGACTAACCAGGAGATCCATCCCTCAATTATTTTAGCCAAAACAGGACCACACCACTTATAGGGTGGTGTGTGGTTCTGTGGGTTCAGTCGGTGCCCCTGTCTGGATGGTGGAATCATGTGGTACTCCAACGCAATCACTATTGGGCCCTTAACCCCAAAAATGGCTCCAGAGGTACTGGAAAACCAGCTGCCCCTGCACCCTGACCCTAGTCCAGTATCTGTGACATTTACATGTATTTAAATAGTCGTGGGACAGATAGTACATCACATAAAACATGTTTATTTTGGCATGCTTTAATATATATTTTTGTCTCTCTGTGCCAAATACTTCATTGTAATGCAAAAAACACATTACAGACCACTAATGATTAATAGGTCTGCTTCTTCTCAATTTTATATCCAGCTTGATATTAGCTCTTTTTATAAGTGAATATTATAAATAAGAGTTTACTTAACTCTAGAGGAACAGTAAATCACTGTGACAATTTAATAAATGTAATAAAATATATTAATCAATGTACCTCAAGGTAGTTTTCCTTCAAGTCTGCATGAGTTTACGAGTTCAACAGAATCTGTTTCATTCGAATTGAAGAATCTACTTGCTATTTTTGATGCTCTTACAGTATTATTGAGTATTATTTTATCACATGACTAGAAGGTCACTAGTTCAACAGAACAGTCACATGTCCATGGGCCTTTGAACAAGGCTCTTAACCCCCACTGCCGGTGGCTACCCTTTGCTGCCAAGCTTGTGGTCACCTGTCTGTGTGTCATGGAGCACAATATTGGGTGGGTGAGAAGAGAATCCCCAGAACGGATCAATAAAGTGTCATTATTATTGAACAAGTAGTCCTAATACATTATTACTGAACATCAACAACAGCAATAATAAAAATAATAAAAGATATGTTGTCCTTGGTCTGATTCAGCGTTTAAAAAGTAATAAATCATGTACAAAGCTTCAAATATCTTTGGGCTAACCGATGACCAAGCTTGCCATGTAACCCGTGGTACTCCTAGTCGAAAGTCCTGGAAGTGATGCCATGCCTGCCGGGTAGCATAACACGACTACATTTGTGTACCAGTACGACCTCTCTGGAGATGTCTTACAGGTACAGATGACTGGCAGAGGGAGGGAGATGGATGTGTGAACTTCAGCGCTATCTCTCTTCAGAGCCCATGCCCAGACCCTTCTGCCTGAGCCAGCACGTTTATTTGCCTTTTAAACAGTCCCAACCCACGATTAATCTCGCTGCCGGTTTTCCCTCATGCTGAAGGTGAAACTGCCCTATGGTAAAACCTGTCCCCAGTCCATCCTTCCACCATTGTCACATAGTTGCTTGCCGCCCCCTAGAAACGTTTCTATCATCTCTCCCGAATACTGCTGAGAGAGAGCTTAAGGCCTCATTAACGCCTTGCTGCATTCCAGAAATTTCAAAAAGTGTCTTCGAACACAACAGATAACGAAATAATTACGGGTAATCAGCTCACGGTACTAATGAGTATATCCAGGGTTTTGCTAAAACGAGACTCAGAGATAGCTATGGCTTTATGCCTAACGTACGCCCCTCACTGACCTTCCTGTAAAGACATGATGGATGATGGGGCGGACACCTGCCACAGAGCAGTGCAGGGAAACGGCACGACCCTTTTTATTCACTGGAAGAGTCCATGCCGGTACTTGCTCCACCCCCAGGGTTATTTTACACTGAAATTGCCCAGCTGGCTAAATCCTAACAGAATAATTCTGGCCTTTCCTTGTTGAGGAGCTGGTGCCATACTCGTTGCTTGCCAACTGGTGATCAACTGCCAAGGAAACACAAAATTACTGCTTTCCAGCTCAGTATCACTGTTCCTCAGAAGGCTCATGTTCGGTAGCTTTTGTGCCCTTGTTGTCATTGTTGTCAAGGTTAACCTTAACCAGAGTTTACCTAACCTAACACAAAATCTTCTGGATACTGAGCCCCTCAATCATTTACTTGAGATTAAAATGACTTCTAAACTAACCTTTTGTGTAGTTACTTAAGTTTCACTGAACTCCATCTAATGCGGGAGAATTCTTCTTGATGTGTGGTCACCCTCTCGTGTAGCGCATGGTATTATGTAGCACATGAGTGGTCAGCAGTCAGGGACTCCATACTATGACTCTCTATGAAGTCCTCTCATCTGTTTATCTTACACTTGGATAGATGTTGCCTAATGCCAGGTATGTCTAGAAGGACGGGGCTGAGGGCACTTGTGCACGTACTTATTTCTGCTATAATCATAATATGTTTGCCAGTTATAAGCTATAACAGTGCTACACATTAAAGATCTCAAGCTAATTAAAGTCACTGTCGAAAGAGGAGCCTTTCACTAGCGAGCATTATAATCAAGGTAATTTATCTAATTAATTCACTGAGTTAATTTAACTTTATAGAGGTAGTTGAAGTTCATTTGGGCAATCAAATCTATCTATTTAATTTGCGTGTCCCTTTTTGGCATCATAAATTTAAACCATAATAAGCATTAAGCCTTGTTAATTCTTAGTTAAATGCCTCCCAGCTCAAAAAAACCTTGCTATATTTTATGACACAAAAACCACACTCATCCACACAGTCTCAAGGCAAGGAATGTATTGATAATAACTGTTAATTAACACTATAACATAATACATACCAAATGCCTAAGAAAGAAACACCATTTAATCAAGTTGCATTTAATTCAAGCAAACTGACTTAACTGCTTTTGGTTTTCCCTAGCCCATGATTCAAAACCATAATCTCTTATGGCCACAATAACAATGGCTATGCATAAATGTACATTATGCAGTGTAATGAGACAGTATCCACGGCATATTTGACCTGCAGATTATGTTTGGAGGAAAGCAAATAGCAGAGGAGGGGGAGGAGGAAAGAGAGAGAGAGAGAGAGAGAGAGAGAGAGTCTTCTGCACGCGAAGCAAGGCTTTTGCAAGAAGTATGTGGTGTTCCTGAAGGGTATGTTATAAACCAAACGGCTGCAACCTTTAGTTTTAATGTCGAATTCTCTGGATTTCTCTTCATCGATGCCATGGTTGCCGTTATTACGGTAGGATGATTTTTCTTTATTTGATTTTTTTGTTTGTTTGTTTGTTTGTTTAGCTCTCCTTATAATATTTACTATATAACCTGCTTCTGTCGGAGTTGATTTTGTAACTATTGCTTCAGAGTAGCGCACGTTGCGGATCAGAGTGGGCTGAAGAAAGAATTGATCATTTTATTTGTTGCATGAATTAAGCTTTGATAAAGGGGGATATTTTTAAATCAGTTTCATCAGTTAACCGTTGGTGTTGAGTGTAACTTAAGTTGCGGTTAAGTGTGTTTTCCCTTCCACCCATTGAGTTGCTGTCACATCGCTGGGGCTTTGTAATTATTGTGCGGAAAGCGTCAGTCGCCTTAAGGGTGAAATCCAAACCAGTAAGGGCGCTGCCACTTTCACTCACATCCCCAGCTATGCGCGCCTGCTTCGGGGGAGTAACGCGCCAATTAATGCCCAGTACTACTGCCTTATTATTATAACAAATTGTTTTTTGAGTGTTGGACGTGATTGTTGACTGTTTTATTATATTTTTGCCATCACTATTGTTATTGTGGCCATAAGAGATGATGGTTTTTAATTATGAACTAAGGAAAAGCAAATTACCCCATACACGTATTATATACCCCATATACGGGGTGCCAGTATATCACAGGGCGCATAATTCATGGTGAAACGTCTATTGCATGTAGGGATCCGATTAATCTAGACCAGTCCTCTGTGCGTTCGTTTAATTATAACAAGCGCATCCGGTTTGTGCTGCGCGCCGACGGCACGCGATGAGGCGTCTATCAAATCCCCCATAAAGGCGTTCATAACTCTCCTTAGAATGGGCTCGATGATTCAGTCAAGTTTTTTTATTGCTATAAAGCAGTCAATCATTATCATGTGTTGTGCAACCCAGCTAGCTGATTGATCATCATTTTGAATAAAATTACAGTGCAGCCATATAGAAAAGAAATAATTTAAAATAATGGTCTTTGGTTATATAGATGCTTTGATACATATTATAAGTTATTGCATAGGCAGGAAAATGTTTGCCGTGGAAGAAATCCCATTATAAGGTTCTAGGCCGGGGCTCCCCAGCTGTTTTCCCCTGGAGGGCTTTTTCACACATAGTCCACAGTCTGGAGTTAACATGCCAAGACGAGCCATACAGAGTGTTTCAGCATGACCCAGGATGGCTCTCATCACTTGCAATATCTCCTCACACTCCACCTCTCAGTTCAGTGGTCATTTTTGTTCAGCTAAAGGTCTTCATGTTCCCCTGACATGATGTTGTAAACTAATATCTTTTGAATTTTCAAGGTTAGTGGAGGTGGCGACAAATTTATTGCAGAGGGGGGCTGTGATGATTATTAATGGTTGCTGCTTCTATTGGCCATTGGACTTGGCAAATTTCACCACCAGTACTCATTCCTGCCCCCAGCTTCCCCTGGTGAAAATGTATTATGTTTGTTCTGGCTCCAGCCTTGTTGAACACCCAAGAAAAACTTCACTCACTTGGAACTCTCAGAAGCAGCATAACACGAATACAAAGTGATAACATCAGAAGCATTAACAGCAACTATAAAATACACCAAAATGATACACCATATTTAAAACTCGATTGGGGGATAACTGTTGAGAATCAGAATTTATTTAGCGCAATCCTAAAATATGGCATCTGGCTCGGGGCCGACTGAGTCTACAGCTTTATCACCAAGGCATCAAACATTCCACTTGTGTTTACATAAGAAACCTGAGCATGAGAACTAAACGACAATCATTTGAAGTCATAAACCAAAGAGGTATAACTAAAATAATAACAGCACACAACATAACACAAACAAGTGAGACTGTTTTGGTCCAAATTGGACACAAATAGGGTGCCATGTACCAAAAGCTAGTTTCGGTAGCCAACGACCTGGGGTCGTGGTCCCAATCTTTAAGAAAGGGGACCGAAGGATGTGGTCCAACTTCAGGGGTATCATACTCCTCAGCCACCCTGGGAAGGTCTACGCCAGGGTACTGGAGAGGAGGGTCTGTCCGTTGATCAAACCATGGATTCAAGAGGAACAATCCGCATTCTGCCCTGTTTGTGGAACGCTGGACCAGCTCTTCAACCTCGCAAGGATACTGGAGTGATCATGGGAGTTTGCCCAACCAGTCTACATGTGTTTTGTGGACTTGGAAAAGGCATATGATTGTGTTCCTCAGGGGATCCTGTGGAAGGTGCTCCAGGAGAATGGGGCATAGGGTCCGTCGCTAAGGGCCATCAGGTCCCTGCATAAATGGAGCGAGAGTTTGGTTTGCAGACACATTCCGGGTGGGTGTTCCTACCCTCACCTATGGTCATGAGCTCTGTATAGTGACTGAAAGAATGAGCCTTGGAGCTCAGACATTTGGGAGAGGTTCAAAGAGTATCTCTCGGCTGGCCTGGGAATGCCTTGGTATCCCTCCAGTGAAGCTGGAGGAGGTGGCTGGTGAGAGGGAGGTCTGGGCATCCCTGTTTAGACTGCTGCCCCTGCGACCAGACCCCAGAGAAGCAGCAGAAAATGGAGGGATGGATGGATGGGGTGCCATCTTCACGCTGGTGACTACAGCATGTAAACAAATGTTTATATTTCAGTAACTAAAGCAGTAGCACAAGCTAAAATTTTAAGGTAGAAATGCAGCCTTAATTGCACCCAACTTCCGAATTAAATATTTATACAACAAATCCCGCAATAAATGTAGAATTAAGACATTTTTACAATTAGTTTGATTACAGACTTAAATTATACAACTTGGTATATATTGTGTAAACTGTTTTGAAAAAAACAACCATAACCATAACAATACTAACCATAAATTGAACAAAAATATACATCTAATTATGCAAATTCATGTTAATAAAGTTGAATGGTTTAAAAACATTTTTTTTGTTTTGTGTTCTTTGACTTTTGGCTACCTATTCGGGGAAAACAGTTAAAAAAACATCATATCAGATAAACAAATGACAATTTAAATATACCTAAAAAGTTATGGTACTGTAATGTGATTTGCGCTACACAAAAGTACAAGCTGAACTTCAGGGCTTTCAACAAGGCTAGATGCACAGATGGCAATCAGACTAGGCGGCATTGTATTATACTATAATAATTGTTCAGGCATTGCAGAATGAATGTCCTAGAGAGCTTAAGTTGTGGCTTTCGGAGATTGGTGGATAATTTTCTCAAAACACTTTGTAACTACAGAGGTCAGGGCTATTGGTCTGTAGTCACGCAAAGAGGAGATTTTTTGTTTTTTAAGGACTGGAATTCGAACAAAATTCGCAATTTGAACCATGTGGGCACTATGCAGTAGCCCAGACTCTGGTTAAGCGCTTGTGTAGTGGATCATAGGTCAGGGCCAGCTGCCTTTCTGGTCCTCTGTCTCTCTGAATATGGCCCTTCAATTAGTGATCAGTGATGGTGATTGGGGGGGGTGTTGTGGAGCATTTGAGGAATGTTCTGGGACTGGGGGAAGGGGAGACCGACAAGGTGTCACAATATCATGAACAATTCTAGCCTACAGTCTACAGGCTTCAGGGGGCGCTATCCTGGAGCACATTTAGCCACTGGCTCATTCCACCATGATGTGCTAAAAAATGCAACTGGGGATCATTCTTGCCTGCTGCCATCAGACACCACAATACCTGCACTCGACAAGATGATTTCACCTGTTGCTTTCATGTTCAGAATCTGCAATTTTAAAAAATGCAGCCTCAAAGTTAAAAAATAATTACTTGAATTATATCATGATAATTATCGACATGGCCCGATCGAAAAAATTATTGTGATAAAATATTTTGCTATATCTCCCAGCCCTATGAGAATCTACCCACCGCCAACAATTCAATTTAAATTCAGTTTATTTTGTTGTCCCAGGGTGCTTTACATGGGTGCGTTAGAACAAGAAGAATAGCTGGGTTATGTGGTTGGAAAGGATGAGAAACACTGGTTAAAGCAAAACGTATTGTCGTAAACCAGCAGACTATCACGCTTCTGATGTGACGTTGCATGTGCAGTGTCAATATCAATGTTGCACACTGTGCAGACCTAGCACTGAGGTTGGTGCGGTGAGTGTTGGTGTTACCGCACACTGTGTTTGAGGTTTGCATGTTCTCTGATTGGAGTGCTGGAATTAACTGTAAGTGTAAGTGAGTGGGAGAGTGAATGTGCACCCTGGCGCCCCCTCTAGGTTTGGTTCCTGCCTTGTGCCATTTGTCTCATTACTCATTAACTGTCACATTATCAATAGATTACTTGAATATTAATACAATAGATAATGACAGTCCTTAGCTATTTTATGTCTGTCAGAGCTTATCCATTTCCAACCCTCTCCTAAATATACCACAGTATTTGGAGTAACCATCCAATATACCCATGTATTTGTTGACTAAACCATTAGCATAACTATGATTGGCTAATCAATACCTCAGCAAGTTTTTTTAACTAGTTCAGTTAATTAATGAAGTGAGCTGGTGGTGAAATTTAACAAATGCATGGAATGGCTGGGGTGCCCCTGTGGCGAGGTTTGGGGACAGAAGCTGTGTTCTGCTAGTCATCCGACAAGTTATCTCCAGCTCTTTGTAGTTGCAAAAGAGATTCTGGGTTATATTTTATCCTATTACTGTTTATTTGTATATATTCCTAAAGATAATTTGATTTGGCAGCCTCAGACACAGTCCTGGGTATTATTATACAGTCGTCCCTCGTTTATCGCGTTTAATCCATTCCAGACTCTACCGCAAAAAGTGAATTTCCGCAAAGTAGGATTCTTTATTTATAAATCAAATGTTTTCATAGAGCATAGAAAACCTGTTTACGACCTTCTAAATACGGTTTTTAACATTATTAGAGCCCTGTAGACATGAAATAACACCCTTTAGTCACCATTACACTCGTATTACCCAATATATTAGACAAAATAAGACATATTAGATCATATTATTATTATTAATATTGTACATTTAAATACACACACACACACAGTTCTTACACAGAACCACTAACCTATGAAAATAAGAAGAAGCAGAGGCTTAGAAGAAGCAGCACGTTTAGGAGCCATCGTGGGGCTTAGATAAAAGTTCTCAGAAATTGCAAACAAAGATGCTTCCGATGCGTAGCGATGTAGAAGCGTGTATGAGAGAAACAAACTTGCGTGAGGCTGAGCCAGTCAATGACCAGGATAGGAAGAGGATATAACTGACTCAGATAACCGAGCACACGCTGTATCAGTTTTACTGTCTCGATCAACTTTTTTAATGAATATACAGTACTGTATATACTGAGCACGGTACTGTATTTGAAAAAACCGCTATGGAGTGAAGCCGCGAAAGTCGAAGCGCAAAGTGGCGAGGGACTTGTACTCTTGACTTGCCCTTCCTCCTTAAAACATGCACACTCACCACCTCTTGCACAGTAATTTGGTACATATTCAGATTTCCTATAGTCTACAAGCAGCAATGTGAGCCATCGGGAAACACTGTGACCTCACACCTCCAGGTTGGCTTACACCCTTGAACATTCTGCCTCCAACACTCTAGGGATATGTGGTTTATATAAATTGTTATCTCTGAATTGTCCATTATGTGAGTGCATTCTGTCTAGGGAATCCCCTTTTGGTGTTTCCTAGCAGTGGAACCAGGCTTGGTTTGAACAATCACTAGATAATCAGTTAAGGTCTGCAGAAAACAATGCAGATAATTGATCAATCATGCGATCAGGCAATCAAGTAATAGATTAGTTGGGTCAAAACACAGTGTCGAAAGAAAAGTACAAATACTTTACGTAGAATAGAGATATTTTTTTAAGTCCGAGTTGTAATTAAAACTTTTTAATGTGTAGAGAATCTCTATGTAAAGAGACAAAGTGATACAGAATATTGCACCTAAGTGCTGCAGGAATGACCAGTCCAGGATTAACACATGAACTTTAACATTGCTAGATGATGTCCTTATATGCAATTTGTACAGCAAACCACAAAAATGCAACTAGTCAAAGACAAAATTTGTCTGCTTTTTAATTGCTGATAAATATTGATTAGGTGTTTTCAGTCCTAATTATGGTAAATGGATATTGGGTATGGTTATTCAGCAGTGTATGAATCATATATTACAATGACTCTGCAGGCGACTGAACCTATCATACTACTACACTATATATTATTAATTCTCTTATCTACGTGCAGACATCCCACCTCTCCCGGAACTTCTGGGCGGGAGTCTCCCGCAAATTCACAGCAGCTCCCGGATACCTGCAAATGACATGCAATGTCCCGGAAATTTGTCGTTCCACTAGTCAGTGGCGGTAAAATTTCCCTCCTGCCTGCCCTTACTGCCATTGGCAATATCTATACATATATTGTATATATACCCCATCACATCACCCCTGGCGGTGATGTCATTACGCAAAACATCATGGCTCTTATTTGTTATGGTCTCCTGCAAATCCTACTAAGCACTGGCCAGCACCCCCACCCTCCCGGATGCCCCTCATCTGCCTCCCTGAAGTCAATATCCCTAAGGTGGGAAGTCTGTACATGCCTTTTTCATTTAAATTGTCGCAGAGTACTTCAGATCGGTTATTAAACCCTCCATGCACAGCTGTTTTGTCATAATTAGATGCAAGATTCAATTTTATGTTGGATTCTTCACAAATTTTTTATCACTTCTTGAGAATCTGGGGGTGTGAAGTGAGCGTGAGAGCTGGGAGCCTGCCCTAAGTTTGTGTGTTGATGTGTAACCTAAGCTAATTATGTATGTGAGTGTTGAAGCCGGAGGTGAGTGTGTTTGGGAGCAGGGAGTCTAATCTCAGTGAATAAGTGCGTCCTTGAAGGCAGAGTCTGAGAGTATTCTGTGTGTTCTACCGAATGGCAATGGTTTGAATAGTGAAATGAATTTGTAGTGTTATAATACCCAGCACCAGTCTGTTGCATGTCGTAGGCTCCTGTTAATTGCCAATTTACCTGGTTTATTCACAATATCTCCTTTTTAAAAAGATGTGGCTGCTGTGCTTTCTTCCCTGTCACTGAAGTTTCCTCTGAGGGAGTGCTTTGCTCTCCCATGACTCACGTGTATTACCGGAACAGCACTATAAACTGTGCTGTGTGTTTGTTGTGCATAGGTGTCCATCCTCAAAACACTGTGATTGGCGGCTGGCCAAGTTTTTAGTCAGGGCCAAAAAAATGTCACCACTAACATCGTCCCTCTGTGGATTGTTACGCTGTGGATTTCCTGTGGGCTGAATTTTGGATATTGCTGGATTACCCTTATTGTACAGGATGCTTTGGATTTTACTGCTCTCCCTCTGAGTTGCCCTGCTGTTTTAACTGTGTTGTCTTTCATTTGCCTGCCTGCTCTATTCCATTCTTATTTGTTCTATAATTCTTTTGATAAGCGTTTCTGCCAAGCAGGCACAGAGGAAGTGATGTCATTTCGTAGAGGTGTAAAACCTGATGCCAGCGACATGTAGGGTCTCAAATAATATCAAACTTTTATCAAGCTTTCGCCACACTAACATAGAGGAATATCATATCGGGGTAATTATTGTTATCGTTTTACTGCCCAGCCTTGCTTGAGGGAGTATTTTTGGTTATAATCTGATAAGCAGAAAAACCTGCATGACTTGCATGCTATGCAAGAAACTTATTGGTTTATTGGTAAAAGTTATTCTCTAAGAGTGCAAAAATTGCATGACAGGCACCCCTATTAGACACGCTGCCTTTAGAGACTATAAACAGGCAGTGGTTGCTGAATCCATTATTGGGCCATAGTGCTGTTTTATGTGCATTGACAGCTGCCTTCTGGATAGCGAAAGAGGATCTAGAAATAACTTGTCACC
>JAODKM010000001.1:29385616-29399798 GCA_026780845.1 Petrocephalus sullivani
AGGTGCCGTCAGTCTGAATCACTTACATTGATGATGACGGAGAACTTGCCAATGCCGCTAATAATGTTATACCAGATACCTGCAGGAAATAGGCAAAAGAAAAGCAATGAAAATGAGGTTAAAAAAATTCAAGCTTATTATTATTACTATTATTATTATTATTATATAATGATCATGCAGAACAGCAAAAATAGCGACCTGTTAGGAGTCTTTAAATCTTTAGTGAATATGCTAAGCAAAGCAGAATGGGTAAGAGATACCTATATCCTTAGCCCGCATGGCGTCGGGCCGACGCAGCTCCATGATGAACTTCTTGGCATCCAGGCGGATCTCAATTATGTTGTTGAGCAGAGCCAGAAGGGGAGCGAGGGGGAAGGAGGCCACGAAGAGGGAGACGAAGCCGAACTGGATGACTGCGGCGGGGAAGCGAAAGCACAAAGGAACGCGGGCATCACACATGAGAGCATCTGGAGTAACCTGGCAAGCGTCAGCAGCCCGGCTGTGCTAAACATACACGACCTAGTGTGTTAGCAGTAGTTGGGAGGCATGTTTGTTTAAACTGCTGGCAATGCACCGATTGTCACAGAAAAAAGTCAAAACAAAGCTTTACCAAAGATTAAAATATCTTACACAGTTTCAGACTTAGAAATTGTAAAATCTTGTCATTATGCATTTTACAGTGTATAATCTTTTTAAGCCAGAATTGTAAAGATGGTATATGTACAGTCTACATTTTTATCCATTATCTGAGCACTGTGGGCCTTCCCTCCATCCCAAATGAAATCTTGCTTTAAGTAGTTTGTATTAGCTTGCACTTTTTGTCCATTCAGTACTTCTTATGTGAATAAAAAAATAATCCCAGCTGCCATTATTACTGTAGACCCCTCTCTTCGGCACCTTCCTCTCCCGCCGACACTCACACCAGACTCACGCCTATGCAATGCTATTCCTACTGTATCATTGCCGTCTCTCCTTCCAGCGTGATGCTAGCCCCATGTTGCCATGACGATATACCCTATTATTCCACTGGTAGAGACATCCAGTACGGTGAAAAAAAACCTGTATGCTGTGCAGAGGGAATAAGGATTGTCCCAAACTGCATTCTGGGGCAGCTTTTCTAACCCCCTCCCTGGGGCAGGAGGAGTCTAGGGGCTTGGCTGAGCATGCAGCACCAGACGCATGCCTGGGCTAGCAAACTCACAGCCAGGGGTCAGGCAGCCTGCTAGGACTGCCACAGGCATGGTCTGTGCTGTCACCTTAAAGAACCACAGACTCATGGGGAACAGACAATAGCCAGGGGACAGGCAGCTTGCTGGCACTATGACAGGCATCATCAGTGCTGTCCAGCCTAAAGAACCACAGACTCATGGGGAACAGACAATAGCCAGGGGAGAGGCAGCTTGCTGGCACCACCTCAGGCATCATCAGTGCTGTCCAGCCTAAAGAACCACAGACTCATGGGGAACAGACAATAGCCAGGGGACAGGCAGCTTGCTGGCACTGCCATAGGCATCGTCTGTGATGTCCAGCCTAAAGAACCACAGACACATATTTCCTCTGCACTGCAACTTAGAGCATTTTATGAGGAAAAAAACTAATTAACAGAAGAAAAGACACTGTGAGACAGTGTGGAGAGAAGGTAAGGGCCCAGCAGGAAGGGACACAGGAGAATCAGTGCAGGGTGCAGTGGGAGGTGTGGTCAGTATCAGCAATATGGAGGGTATAGAAAAGACACTGTGTGACAGTGAGGAGAGAAGGTAAGGGCCCAGACACTGCGAGACAGTGAGGAGAGAAGGTAAGGGCCCAGCTAGAAGGGGCACAGGAGAATCAGTGCAGGGTGCAGTGGGAAGGGGTACTGGCAGTGGGTGAGGCGAGGCTGCTAAGAGAGAACCACACACTGCAAAAACTCCTGATCTAACCAAGACTTGCAATATTATATCTAGCCTAAAAGTCTTATTGATCTTGTTTTGAGAATTATATACTATATAAAAACAGATTTTGTAAGATTATTAAGATTGTTTTCAGAATGTGTCCTTTTCTTTGTACTTAGTTTGTAAATCTTAAATTTAGTTACTTTACATGTACATCAACCTAAATTACTGTCAGAGACACAATCTGAGGCAACACGTGACTTTTAAGACACAGTTTAAGCAGCAAGAACTTGTTTCAAGACTTCACAGTAACAAATGCTATCACACTTAGAATTTGCTAAGTCACATTATATATTCCAAGAACTTGTGCTGTCAACATCGACACATTTACGTGTAATTATTTACAAGCAGTAAATTCCAATGCGCCAATACAGTTATTTTGCTTATGCTCCGAGTGTCAGAGTGTCTTACTCAGTGTTCAGTAAGCGAATAATATAACAACACCAAATGCCATTCTAGCCATTATTACTGATGTTTTATGTTGCTATGCCTCGTTGATGTTTTAAGTGAATGTTACTATTTTGAGTATCAAAAAAATATATTGCACTTCTAAGAAAGCAATTTAATTGAATAAATAATTGTCAACAATTTTTATTTTGTGTGCTTGATTGTCTCATTTTAAGACAGAACTACTAATAATGACAACTCTTAAATTGAGAAGAATCATCTTGTTTAGTACCTCTGGTTTTATGATTTTATCACTCAAATTAAGAAAGAAGTAAATCGTAGAATTGAAAAGCTAGTTTTGAGTTTATTTACTTAGTACAGTGCTTGGAATTATTTCAAAGATAATTTGCACTTTTCTAACGCCAAGATATTTTTTTCCGATTCCAATAAATCTTACCAAGTGTAAATATCTTACTGCACTGGCAGATAATTTCACTTGTTTCTAGTCTTTAGCATCTCAAATAAGAGTTTTATTTCTTATATTTAGATAGTAAATTTTTGAAGTGCAGACAGGGGGCAGGGCCTGACTCACTCATCTCCATGTATTCCGGGGTCAAGCTGCTGAAGGGCTCCAGGTTAAAGTCCAGCTCCCACTGCTGGGGGGCTCTGCTAAGCTCATCCTCCGTCTGCTCTGGGGCGGGGGCAGTCCCCTTAAGTGTCCGGTACAGCTTCTTCAGCTTCCTGAATTATGTTCCGGGTTAGAAACACAACACTGTTAGATAAACAGATTCATTTATTAATTAATTTGATCTCAGTCAAGTAACCAGGATAACTTTATTGCTCTGGATTTCAAATCGTGAGCGTAGGTAAGCCTTTTAAAGTCAACAGGAACTTTAAAAATGTCCGGTCCATAACCATTGTGGAAAATCACCAAATTAAAGAACATTTGTTGTTCCAGTAATGAAATCTCTGTGTCTTCACAATATGAACATCCCCTCCAGAAATCATGCTTTTAACTAGCAGAGGGTGACAGCGATTCTATGATTATCTATTCCTGGAAACATAAGGCAGGGGAACTTTCCGGACAGAATGTGAGCCCATCGCAGGGACATGCACGTAGTTTCACACACTGTGGAAACTTGAGCTTGTTTTGGGACTATGAAGAGAAAAAATCAAACCAGGGAAAACAGGGTAAGGCTACCAGTCACACGGTCAGCTTAGAAGCAGTGCTGCTACCCACTGACGCCATCCAAAACCTTGATGGATGGATAGATGCATGCATGCATGCATGAAGGAGTAGATTTTATGTTTCTAGAACCCCAATAAAAAGGTCACTTCAGGGCCCCCAGCCCCCCTCAGAAGTTTCAAAATCTAAATAAATAACCAATAAGCAAAGTGAGAAGACACTAGCCAACGGGCCGGCTAGCAGAACTGCTTCAGCATGTTTTTATATAATATTTAGTGTAGTAACTGGGCAACAGCAAATGTGTGGTTTGAGTGGTGGCAACCACTGCCACTGGATGGATGGATGAACTCATAAATCGAAGGATGATATTAACATCTCCCTACCATCTCCTGCAAAACACGTCTGTCCCAATACTTTCAGCAAAAATCTTTGAGGAAAATAAGCACAGTTAAGCAGTTTCAGATTGATACGGGGGGAAATGTCCATTAATACCCCCAGAGCAATAAAGACATGAGCGCTGGCCACATTTTGTGGCGCCCTTTCCTTCCGAGGCTGACCACCTGCAGGTGAGAGGTTGGTGCCGTTGGCTACTTACGGGATTCCGATCTCGAAGACGTTGTTCTGAATGAGCTGCTTTCCTAGCATGATGATACTGAGCTGGATGCAGAGCTCTATTAGGCATCCCCCAGGAGCACACTGCCCAGGGAGACACACATATACCGCACGTAAACATGAAAGCATATAAAAACTCTCTGACATAGACACACTTTGGCCTCATGATGTTCAGAGAAAACACCAGCTGTCACACAAATTATATGTATACACAATAGCCACATACACATGTGTTACACATACTGTATGTTATATGGTCCGATTGCCAGAAATCATTTTCAAGATAATAATGCTCACCTCCTCAATTCGGTAGCCTTGGAAAACATACACGTAGTCTCCAGGCCGGCCCGCAAACCTGAAACATCACACTGTATGAGTTACTGAAAGCGCGACAAACTCACATCATCTCCTCCATGTTTTTCCTATGTTTTTATTTCCTCAACTATGTAATACCCTACTAGTCTATGATCATGGTTTCTTCAACAGTTCGGTAACCCTCCATGGTTTCCTCTAGCAAATCTCCAGCTGATCAGTTATCTGGTCTAAATTACCAGGCGTACACTAAATGGCTTAAAGTATGCGGACACCAGATTTTCCAAAATCCTAATCCAAGACTAAGTCTGTTAATATGAAATTGGTCTATGCTTTGTTGCTGTAACAACCTCCACTTTTTTGGGAAGGCTTTCCATTAGATGTTGGAACATTGCTGGTGGTATTTACTCCCCCTCAGTTTGGGTATTGATGCTGGGTGAGCGAGTTTGTGTGGCCGGCCACTTCGCAAATGACCTTGGTTCCAGGTTCTTCCACTTCACAATCATTTCACTAGCAGTTGACCAGGGCAGCTCTAGTAGGGAGGAAACTGACTTGCTGGAAAGATGGCATATCCCATGTCGAAAGTCACTAACCTCTTCCGTACAGCCACCCATTTTGCTGCTCATGTTTGTTGCTGGGGATTGTGTGGCTGTGTGCTTAATTATACACCAATGTCAGCAATTGGTGAAGCTTAATAAGCCAACTCCTTTCATTGATAAGGGTGTCTGTATACTTTCTCCAAATCTTTACCCACTACCCACTCAACAACTAATTAAACAGGTGAACAATTGCTTTGTAGGATTTAATCAAGCCCAAGAGACGTACACCAGAGTAGGTTAACTTATAATGTTATTCCGGGTTTAAAGGTTTCAGGTTTTACAGAAATTTTTGTGCCATGGTTGCAAGGGCCCGGCAGATACATGAGGAGTCCAAAGGACTAACAACAATAGAGGACAAAACAGCAGTGCATTAAAAGACAAGACACTGCAAAGCAGAAGGGTATGGGAATTTTAGCTGGTACAGTAAGGAATAAAGTCAGAAGACACATTGACTTCTCTGTTGTTTCAAAGCCCACCTGGAGCTGGTGGAATGTCCCTTGGTGTTACCTACCTTCCTTTGAAGAAGGCCACATAGAAAATCGGAGCGTAAGCATTCATGAACTTCAGAAGAAACGCTTTCAGAATCATGCGTTCCTCGAACTCTCCCTCAGTTTTAGGGATCTCTGTGCAAACACAAGTGAAGGTGCTATTAGTGAGGAGCTTCTCCTCATCCTCCCTAGACAGCAGGTCCTTAAGCATCCGACCACGTGACTATTTCTCACCTAGCTCTGTGAGCCAGATGGCTGCGGCTCCATACATCTCATCCAGGATAAGAATGACCACCAGGTTGATGATGACTGCTGTGGAGGTGACTACCACACGAACATTGGAACTCGTCTCGGCTTCCGAGTTCATGGCCATCAAGGCTGAGACCGTTATCCGATAGATGATTACCCCAAACACCACTGAGAATGTCAGTGCAAACTGAGAAAAGATGAGAAAAAAAGCCATGACAGCTCCGTCGGAAACAGCAGCACTGCAGTGTTCCATTGTTGTCATTATACTGGGTGACACGTCCAGCCCCATCCTGCTTGTGTGCTTGCTGTGTTTCCCATGGGCGTGACGCCTGATGCTCATTTGTCCTACCTTTTGTTCCTGCCCTCATGGTAACCAGTCGCAGCTGCCTCTTGTTTGCCCCTTCGTTAGTCTACTATTTAAATGCTTCCCAGTCCTCTGCTCCCCAGTTCTGACATTTTTACCTGTCTGTGCCTGTTATCACTTGCTGTGCTTTAATAAAGTCCCCAGTGTGGGGTTTTTGCTTGCACCACAACCTGTCTTTTGGTCGTGTCTTCCCCACAGGATGTGACACTGGACCTGTCCACAGCTTTTGACACTGTCAATAATCAGCTTCTTTTCCACAGCACCCGATACCATACTGTACTTTTGCTACCTCAATAAAGTATCAAAAATACAGTACTTCAAGGTGTTGGTTATCCACTGCCATAAAAAATGGTACCGGCGCCAAAAGACATATTTTGTAATGAATTCGAAAAATGGCTGTAGTATATTACAGGGCTGGACAAAGTGTAATATTAATAATAACATTGCATTTTATGCACATGCAATTCTTACATTGTTATTCAATTATATTAAGATTGGGCTTTTAATTACCTTCAGGTAATTAAAATTACCTTACGTAACCCAAACCCTAACTCCATATGAATATTGTAGTGCATAAGTTTTGCTAAAATATTTTTACTGTCATAGAAAAAAATCTTAGCAAGTTTTACAATTTTAATGATAATCCTAGAATGGAATAACCTAGTATATGTTTAAAAAACAGTTTAAAGTTCTGCTGCTTTTGGGATCTGCAAGTGTTCTCAGAGACAATCATAATCGTTTTCATCCTATGTGTAAATAACTTGTAGATGGGTTTTTACTTTAACATTTATTACAACAAAATCACATTGCGATATTTGAAAAATTTCCAATACAGTGCTGTCCTAGTAGCTATATCAAACAAAATACTTTTCTTATGATATTTATTATCATACTATCCTGATCTTGCAGTATCTATTCTTCCAAACAGATCGCAATTTAAACTTGGGTCTCTTCCTTTGTCCACACATACATTATTATAAATTTTATTGTTATTATTTTTTTACTTCATTTATTGTTGGCTTCTGAGTTTGCATCTTTTTTCAATACAGTGGTTGCATTGTGTTTCAGAGGCAGGCTATTTGCATAACAATCAACAAAGAAAGTATTTCATGTCCCACCTCAGAGCACCAAAGTACCAAAAATGCACCCAGTTGGTTTGGAACTTTTGGTACTGTACTTGACCAGAAGTCAATGGGAAAGGGAAAATACCAAAAGTACGTACCAAGAGTAAGATATCTGCTGTGGTGGAAAAGCACCCATAGCTCTGAGCAAGGAAACAAAGGACCTTAAGCCAAAACTAGTTTTGATTCGTAATGCACAGCTACATCCTGCTGGGTCACCCTGCAAATAAAAAATGCTAAAAAGATGTTCACAGGGTTCCGTAAAATTTTTATCTGACAGTGTTTGTCCCGGGGTCCTGGCACTTCCTACCTCAGCTTCTCACATCACTGCAATGCCACTGATACACATCTTTCTTTCTTTACATCTGACAAATTGCATCATGCAAACATCTCTTCCTGCATGGCAGGTCATCAAAACAAACCCTGCAAGATTCTGCATGTATCAGACTGACCTTAAATTCATAGCAAGTTTGTCATCACACTAAAAGATATGATGGCAACATCATCAGCAACTCTCAAATACCTTTCCATCATTGACACATTCCATCATTGACAAGAAGCTCACTCTTTCTCCTCATATAACAGTATTAAATTGAAGGCTCACATCTCATAAAATGCATGTCACCTGGGGTTCTGGTCAATGATAATTCATCTCTTGCCTACTCTGATACATCTCCCTTTGACATTGCCATACCTCTCATTTCAATCCATTAGCTATCATTTCAATTTGTCTCAGCATATGATCTTCTTCTAGCCTATTTGCATAAATAGAAACTTGTCTTGAGCTGTTGTTTCCTGCACCCTGTTATTCCTTCCTGACCTTGACTCCTTTTCCTCCCTTGCACTGGAGTCGGCAACTGACAATCTCCTCACTTTCCGCATCCATAGATCACCTCTACCGACTGTCTTTTAAAACCAGGAAAACAACTCGCCTGGCTCATTGGCTTTCGGCTGCCTTACACATCAACCAAAGAGCACTGAGAGCAGCAGAGAGGACATGGAAGAAATCTAAACTCGATGCAGATCTGTCTTCTTACCGTACTGTGAAATCCAAATTCTCTTCAGATTTGCCTTTTATTAAAAAAAGATATAAATCTCTTCACAAGATCCTTGCAAACTCCATAACATCTTTTCATCATTACTCAACCCTCCAACTTCTCCTGCTCCATCCTCCATGACTGCTGAAGATTTTGCCAACTTCTTTAATGAGAAGATTGGAGAAATCTGCCAGACATTCTCTCCCTCCCCATCTATTATACTACACATCAAGGATTTCCCTTCCCCTTCACTGGTTTTCCAGTCTAACAGCAGATGAGATCCTGCAAGTCATTTCCTCATCCAATCCTACCACCTGCCGACTGGATTTAATCCCTTCCACAATGCTCCAGACAATCTCACAAGACCTTCTCCCCTTCATCACCACTATCATTAATAGCTCCATAACTTTTGGTCATGTACCATCAGCATTCAAAAAAGTCAGGGTCATTCCCATCTTGAAGAAACCCACTCTAAATCCCTCAGACATTTGCAACTACTGACCAGCATCACTTCTTTCTTTTCTTTCAAAAATCCTCAAACTCACCATCTACAATCAGCTCTTTCTCTATCTCTCTCTGAACAACCTCCAGGATCTTAATCAGTCTGGCTTCAAAGCAGCTCATTCCACAAAGACTGCCCTCTTGGCCGTCACTGAGAAACTACATGCTGCCAGGTCAGCCAAACTGTCATCTGTCCTCATCCTTCTTGACATTTCAGCATCATTTGACACGGTCAACCACAATACTCTCCTGTCCATCCTTAGGACTCTTAGTATTGGTGGCTTAACATGGCGATGGCTTGCATCCTACCTAGAAGGCCGATCATACCAAGTGACATGGAAGGGATCCTCATCTACCCCATATAATCTCTGCAATGGTGTCCCTCAGGGCTTGGTTCTTGGCCCTCTCTTGTTCTCCCTCTATACTAAATCTCTTGGTGAGGTCATATCCTCACATGGCTTCTCATACCACTGCTATGCAGATGACACTCAACTCATACTCTCCTTCCCTCCCTCAGACACTCAAGTCTCCACTAAGATCTCAGCAGACATCTCATCGGCTTTTTTCGGCTGCTCATCAACTAAAACTCGTCCAACACCATCCTCGCATCTGCCAAATGCTGTAAATGTAAATGTAAATGAAAATGATGGCAATTTATCATACCTTAAAATGGCACACTAACCAGTTTCGCCATGCTACATGTCATTGTACCCCTATATTGTCATATTCCTGTATTATAGAATAATACATTGGTATTACATCCAGATTGTACCACCGAAATAATAAAATGAACCAGGCCCCAGCTCACCACATACCATAAATAAGATGGAGGTGATGTTGAAAATGTACCCAGGCATCCAATCAGTCCACCTTAGCTTCTCCTCTCCTGTCTGGTTCCGGCAAGACAGGAGAAATTAATTAGAACACAGTCACAATTAAATTTTCAACATCCCCTTTAAGACATGGACAAGGAAATTTTGATCAAGGTTTTCTGAGTGCTTCAGGTGGATCATGCTGTACAACCTAAAAAAAACTGAGATATACCCTTAACTCATTCAGAAACATCGCATTAGCCACTATTACAATAAGTAAAAAGAAAAACACATTTCTTAGCATCATGCTGATTAGATTCCTTTAAAGAAAGGTTCATGAATGCTTTTCAGTCATAAGTCATAATCAATATTCATAATTAGTAGTTTCAGATATTCAGTTCCCATTTAAGAACATGCCTATGTGGGACTGGTATTTTCTTAAAGTCATCAAGCTTCAATTCCGCATTGTCTTTGGAGGCAAACTGGCGTAACGTTTAAAATAAACTGGAAAAAGTGGTTGGTCTTTTTCTGTTGCAAACTGAAATACAGTTAAAATGCAGAGGAGCAAAAAAATGGATATGGGTGGGAAGTCTAGTGCAGTGATCAGGCTTCCAGTAAAAGCCAAGACAGGGTTATGCTTTAATCCTCCCATTGCTCCACACAGATACACAGATCCACTGTGCTCCGTATTACCTGGGCTGCGCCTCCGATGGCACTCAGAACACGCCTCCACTGTCCCACGTCCGTAGCATCCTCAACTCCTCGCTCTGGCTGCGGGGGGACATTTACAAAGGGTTGAGGTATAATCACAGCTTTGTCTAGCAAACAGAGGTCCTCCAGAACCATATTTCTCTGTAGATCCTGCACTGTCAGTCACATACTGTCATGACACAATAGCTGTGCCTCTGCTGTGTTATTCCTTTAATAGAAGCACCTTCACCTCATTCCTGTTCTTCTGTCTCTTCCTCCTCCTCCTTATCGCCTTCTTCAGTATAATGTTCTCATACTTCGGTCTTGAATGTTCCTTAGGATAAAAAAGTGCTGTATGTTTCCAAACTTTGCTTTGGTTCCCATAATTCTTTGACAGAGATGGTCAAAGTAGTGCTGTTCTCACCAAGATCACGTACAGCTACTCATTCTGATCTAAGCTTTTAATACTAAAGACGAATTAAATTGACTAATCTTTAGTTAGGGAACATCAATCTATTAGAACTAATGTTTCTAACTAAAACAACTAACATGTTGAACCACATGAAAGCTATTGTGTGTAACTAAGTACAACTAACATCTTTAATTAAAATAGCTAATATTTATAATCACATCAAAAACATCAAACCATAATTCGTTCCTGTAGGCAAAGATGGCATTTTGAAAGGGGAAAAAAATGATTATATATCACAGTGTGTTAGAAAATATTAGAAAAACTGTTGATTTCTGTGCTTCAATATGAAACTGAAACACAGGATCAAAATACAAGGCCAAACATTAAACTGTAATGTAGGCCAGACATCAAAAATTAAGTACATGCTGGACATCAGGACCAGACATCCATATCATGCATATTTCTTTTCCTCTATAGTTGTGACAGGTTCTAAGGAGACAGACCGTGCAGAATACAGGTATAAACAGCTATCCGTACTGCTAACACCATAGCTGAACTTAAACCAGGCTGCTCACCTCCTCTTCCTCCAGACCAACCAGGTCCCATTTGTACGAAAGGCACATCTGCCTCCTCTTCCAGAGCTCCAGAAACATAGCGGCTGTAGGAAACAAGTCCTGTTACACAGGATCAGTACTATGCTTGCATTTAAATGCTGCACACTTGTAACATAGTGAACATAGTGATGGAGAAAATGAATGAAGATGTATCGGGACTTATTTCCCTCCCACATCAACTGTTGACGGCTGATCTTGAAAGCTGACCAGACCTGGGACAGACTGAACGTTCACTAGAAGGTATCTAGTCTGTTCAAGGCATCCCACATCTCACAGCCTAATCCAAATATAAGCACATGGAGGTATCCTGGAGCTCCTCTCACCCCAGAGCGACATAAAGATGGCGAAGAAGACGGTGGCGGGGTTGTCAAAGAGGTGGCTAGCCCTGGCAGTGCTGCACGCCGAACTCAGCTGCCAGAAGTCACACACATTGTCGCACAGGGGGCACATGGTGAAATTCTGCTCACACAACTCCAGACTGCATGGGGCGTGCAAGGAAGAGAGCTCAGAGCCGTACACTGGTCAGCAGGAAGAGTAGCAAACATCTTAAGTTAATAATGTGCAGCCTAAATTAGAGCATGGAGGAGCATCCTGCCTGTCAGTACCTGGGCACGTTAGAGTCCAGCGTCGCACAGCCATAGAAAAAGACGATGATCCCCACCACAGAGGCCGGGATCAGCAGCTGGGTATAAATACCAAGCCAGGCAAAGTACAAACCAATCTTCTCCCCAAAGTACCTCCTGTGATTTAAAAACAACAAACCAGAGATAAGCTCAATACAATGCTGCGGCTGGTATAGGCTGACCAATTGTGTGCTTACTCTGACGTTTGGTACCTGATTAGATCTATAGGTTGGTATTTATAAAACACCCCGTATCTGGCCCATTCGTCATGCAGGAGCTGGAAAGAGAGAAGTTTTTACTCAGAAAGTGTAATGAACTAATGCAATCTCATACATGCCAATTTTTTCTGATCTAGCCAGACCAGTCATGAATCTGCCATGTGGCTGTTTTAAGACTTAAGGAGTGTTGAGCATCTTATACAGTTACCTTGAGTCCCTTGTCTAAGATCCTCTCCACATATGCAAGAAAATAATCTTAAACCATGAATATGCAATATAGTGTATTGACCAAGATTGCCTACTGTTTCCACAATCACATATCCAGTTCATCACGCCTTTCATTAACTGTAGACCCAAACTCCACTCTACTTCATATATCCTATCAATCTATACCTGCATCCACCCACCATACCTGTCTGTCATTCCTCTTCTCTATGTCCTGATGGCTCTCAAAGGCACCCTAGACCAGATGGGAGAACATGATCATAACCACTTTCTCTACTGACACAATTGATCACATGGTGCATACACCCAAGAAAAGTCCAGTGTTATTCATCAGTTAATCTATAGGAGGTGTCTCATGAATGCTTCACGTTCCGCTTCAACTCACGTCATGCAGTGGGAAGGCAGAGTCATAAACACCTTTGGCAATTAATGTGGTGATACCTGGAGGGGAGGACAAGGCCAGTCACTGTTTGTACAGTAGAAGATGCTCCCTGACATTACTGAGCCGTGCGTAATTTTCTCTCCAGCCGGCATTAACTGTTGTTTTCTCCTTTATAAGTGAGGGGATGTACGAGACACGCAGGTCATAGCCTTTAATCACAGTAATGAGGAAGCCCTCGTGGGAGCCACAATATGACTGGAAAAGTGGACCCTTTGTTATAACCTGAGACTTTGGTGTTTCCACTAACGTCTTATTCAGAGACTAGATACTGAGTATCTGTTTTCACCATTATAGAAATTTTTGTCAATCTAAAGTTCTGCCTAGACTTGGATCATATAAACTGTGCTTTAATATCGTATCAAAAGTTTTCTTTGTCCTTCTCAATCATATTGCAAATGTTTTCCAATGTTGCTATAGGCTAGAACAGGAATATCATCTAAGAACCTCATTACACAGGTCGATAATGACCTTGTGAAGCAGTTTCACACATCTTCATTTAAGGCTTATCCTACAAATTAATTTCCTCTCTCCATTATTACCCGTGGGTAATAATAGGTAGTGACAGATTTGTTACACATACATACAGTATTTTAGTATATTTATGGAGTAAAGTGGAGTACAGTAGATTAAAATTTATTGCTATTGTACACGTACAATGAAATGCAGTTTAGCATGTAAGCAGAAAGTGCAAATATTAGAGCAAGGTGCAATAGATAGTAGACAGTAGTTAAAAAGTAAGGATATTTAGATTATTCCTCAGATTTAGCAGGATCTATTTTAATTTGAGATGGGTAATGAATGATGGTTACCTGTGAGAGGCTTTGTATTTAAACACAGTATAACTGCACTACAAAAGTGAGGGACAGTTTGTGCGGCTAGTGTGCAGACAGTTGTCTGTTTTACACACTCCGTTACAGTGTTGATTACGTCAACGAAAATTTTGACGATAAGTATTCGTTGACGACCTTTTATTTCATGACTAGATTGTAACGACAACGTAAATGAAAAAATCATTGCCAACGAAAATTACTGCGAAATCTCTGTTCATTATGCTCTGACGAGTAAAGATGAGACGAAATTGATAGCTCCGTTTGGGCAGACAACCTAGATCACAGTAGCCATCTCAAAGCATTGGCTGTTATCCTTTTTAACCAATCATTTAGGTGCATAAATCTGCAAGTGCATCTACAAATTCTCACTGTCTCCATGCATCTTTCTCATTGGATATTTTTTTCCCTCTTGGTGCATTTATGCGCAAATGCAGCTTACAGTTAAACGAAAAACAAGTGAGCAAGATTGTGAAATCCTAATTACGATGACTTCCTCACCTTTACCGGTGCCCAGTCAGGTGGGCAGAAA
>JAODKM010000001.1:29399898-29416723 GCA_026780845.1 Petrocephalus sullivani
AAATTATGACTAAAATTAGACTAAAATTAAACCTGAGTTCCACTGACTAAATCTTAACCAAAACAAAAAGAAAAGACAAAAATGTGACTTTAATCCAACTACAGTTTTCAGTATGTGACTAAGACTAAAACTAAAGTAAATTAACACTGCTCTGTTAGCCACATTCCCTTCACTTTGTATCCCTTACACAGCGCCAATACCCACAAACACTCAAACGCACACTCATAGGCCGCGCCAGTCCTCAGAAGCCACTGTCATCCACTCTCAAACCCCCACGTTTGGTTACCTCTGTACATCACCCACTTGGGCTGCCACAATGACCAGCTAAAGCATCTATAGAGGTTTGACTATGGGATGAGAGCTTACCCATGGTTTGGTAGGCTTGGGAACAGGAAGTACGCCTCACTATCTCGTACACCTGGGAGAGAGGCAAAGAAAATAAAACATGTGATACTGATTGGTGGGGTCGGCGGTGCAGTTTCTACAAACAACAGGCACCCGGGTGAGTCTCATTACTCAAGCAGGTGTCTGGAGATCAGGAGGCAGCCTCGTTAGATGATATACATTAATTGCAGTCCTGCTGTCTCTGCACTTTACTTTGTAACACAGTTAGAATCTCATCTGCTTTTGAATTAGCAGCTTAGAACCAAAATAAGTCAGAGAACAACACATTTATCGACCACACTAATTAACTCACATCACCGTCTAAATGAGTTGCCGGTAGGTTGAGGCTGTGTATGGAGGTTGGCCGTTCGGTTCGACTTACTATGCGGCTGCGAGTCGCGTTGTCAAAGAACGTATCCTTTTGCTTTATGTCGTACCTGCGAATAAAAAAAATTATACCTTTATTTAATTCATATGTAAATCTTGCCAGTTCAATAGCAATTACTCATGCTGACATGTCATCTCATGCTGGCTCATGCTGACTCATGCTGGCCCAAGCTGATCCAGGGCGACCCTTCAGCTCGCTCCCTTCCTGCCCCCTCCCTGCTCCTTGCCGTCCTGCCAGCATTTACTTACAGGTGCAGCTTATCCCTTGAAAAGCAGTGGGACAGGAACTTGGTGCGGCCTTGGCCCATCAGGTCTGGTACTTTGGGCTGAAAGGGCTGATTGAGTTTACACCATAAAATGCTCAAGCTGTGTGACATCCCCCTCTCCTTCTTCCTCTCGTAACTCTGTAGAATAATCAACAGAACATGACAGTGAATCTGCAAGAGATCACAGAGACACAGCCCCCCTCCCCTTTGGAGGAAGTAACAGACCCACTTATTGGAACAATGAGAAAGCATCTGCATCACTAAAGGTTAAGCCAACCAAGGCCTCACCTTCTTGGTGGGAACTTTGATTTTTAGGAACTCTGCCTCGCGGCTCAGAACGGGCCAGGGTGCATGCAGCCTTATGAAAGCCAGGCCATGTGCCTTGTTCTGGGAAGATAGAAGTCAGTGGACAAGGGAGTTTTAAATTCCTATAACCACTAGCAATCATAAATAGCACGGTGATTTTTAAGTATAAGATGTCAAGTCAAGTTTTATTTTCACACAAAGAGGTCAAAGGGAGGGCTTCACAATCATTTTATAATTGCAAAACACAGGATGGTGCAAGACAAAGGGCTACTTACAATCTAAAATCTATCTGTCTAAAGACTAAAGTCACTAATGACAAAGTAAAGTACTTCCTAAATCTGTAAAGCACATGGTGCAGTTAACGTAGAGCTTCATTCTAGAGGAGACATTTCTTTAATTTTAGCAGCATCCAGGTGCCACAGAGTCCAAAGCCTTCCAACTCATACGCATGACCTACAGTACAAGGCAGAATCCCACTGGGCTGTTCTCGCTGTTTTTCTAGCTCCCAATGGGAACTACGCTGAGATGCAGACAGGCTCATTTGCACGCTGGCACACTCCTTACACATGCCCTACAAATAACAAAACTTTAACCACAATTATACACTGATGCTTGTTTTTCAAATTACTTGTGCTTGAAGGAAGACTCAAAAATCCAACTCTATTGGGCCCTACAGCAATAGGCTTTCCTTTGGCATCAAGGATTTGCGTAACCAGATTTTGAATACTGCCAATAATTTACACCTGCCTGGAGAAGAAATTCAGCTGTAGCCTCCTAATGGAGACATCGTCAATTGGATTCCAGTGCACACTATCATAATGGTCTATATCACTTACCATTCGTTCTTTTGATAAACTCAACAAACAAATTGGAGACTAGAAGGTGTGTAGTTTCATGACATGTAACACCTGGGATAATAGCTTCAGTTCTGATCTTATTTTTGTGCTTTTAACTGTGCTAGTAATCAATCAACTGCTACAGGCAGAAGGGGATAATTTACCCACCTGCATCACAGAAAGCCAGTTGGACACATTATTAGTCCTAATTCCCCACACTATTGAATGCTACTGATTCTACTTTATTGCAATCTGTACACAAATTTCAACATAACCTATCCCTCATCACAACACAAAGAGCAGTTAACATATTAAGGTCTCACACGCAGACATTCCATATAAAGCAGTAAATGTAATGACAAAAAGCACAATAGTTAATCTAGTAAATCCATAGATTAGTTAACTGAAGTTTAGCAGGTCCTAGAGTCTGGGGTGACCTGTAAATGTCCCACTTACTTCTCTGTCCCGTTCGATTTCCAGACCAGTCTTCATAAGATTGGTCTCAAATTCCTCTCTGAGGACTCTTTTCTCGGCTTCTGCGGAGTCGACAGCCCCTACTTCCACTCCGACCTCCTGCTCCCCATTCCGTCCACAGGTGTCCTTCCCCGCAACAGGAGCTTGAAATCTGCCATTAGATATGATGGCCAGGCTCTGGATCCCAGCACTTCTGCTTTCTGGTGCCTGTTTTCGGTAGTTGTAAGCTAAAACATAATCCACTTTCCTCTTCCCATCCCGAAAGTACAGACCGTTCTTCATGTCCACCGGGGCCTCCATGAAGTTGTTAAATACCTGGGTTTATGAACATGTGCAGGTCATTTAACACAAAGCAAATCGCACATAAATATTTATATGTTAAATCATAGCACTCACCGGAATTTTATCATCTGTCGAAGGCTGAGGCATGATTCAATCATATAAAAATACCCCAACAAATATTAATAGTTAAATTTAATATGTGGGCAATCCACATCTCACTACATCTAACACTACCTGAATGTGCACCGAAGATGCCGGATCAACAATTTGGTTGCAGCTGACTGGCAACAAGGCCTCTTGTCTCTTAGGTCGCCCTAGAAACTTCTCTGCTAATTCCCAGATGTCCAATTATGAGGCCAGCGAAGCACCTCGGCGGTGTTTAAGGCATGGTGGCTTTTCTTCCTGAGGATATCAAAATCACCATGAAGAAGATTTACATCAAATGCAGTGATAGATGCCAAGCAACTGCAAAGCAGTTCTTCATTGTTAATGTCCCATGTGACAGCTGTACTCGGCTTTAGAAAATCTATTCACTATTCAATGAAAATTACTGAAATAATTTTGTTTTTTAAATGTACTGCATGTGATGGGATATTATTTTGTATGATGGAAAAGAATTGGATAATTCCGCATTCTTACATAGGCCTATGGCAGGTTATGAGACTACTTGGAGAGAATTAAATATTTTTGTGCCCTGCACAGTCAAGCTTGCTCTCAGACAGAGCAAGGTTGGGGGAGGTGAGAAGAGAATTTCCCCACGGGATCAATAAATGTATCAATTATTATTATAATAAGGAATAACACTGATTTATTTGTTTGTTCTTAAAGGAGGTCAGTAAAAATCATAAGGTCTGTGCACAAGCCAAGCAGCTGGCTAAAAACCCGCAGCCTAATAGGCTTTCTAAAAGATGTAAACCTAAAAACATATATCCGGTTACAATATAATTTAATTAATTTACCACAATTAATTGAATTAATAGGCGATGTAGGCCCAGCAGCAAAAAAAAAAGTTTGGAACACAATTAAGTCATACATGAGCATGACAGGTAACTAACAATAAGTCAGGAGCAGGGTTGCACTGGCCACCCAGCATTTTCCCAAAGGGCTAATGGGACCACCTCCCCTCCCCAATTTTTCCCAAAGGGCTAATGGGACCACCTCCCCTCCCCGATTTTTCTCAGTGGGCCGATGGGATCGCCTCCCCTTCCCGATTTTTCCCAAAGGGCCAATAAGACAATCTCCCCGATTTTTCAAGGTAGACCAGCCCTGGACAGGAGTAGGCATCCTTATTTTCTTATTTCTCCCATACCCTTTTCTAATCTGCAAGGCAAAGTATTATTAATGGCTGAAAAAGCGATTCAGCTACGCATGTCCATGTAAACAGTTTTGTATCACCAAGTTGGTGTCCTGAAATTTCTGCGCCGTCTTTAAAGTAGCCGGTGACGTCATGATTTTAAATCAGCGCGCGACAGGGGTTAACACGGGGGACCTAAATTACCCGTAACACCTGATCCTGTCGTTCGCGTCTTCCGGGCACCCTTTTGCGCTGATCTGGCAGGTCTCTGGTTTAAAAAAAAAAGATATGTACTTTGATGTACAGATCACGCAGTTTCGGGTCCTTTATTTGTTTATTCTAATAAATACACAGCATATGTTCGGCGTCCAGGTCCGTAAGCATTGCGGGACCTGCGCCAGCTTCGTCCCTCCACTCTCGCGTGCCTTTTGCGCACCAACAACTCCTGATTTACAAATTAAGCGCTGCCGCCGATCTTGGTAAAATCTATTTGAAGCGTGAAACGTCCGCCTAAAATGCGGTGCGATCTGCTGCTGAAAACCTGATGAAAGCCGGCTTGCCGAGCAGCAAATGACGAGCGTCCCATCACGCCAACCGCGCTCCGGACCAGGACAGCGCTCGCTCGTGGATAAACCGTGTCTTAGCTGTAGACCGGCGGAGTACCAGTGATTTACAGAGGCGTACGTCCAACACAGCCTATGCGATAATTATGGCATATTTCACATGTTCACAAATATGCATCAAGTATTTGTTGTTTATTTTCAATTTTGTTTTCTGGGTAAGTTTCAACTCGATCGCGTACTTGCTTTGCGCAGACTATAGCTGCATTAACGCATTATTGATTGTATCCATTGCTGCTAAAGGCGCACTAACACTTTATTTTCATGATGTTCTGAACTTGGCTTTGCAGTTAGCGGGGTTGCTGTTTGTATTGATCGGTGACATACACGTTAGTAACTGTCTAATTAGTGAGAAGCCGACCTAATTCAGTTTCTGCTTCGGCTACTTTCTTAATCGTCGCTAACGGGTATCCACAACATACATTCTTAAAATACAATTATGAATGACTCATAGAGACTAGTTTGGATATTATTAGTACAAGAGTAGTTGCTATTATAACAGGATTCCTCAGTTATGTCGTGAGTATGTGATTCACTGTACATAGGATTTCTTTTATTCCAGTATCTATAAATAGAAATGATAAGCAGGTTACCAAATTAAGATTACGGGATGATCCTTAAGGCTTCGTCTCTTTGATAATGCGCACCTCGTGGAAATATCTGGTTTTCCTTAATTTTTTAGTACTCATTTCTCTTGTTCTTTGTATTAAAGGAAGCGTGTGTTCTTAAACTATTCACCTGTTACATTTCGTAACCATCATCACGTAATTTATCAGATTTATCCAAAGTGACGCATAATTGAGAGTAGGGTTATATTGTCTTTGGAGGGTTGGCGGGCTACGGAACCTGTTAAACAGCTAAACCACTCCGCTGACCCTGGGATTTGAATCTGCTGTCTTCTAATCACAGGCACGGAGGCGGGATCCATTACGCCACACACTGCACAATCCAAAAGCTACCAGAGATATCCCATCACAGCATTTTAAACCACATCTGTAACTTGATCACTTAACGTAATTCCTGTCTTTGCAGCGTGTAATATAATTATAAATATACCATTCATCCACCTTTCAAACTGCTCACCCAATACGTATACTGTTACGGAAACCATAGAAATACACGAGGAATATAAATGCGCCACGCACAGAGAACCAGGGGAGATATCAGACCCCCAACGCTAGATGTGTAAAGTATATACTGAGAGTCATTCATTCATTATCATGTATTAGTGACATTTAGACAATGCATTTGTTTCGAAAATAATGAAGTTGATTAAAGGCTTAACAAGAGGTAACATTTTCCTTTAACATATTAAATGCCTTATACGTTTTATATGGAATGTCTTTGTTTCAGGTAACCTAACTTGTTCAATGAGAAAACACACCTGTTATAACAGTCTGCCATTCACTACCATATAACTAAGATTATTCTCAGCATCCAATTGATCTCATCAAATTATTCTCCTGATTATTCTCCTCCCTGTCTTTGTACAGTTTTGGCCCACTGAAGTTTCTGTGCTCATACGTCACTTACCTACTCTTGCTACTGTAAAGCTCAAAGTCTCCTCCTAGCATGAGATAAAATGTAATGGAATTACGTATAATATTTAAAGATACAGCAAAATCATCACAAAAACAGAGCAGTCAACAAAAAGAGAGTGACTCAGATTCTTGTTTTCTTCACTTGTATTAGGTTACAGGGACTATGCTGTTTGCAGTTGCATTGTGGTTACGTTTCAACTCCAAAACCAGAAGTTTTTTTGAGGGAGAACTATCTGCCTCTTTGTTCCTAACTGGTAAGGTGACATTATATTTTTTGTTAAATTAAAAATATAAGGTTAATGACTGAAAAGCTGTACAGCATGAAAAGGAGGGTGCATGGGTCTGTGAATTGATATGTTGTGGGAGAGGCCTTGATGAGCAGAGTAAGCGTGTGGGATGTGGGAGGGGCTTTGATGAGCAGATTAAGTGTGTGGGATGTGGGAGAGGCCTTGATGAGCAGAGTAAGCGTGTGGGATGTGGGAGGGGCTTTGATGAGCAGATTAAGTGTGTGGGATGTGGGAGAGGCCTTGATGAGCAGAGTAAGTGTGTGGGATGTGGGAGGGGCCTTGATGAGCAGTGTAAGTGTGCGGGATGTGGGAGGGGCCTTGATGAGCAGAGTGCATGTCAGTCATTTGAGCTTCAGCAGAGCTGTCCAGTAACATCACTTAAACCACGTACTGCACTATTCTAGGTAAACTTCCAGTATCCTTTGCTTTCCACAGGGGTCCACATCCTCATTGTTGCTGGAGCTCTCACGATGGCAATGGGCTTCCTGGGCTGCTGTGGAGCCCTTAGGGAGTCGCCCAGCATGCTCGGTTTGGTGAGTCGTGCGGCGCTCATGGCTGCGTTCTGATTGGCTCAGTTTCTGGGTTCTTCTTCCTCTCTCGAATGAGTGTCTTATCATTCCGAAATCTCATCTTCCTCCCAAAAATAAGATACCTGTCTATCTCTGGAGATAACCAGTGACTGAAGATTAGATGTGAAATCATATAAATGACATCTGATTTTATATGATAGTCAGTACCATTCTCAGTGTCTGTTTGAATGAAAGCAGCACAGGACTCTGGGAAATAGAATTCAAAGCACTCAGAGGTCATGGATTCCAGGCAATAAGACTGGAGCTACCAAAGCACACTGTATGTGGTCCTGTAGCCTGTTTCTATGCTGTCCTCTTCTATACAATGGAAGCATAGTAGTGGCAGCTGATCACTGCATCATTTGTAAATGTTCGTAACACTGATGCATGACTATCATACTTTCAGTTCTTCTTCTTTTTGATTATTATATTTGTATTGGAAGTCTCAGCGGGAATATGGGCAATTGCCAACAGTGAGAAGGTAAGCATTCCCACTAACATCACAACCTCTCTCATGCCCTAAATTCTGAAAAATATAGCCCGTCCAATCTGTAATTGTCTGGCACATTGTAGAATTTTACAGGGAGTTTAATGCAACTTATGTAACTTTTTGGCTTTTGTATCAATGCACCAAGGTCAGGGATGGGCAGAAATGGCTGGTGTGTATGTGGGTTTTCGCTGCAACTACTTAATTAGGTTACTAATTAGAGGACTGATTGGCCGAAGAGTCCTCACACCTGGGTTTGAACAGTTGACTTAAAGGTTATCCCAAAAATCGACATATACACCGGCCCTTTATGGACAAGATAGCCCACTCCTGACCTTGCAGATTTGTAAAGCCCCCACACTAATTTTCTGTCTTTCTTTTATACACACAGGTTATGCAAAATGTAGAGCAATTCTACAATAAAACATACTATGAACATTTAAGTAAAAAAACAGACATTCTCACAAAAACGATTAACCTAATTCACGACACAGTAAGTTCGCAATCATTGTTAAATGATAGATAAGGAGTCACTTTGTGGGCGGGGCTTGCACACATATAAACGCAAACAGATCTGCATAGATGATTAGGAATTTGCATATTCTCCTCTTCAGCTTCAGTGCTGCGGGCCCAAAAAACATAGCCCTACGTGTCCCAAGAAGGAGGATGCGTCACAGAAGTCCAGCAAAAGGGTGAGAGCTGCAGTCTCAACAATCCAGAAAAACAACTTTCAATAAAGAGACATACACTTTGAGGCCTGCATATCTACTACTGCTTAATTGCTTTCCGGAAGAAACATTTTTAATAATTGTTCACCTTGTGCAGCATTTTTCAATCAGGCACTAAATAAAAGTACTTTATATCAGCACAACTCTAGCCCTTAACATCCCTTTGACATTGCAACATACCCGTTTGAGACGCTCATATAAGCGGAATGTAACAGAACAATCATAAATAAGCAATAAGCTGAAAACACAGCATTGCATAATTTTTAACAGACATTATCCCAAGCAGTAAAGACGGTATATGTATTTTCTGTGCTGCGATGACAGTGCCTCCTAGTAATACGGATTACAGACGGGGAAACGCAGGCAGATGAAGGACACCCCAGCCCAAGTTTTCAGCTCCGCATTTGTCTGTATGTTTCCGTTTCCTCTTTTTATTAGAGCTGCTATCCGGCCATCAGAAGCCTAATCAAAGAAAAACTTGAAACCATTGCTTTAGCTGGATTGTCTGTTGGATTACTCATGGTAAGACTATAAATAAGACCTTATAATAGTTCCCACAGGCATAACCCTATTGACATGATGGTACATCCCAGAGTCACGCTCCACCTCTCATTCCAGATCGTTGGTATGGTCTTCAGCACGGTGCTCGTTTACAGCATAAGAAGACACAGCATGTGATAGTGATTGTGGTCATTCTGACTGCACCCTGCCTCACTTTCCTTTTATCCATGTATATCTTTCATCTTACCGATCAATTGACTAAATGAAAATACTTCCATTCACTCATCACAAAACATTCTGATTGTGGGTTAAAGATATGAGTGTAACACGGCAAAAATCTAACAATAATTAGTAGGCTAAATATACTCAGTTTTATTTAGTCGAAAATAAGATTAGGGTTAAATTGCAATTGTTTAATTTCAAAGGTACTGAAAATTAGCAGTTACATAGCAGTTACTTGTTTTGATTATTTGATTTTCAGAACAAACATTATTGTGATGTCTTTTTATGCAAAAAAAAATGGACTTTCTAATTTTCAAGAGTGAGTTTCTGAAATAAGAGCGGCATTTTCTGAAATAAAAAAAAATATATATGTAAAAATTTCCCGAAAAAAAGTCCCGGTGGGAAGGTTCCACAGTTCATTAGCTTACTATGCAGATATTTCATACAGTACTGTGCAAAAGTCATAGGTAGTCAGTGTTTAAAGCTATTTATCTGGGTAGTACGTGCATATTTACTCAAAACAAAAAATACAGTGTAATATTAGAGCATACACAAATGTACTAATAAAAACTGTTAAAAATGTCTTCCGTTCTCCAAAAAGTTACTGGCATCTTGCTGGATGGATAGAAGAAGAGCACTTCAGATCCCAAACCTCTCCTCAGGGGCACCTCAGCCATTCCATGGATTTATTAAATTTCACCACAAGCTCACTTAGCTTTTAAAAAGCCAATGAGATGTTGATCAGCTATACAGGGTGTGTTGGTGGTCGAGTAAAAAAAAATACATGGGTGTATTGGATGGGTGCAAGTACTGGGGTGATTTTAGCAGAGGCTTTGAAATGGCCAAGCTAGCATACTTTGACAGCCATGATAGCACAGATTTATACAGACATGAAGATCATTTACTGTACACATTTTCTTTTGCTGCCTAAGACTTTTACACAGTACTGTATATGTTAAGTATTAAAAGCAATACACCAGGGGTTTCCTAAAAGCTCCCATTAGCAACTTAGATGGTCAGACCCATTCAGTTGCATGGTTCCTATGTACATCGCTAACGTAGTTAAGAACTTTGCTTTTGGGAAACACACCCATGTCTAAAATTTGTGCAGTCTGCTAATGGAAGGTATAATGAACCCTGCGAGGAGAGAGTGATGTTAATGCAAGCCATAATGAGCTCTGTAAGTAACACGGTACAGGGGCAAGGGTATATTTTACATATAGCAACAACAACCAAAAAAAGGAATCTGGAATTGCGTTTGTATTTGGGCAGTGGCCAGAAACAGGCAGCATGAAATGTAAAGTGAGAGAGCCAGAGGTTCAAGATTTCAGCTGGTTTCCAGCTAAACAAGCCGGTCAAACACAAGGTCATGTGACTTTGAAGGTTCAAGGCACGAATAAACAGCAAGTCCGCAGGCTTCCCTTAGTTACCCATATACATCAGTTACTGGCAATGTAATTTCCTGTGGCAGACCTCTGGAACGACACCACCATGGTATTCTTGCCACCGTTACAGTGCATTTGCCAGTGTGACAAGCAGTTCACACAGAGTCCATCCGTCTAACCTCCATGGACTGTACTTGATGGAGCTGCCAGTTCATGTCCCAGCTTAACATTTATTTACTTTGTCCAAAATTCTGCTGAAGAGCCCCACGATGTGAAGACTGCCCGCCGTGGGATTTCTAACTGGCGTCCTGCATAATCAGATGCAGCGGTGCCGTGGCTCAGACCTGCACGCCGCTACTGCCGTTGTGCTAATCAGCCATTTTGCTTCTAGCCGCCTCTTGGATGTCCACCAATGAGATGCAGACACACCGAAAACTGCCCCTGTGAGGACACACTGACTTCACTCATAGATGAGACTGGTGTCTCTGAGCCAAGACCAAAAATTGTGTTGCCCAAACTTTAAATTGTACAGGAGAATGAACCGAAAGAGGGGCTGCAGCTGGAGTTTGGGGGGGGGGGGGGCAGCTGGATGCCAGTCAGGGGGGTGCAGGGTGCTTCTCCCCATACAGCACATCTCGGATCAGAGCTCTCACAGTGTCTTTGTCCGCAGGATCTGTCAGACACACACAGGGAGAGAGATTCACCTTCGGGTCATCTGCTGAGTCGGACAGAAATCACTGCCAGGGCACTAAGACAGACCAACAGGAGATTTTAAGTCCTATTCGCAATGGGATTTGTTTTACCTAGGGAGGCTCGTATGTAGCTAAAGTGATTGCACTGGCTGATTTGGACGGGATAAAATAAACCTGCATAATTTCCCCAAATTACCAAAGATACTGTAATAAAATTAATCCTTTCCCAGATGTTAATGTCAGAGTTACCACATCTTAAAAGCAAATAACAGATTTATAAATTTTTTGGGTGATCTATCCCTTTAACATACTAATCAAACACAAAAAACCCATTCAAGCTCCATATTTAGCAGGTAATGCTGTGTCCTCCCTACAAAAAAGAGGCTTGCCTTCATAGAAATGACCTCATTCCCAAGACAACCATGTCGACTGGACTTTTGTTACTGGCTGAGGTCCATGTTAGCTGAAGTACAGATGGTAATTTGATACTGAATTTTTACTGTGAAGCCCTATAATAATTATAAACAATGCAATTGAAGCAATTTCCATTATATGTGCCCAGGTAAAACTAAGCCTGTCTGAACAGGGCTTAAGATTATATCTTAAAGATACTAGCGTAAAAACAGTATAATTTAGTGTAATAGTAATATTTTCATGTGTATGATTTTGACTCACTAGGTAAAAGTATGCCAAAATGTTTCTCACACACCAAGCCTCAGTCCTTTCATTAGCAGTCACCTCTGCTCCTGAGATCCACCAGTGTGAGCGAGTCACAGACAGGTGACTATTCCTTTCCCAGGATGCACGGCGGTGGGGGGCACTTACCCACTCCCAGACGCTGCAGCAGCTCGTGGTATTCAGTCTGCTCCTCCAGGACCTTCAGGAGGTTTGTGGACTCCATGCGCTCCAGCCCCACACTCCAGTAGACGTAAATCTTATGGTTGAAGGTGACGTAGACCAAGCAGGGTGTGTTTCTGCCCTCCTTACAGGCATACAGGCCTGTCCCAGAAAGTACAGCCAGAGTCAGGCGCTGCGCATCTCAAACTAATGGCGCATGCAGCGTCTCCAGGCCCAAATTAATTGACATGGAAGACCACAAAGAATGAACAGCCCGTGGGCCCCAGCTTCCTTCCTGAAGCAGTGCAGCAGCCCAGGCCCACAAGCTCTGCCATGACCTGCTGCCCACCTGCACAGAAAGCGTTGACATTCTCGTCAAACTGGAACCTGACAACGGCGCGGTTGTGGTCAATGATGTACGTCTGCCCGTCCCAGGCACAGGCCACCACCTCTTCTCTCCCATCCCCCTGTACAGACAAATGGAGTCAATGTGAAGGCAGGGGGACAGTGGTGGGAGTGGAGAGGGTATGGAGCGTAAGAGAGGGGTGGTGTTAGGAGCAGAAGGTATGGTGAGTAAGAGAGGGGTGGTGTTAAGAGTAGGAAGTATGGTGAGTAAGAGAGGGGTGGTGTTATGAGTAGTAGGTATGGTGAGTAAGAGAGGGGTGGTATTAGGAGTAGGAAGTATGGTGAGTAAGAGAGGGGTGGTGTTAGGAGTAGGAGGTATGGTGAGTAAGAGAGGGGTGGTGTTAAGAGTAGGAAGTATGGTGAGTAAGGGGGGGGTGTTGGGACCAGGGTGTATGGTAAGTAAAGGAAAATGTGATACTCACAGTGACATCCAGCTTCTGCAGGGCAAACAGCTGATGGTCCACCTGCACGGACCACAGGAGCTGCTCAGTGCTGTCCATCAGCTTCAGGGTGCCTGTGACACAGACAGAGACACACCCTCACACTGACCACTCTCCTCTGCACACTCACCTCATGCTCCAGCAGGATTTCAAGAAAGACAAAAAGACACCACTAAGGGCCGCTGTGTCACTCACCGTCTAGAGTGCAGAGGGCAAATAGGCCACATTTGGAGGATTCATTGGAGGGACCTGGAACACTATCAATGTAGTGCTTTAAAAAGCCTAGAGACAAGATACATACAAGTCGCATATGATGCTTTGCATTACTGCTCGTGTAGGTTACCATAGGCTATAAAACAATTCAGGTGAGTCCTACAAATTAATTGCTCATATAGCAGAATTGAATATATTTAAGCATCAGCTCAGTTTCTACCCCGGTTTTCCTGAATCCTGGTTAAATATCGGCTGCAATGGCCACATGCCACATCTCACTAATGTTTCCAGCTAAGTAAAGTCTGGTGAAAATTATGTCCTGGCCCTAGCCTGCTGGCTATATGTGGGCTAAAAAAAAAAAACAGAGAAGCTTTTGTTTCCTATTTTACTATATGCGACTAAACCAGCAAGCCTGCATTTGGGCAAAACAGCAAAACACCATAGGTGGGGTGGATGAAGGAGAAGGAGAAGTCGCCGCACCTTGGCCAATGCTGCCAATCAGGTGGGTGGAGACGTTTTTGTTATGGATGCGTCCGGAGGTCAGGTGGAGGATGACGTCCCTGGAAGGTCCTTCCCTGTCACCCGTGCACAAGGAAAATAAAAAAAAAAGAGAGCACACTCTTAAATACAGGCCGTTTCGCTGCCGTTTCACAGGAATCACGGACCCGATTTAATTTTGTTCACTTGACATTCAAAGCTGCTGACAAGGAGGCAGAGAGAACGTGTAAAAGGTGCACACACAGTATACATCTGAGAGAGGGGACGGCGGCCTCCGCTGGCTTACCCCTCAGGAGAGGACGAGGCACTGCCGTCAGGCTCAGCAGTGCCCTCCTGTGTCCAGGAACACAGGAGGATAGCATAGCCACAGCCAGGCTGAGAAACCATCAATTCAGGGAGACCCTCAGGTCCAGGGTTCACAGACAGACTGTCAACCTGGGAGTGACAAAGACCAAGGCCCAGTAATTATAGAGGTTTATATTCATCAGGCTCCGAATGAGCCTCAGTGAGGCAACTCATTACAAAAGGACGCCCATATACAGGTCAATATGTGTGTGCACTTACATGCACATACAGTGCTGCATGTACCAGTGCACAAACATACCTAGTACTTATGTACCAGTGCGCAGACACACCTGGCATTATGTACCAGCACGCACACACACATCTGCCGTTCATGTACCAGCGTGCCCACAAACACCTGGCATTATGTACCAGCACGCACACACACATCTGCCGTGCATGTGCCAGCGCGCACACACACGCCTGGTGTTTATGTACCAGCACGCACATATACCTGGTGTTTAAGTACCAGCGTGCACACATATCCGCCATGCATGTACCAGTGCACATACACATGCCTGGCATTTATGTACCAGTGCGCGCGCGCGCGCACACACACACACACACACACACACACATCTGCCGTGCATGTACAAGCGCACATACATACACCTGGCGTTTATGTACCAGCACGCGCACACACCTGGCGTTTTTGTACCTGCGCGCGCACACACCTGGCGTTTTTGTACCTGCGCGCGCACACACCTGGCGTTTTTGTACCTGCACGCGCACACACCTGGCATTTTTGTACCTGCACGCGCACACACCTGGAGTTTTGTACCAGCATGCGCACAAACCTGGCGTATATGTACCAGACCACACATGCACCTGGAGTTTATATCCCAGCACGCACACATACACCTGCTGTTTATGTACCAGCATGCGCACACACACACCTGGCGTATATATACCAGGCCACACATACACCTGGAGTTTATATACCAGCACGCGCACACATACATCTTCTGTTTATGTACCAGCATGCACACACACACACCTGGCGTATATATACCAGGCCACACATACACCTGGAGTTTATATACCAGCACGCGCACACATACACCTGCTGTTCATGTACCAGCATGCGCACACACACAACCTGGCGTATATGTACCAGGCCACACATACACATGGAGTATATATACCATAGCACGCACACATACACCTGCTGTTTATGTACCAGCGCACGCACACACACACCTGGCATATGTGTACCAGGCCACACACACACCAGGAGTTTATGTAGCAGCGCGCGCACACACCTGGCCCTCCAGCAGCCACTTCTTCAGCAGAACAAGTTGCCCACTCTCCAGCTCTGGGGCATCTGGGGGCTCCTCCCAGCGGAATGCTCGCACCACACGGTCTGTGTAGCCCAACACCAGCTCATTCCGGCCGTCACCATCTAACACACAGGGTATATTGGATCTTGGATAAAACAGCACTTCCTGTAGGGTAGTACATCCAAGGGAGAAACCCATCAATTCCAATTGAGGCCTGAAATATATAGTGATTTACGTAAACATGAGGTTATATTTAATATAAATAGTTTAAAGGTCAGAGCGAAAAAGGAACTAACCAACATCACTAATAAGGATCACTTTAGTGTTAGCTGGAATATGTTGTGTAAAGTAGGGCATCTGGTCATCAAAGATAGGTGCTTCCTGTTGACCAGACGATTCAGGCTTGGCAGCAGCTGACAGGTCAAACAGGTGAAGCCAACCCTCTGCCCCCGCAGCTACCACAAAGTTCTGTCAGATAGGGAGGGGGTGGAATCAAAAGTGGGACGGTTAAATGTCTGTTCATACAGAAAGGGCATAGAGTGCCAAGTGGACAACAGTGGATGTTGCTTCTTTATTATACAATAAGCTGTGATTAGAACAATAGCTCTAATTTTTTTTGGGAGAGCCCCACAAACAACACTGTTCAAGTCTCGCCACCCCTTTTCATAAGATAAAATTCACATACTGAGGGTAGGTGGGTCTAGGAAGAACTAATGAAGATTGAACTGGAGGGAAGGGGCATTTTACTTGGTGCCCCACACTGGATTACAAGTCACAGACTTACCTTGCCTCTGTTGCAGATGTCCCCCACTGCCACACAGGTGAGCTGTAACATAAGGATGCAGAGAATGAGCACAGGTGAGCCTCGGAAGAGCAGCTAGGGACATGCCAGCAGGATGGCACCTACCATGCCTGCGCAGGAGCGCGTCAGCCAGGGCCTGGACTCCTCATTCTTATAGACGTAGAGTTTCCCGCTGGTGTCCCCGACCACAAGCTCGTTTAGCTGCGAAGGACAGTGTGACAGGGACAGACCCCGGGGACAGACCAGTGAGCACCGGGCTCTCATCCACAATCTGTCACATCACCCAGCTAATTGTGCCGGCTTCGCTTTCCGTTTCATAAAGCACCATGTTTTGTTCGGATAAATTATAAATGTTCCGATAAAAGGAGACAAACCGAGCTAAAAAGCATCACGCTAACACACCAGGATCGACCACCTTGGCTAAGCGGACGAGATCTGCTTTACAAGCCAGTAATCCGATACATACCGAGTCGTTGTCCGCATCCCCCAGGCATATGGCGTGTGGAAAGAGCGTCCCGGTAAAATCAAGGCTGACACGCTGCACATAGCTCACCGATCGCATGTTTTACGTCTCAGCATTTACGTGTATTAATCTAGCGGGCGTTTGCATCCAGAGCGCCCTGCAGCTCGGAAAGCGGGATCCCTGGAGGACCGGGGCATAAGGCCCTGCCGGGTGAGGGTAAAATGCGGAATTCCGGCGGATTCCGCCGGACGTAAACAAAAGGGCATTGGAGGAGTTCTCGCTGA
>JAODKM010000001.1:29441176-29464296 GCA_026780845.1 Petrocephalus sullivani
GATTGGTTGATTAGATAATTGCATTAATGAGAAATTGAACAGGTGTTCCTAATAATCCTTTAGGTGAGTGTATATATTAAGGGAACACTCTCAATTTCATATGCATGTGGAAAAAAATGCATAGAGCAAAACAATCAAGCATTATTTGTACTCACATACAAAAGTCTTTTTGGCTCCTGATTTGGTTTATGGATTGGAAACTTTTTTTGGAGATTTTTGTCAAATTTGCATGTGGATTTACAAATCAGGGATGCATATAAAGAAACTGGTGTATTTTTATATATTTTGGCTGGCCGTATAGCAAATTCTGGATGACTTTTAGCACATTAGTCTGTTCAGCACTAGGTTTTAATCAATATTGTGACTAGTCACATCAGGGATGGCCAATCTTTTCCATAAAGGGCCTGTGTGTATGCAGGTTTTAGGATAACCTTTAGGTGAGCTGTTCAGACCCAGGTGTGGGGACTCTTCAGCCAATTAGTCCTCTAATTAGCAATCTAATTTGGGAGTTGCAGCAAAAACCCACACACACACACACACACAACGGCCCTTTCTGGATATGATTGGCCACCCGTGAGTTACATGTAACAGTGTTATGTAATTAAGTAACAAAGTAAATGTAACTGTAATCTGTTACAGTAACTGATAAAAATGTTGGTGAATACAAATGGGGTTACATTCAAATATATTCTTTTCGGTAAAAAGAAGCTTATGTCTGGAATATAACATTTATTTTGTTGCTTTGCATTTTTTTGCCGTGCAGAAATACCTCCTTTTGGCATATTTCCAGACAATGTGGGTCAGCTAAGGTGTTTGGACAAATTTGCATTTTCAGCCAGTTTACAACATTTATTATAAAAGCAATCAAAAAGTCATCAAATTTTATGTTACATTATTTCGATGATATAATCAAAATAATTACAGTACTTATGAAATTTTTAACAGGGTAACCTTTCAAATTTCAAAAGTAACCTTTCCAATACCTACTTTTACTTTATGTCAAATAACCATATTATATATATATTCTTTAGGTATTGCTGTCTCAGCAAGGTACAGAGTTACATTTTTAATGTGTTACTTTCTATGTTAATATGGGATTTACACTTATATTCCTGTTGCCTCCTGCAATCCAAAAATATTGCCTAAATCAGTACTTTATTCTACGTATATTGATTCCCTACCTCACAAACTATGCTTCCTTAGAAAGGCTCTGTGCCACTTTTATTTAAACCCCTGAGGGATATACTAAGACAAGGGGGATTCTTTTGGGGGTAAATGAACAATGACCTTTTGGGAACACAAGCTACTGGTTTTTAACTCCATGACAGAAAAATGTACTTATATGGGCACAGAATAAGTATCTGTGTAATAGAAGTGCCAAGCTCCCCAGTATAATAGACATTCATTTGCTAAATAAAATGAGAAGTTGCAGGTGTTTTGATGAACTCAGACACAAGACCTCGCTGAGCTTTTTAGGAACTCAAGCAATGTTTAGATTAATTTGGGCAGAAGATCCTAATGAATCCTAATATTAGATTCACTGGAAGCTGGAATAACTGTGGCAACTCAGAAAAACAAAACAGGGAAACATACATCTTAGTCTGCCAAGAAAAAAAGCTCTTCCTGCATGCTTCCGTATTTTCTATAATCATTATAATTGCTGGAAGACTTTTTTCTCTATTTTTGTGGCTCCGGGGGAGTCGGGAGGTTATCAATGTGGCCTCAGACCTCTGGGGTTGGGGGTTAGCTGATGCCCTGCCACAGGCCAAAAACGTGTTTAGGTGAATTAATGTCCCTAAAACCAGTGTGTAATTTGAGATGTACTGGCATCCAGTTGAGAGTGCATCCTGTCCTGTGCTTCCTGGGATTCGCTCCAGGTTCACTATGACCCCATGCTGGATAAGTAGTTGTAGAAGATGAATGGTGATCCTTACATAGACAGTATTGCTTCTAATGCAAATATTAGTTGAAATTATAAATGACTATTCCCTGCTTCCTTCTCATCAATCCTCATTGTTAAGCACCCTTAACCCCGCATTAATTTCATTGTTGAACCAATGCTGTTACCAAAAGAGACTATAATTTGTCCTTATTATATACAGCTGGATATTTTACTGGAGCAATCTAGGTTAAACACTTTGGTCAGGAGAGCTGGAGCTGGGTTTCGTTTGATACTTGGAACTTGTCTGCTAATCCACTGCTCATTTCCTTATCAGCTGCCCATGTAATGCATAACAAACCAGCACACAAACATCTTCTTGTCACATTGATCACGACCATTAAAGTCCAGCCATTGATATGTTGTGGAAAACTGGGGAAGGAGAGGGTACAGGAGGGAGGGGTTGTGCATCATGAGAAATTGGAAATAATTTTGTGCCTAGGAATTATGCACAGTGGGCCTGTTCTCAGATACAGGGCAGTAAAAGAGTCTTTGCCTCCAGAGAACTGATGCTTATAGTGCAGATGAACTGATTTAGCAAATAAGAAGCCACCATGTATTTGGATCAGAATGTGGGCATATACATGTTGGCATGTTGGCATATTACCTCAGACAATGTCTTATGCAATCCTCTCTGTGAAATTTTCCTTAGTGGTTTACCAAATATCATTATCCCCACACTAACATGGATCCTTACCCTATGAAATTAATAGCAGTATATAACATTATATATCATTCTCAGAAGACATTTTGGATTAAGGCAAGGATGTGTCACATGTACAGATTATATCTTAATTCAAACATGGGCCAGTAACCAACTGACCACCACCTTTGTGTAGGACCTTCCTGTGCTGCTTAAATTCCAAAGCAACTAGTTGAGGCAGGACCAAAACATCTGATTGGTTGCTCTGATGTCTGACACAACATCCAATTGGTTATCTTGCTTAACCACTTTTTGTTCTGCCCCCAGAACGTTTGTGTAAGTAAAACTCTAATGAGCTACATATTTGGTAATCCTTTAGGTGAGTGTATAGTCAAATTAATACATGAATGAATATAGCAAAACCTTATGAATATCAAACAATTTTATTCCTAGATAACCCCCATGTTGAATGAGAAGCAACAGAAGCAACTAGTAGGGTTGGACGAACTGCATGTCTTCTTATGATCAGCATATTTTGCTGTGAAAACAGAAATACAGTATTTATGTCTGTCATCCTCATTTACCGTTAAGAGGTAGGAAATGCTCCTTAAAGCCAAGTAGAGATGAAAGCAAGGAGGGATGAAAGGTACACAAACAGCCAACTGCTATAATTAGGGTTTAAAACAAGTGTCATCAAATTCAAAGAGCACCTGGCCTCTCTGTTGCTTAGCCAAGGAGGAATGGAATCAGTCATCCGTCTTAGGGCCTTTTGCAGCCAGAATAAAAGAGATAAGGGACAGAAGGTAAAGTGTGCTTAGGGCTCTACATGGGTGCTATTTTAAGTTACTAATGTAGAAGAAGTGCACTGCTCCTGAAGACTATAATATTATTAACTTATGAAGGGGAGTCATGTGTGACTCTGAGGTGTAAAAGCTCCGTGTCTGTGATTGGAAGGTCACTGGTTCAAATGCCGTGTTGGGTAGAGTGGTTTCACTGGTGGGCCCATGAGCAAGCCCCATGACCCAAATTGTAGAATACAGGTCTTTCATTCGGCCCCTGGAGGATCAGCTCCCCCTTTGGGTCTGGTTCCTTCCCAGGTTCCTTCCTTGTATAGAGTGTTTCCTTGCCACTGTCGCCTCTGGCTTGCTCACTGGGGGCTTTGGGCAGAGAGAAGTTAAAGCTCTTTGAGGCAATGTAATGTTGTAAAAATGTGCTATACAAATAAAATTGCATTACATTGCACTGCATTCAGACCCATTGCCACAGATAAAATCATGCACCTAGCCGTGCGGTAACGATCACAAACACTTGTGAAAGAATGGGTTCTTCTGAAGAGTTTGGTGAATTCAAGCATGGTACTGTCACAGGATGCCACCTTTGCAATAAGTCTGTCTGTGAATTTTTTTCCCTGCTAGACATTCCATGGTCAACTGTAAGTAGAATTATTGTAAACTACAGAAGAGTTCTGGAACTACAGAAATTCAACCATGAAGAGGCAGACCATGTAAAGTGACAGAACGGGGATGCCAAATGTTAAGGCACATAATGCATAAAAGTTGCCAATGCTCTGTTGACTCAGTAACTGCATAGTTCTAAACTTCCTTTGGCATCAATCGCAGCACAAAAAATATGTGCTGGGAGCTTCATGGAATTGACTTCCAAGCCTCACATCACCAAGGGCAATGCTAAGTGTCACATGGAGTGAAGCTCACTGCCACTGGAATCTGGAGCAGGAAATGTGTTCTGTGGGGTGACGAATCACACTTCTCTCTCTCTATGCTTCCAACTTTGTGGGAACAGTTTGTGGAATGCCCTTCTGTTCCAGCATAACTGTGTCCCAATGCGCAAAGCAAGGACAATAAAAGGCATGGATTATTGACTGAATAACCATTTCTGTTGATTAATCTTATTGCTTATGTTCACTTTGATGCACCATACTTAATATGTGTATATGTAACATAATACATTCTTCATGTTCCCTCGGTACTGAATATGCAGCTCTCCACAACATGTTCGCTCATTCCAAGTTAAAATTTCCAACAGACCATTTGTTAACATCAGGCTAGGTTGATGGACTGGTCCACAACATACTCTGCATGGCTGAGACAGTATGGACGTTACACTTGTTAAATGCAGTGCCTGTGCAAATTACTACAACTTACCACTGGGTAATAATAATGAATGAATTTCACAGACTTTTTTAAGCAAAAGTACAGTATTTTTTATCACAGCAGTGCATGCTGACATGCCTGCTAGGACACTGACTTCTATTCTCCTCAATTTTGTGGGACTTGAGGCCACAGAGTAGGAGTTTTAGTTTTGTCTATGCAGTGGAGGTGAAAGCACCACATGCAAGTTGAGCAATAATCATTCCAGCGAAGTCCAGAGAGGATTCAGCGTGCCTCAAAAGGAAGTTCCATGAAGTCTGTGACTCACAGCACAACTAAACAATGGAGAGGCATAAGTTTAATTTCAAAAGTCAGAAGCAAGATGAGAGTCTTTTATTAGCACTTTGAACATTTAAGTTAAAGGGGCTATTTAACCCAAAACTGAAAAAGAAACATTTTAGAGAGGCTTTAGTGCTATCTGTCCATCTAGGTTGTTCTGCTGGAAGGTGCCTAGTATTGGAGATATTGGCCATAGAAATGTTGGTGTTTTCTCCAATATAATGAAACTGAATGGCATTCTTTCTGTGGTGTTAAATGTACCAAATAAATGTAACAACAGTGTCTATTACCAGAATTCATGACCCCAAGATAATCTGATGACCTTGTAGTGTGAAGTTTAATGTCTTCTTCTACCAGACTCCGCACACCAATCTTATCACTACACCAAGGATATCGCCAGGGTGCTCGTGCTCATATTTTCTGCACAGTGATACACAGCACCACCTTCAGGGTACAATGTTTGAACGCTTTAATAAACATAGAATGGTTTGGTAGTCCTTGGCAGCAATATGCCGATCTAGAACAAGTAGTGAGCCTAGAGAGTGCCATGATATTGCATCCCAGCCCATCACTGATCCACCCCTGTGCTGTAAGCCCCTTTCCTTTGCTGTGGGATACACAGTGAAGGTGGACTCATCATAGAATAATATGTTTGACATATTTGACAAGATTTGTGCTGTTGGCACCACTGAAGCTGATGGCATTGGCACGAATAGCCAAAAGTTTGACCATAAATACTGATCCTTTGGAGCTCCCGACAAACAGTTTTGGTAGAAACGGGAGAGCCGAGGTGTGCATTTAATTATGCAGAGAGTTGGACACCTGTGGATTTATGTTTTTTGGATACCATCTGGATTAGTACACAGATATTGAGACAGCTTCCTCTTGTGTTCACAGTTACTCCAGTTGGATGTGGCCCAGCCTCCGTGGTGGTATGCCAACATTACCCTGAATACCACTGCTCTCGATACACCAAAAAGACTTGCTGTCCCAGTCACAGATACATCAGCAAGATGTGCATCAACAATTTGTCCTCATTTGAACTCTGATATGTCTCCCATTATGTTGGTGTGGATGGCAATATTTTACCTACAGCTGTGCTATTGCTCTGCTAATTCAGCCTCCACACTCTGCTCCTACTGATGGAATGTGCAATCAGTGAAGGCTGGCCACCAGGTCATGCATATATAGGCATGAAACTGCAAACACTATTCACCAGGTGTATCAATCTCATTGACCAAACCCCCTGTAAATGCCCAAGCAATGTTCCTCCCCAAAAATGAAAAAGCTACACCCAGGTCCTTAACCAAATTACCTGCTGCATTATTACTCTGTCACTCATCAGTTACTGGCACACCAGGTCTGTCAAAGACTACTGAGTAGTTTGGCTTTAAGATACCTTTCATATACACTGTATTCTTTAAATAAAAATCTTCAAAAAACATCACAATGACAGCATAGCAGTGTATAATGAACGTAAACAATTTTGGTGGAGGGAAAATAAGAAAGAACAAATTAAATTTAGTTCATTACTGCCACTGAGGTACTTAAGTACACATATCCAAGTACAAATATTTGGATGTACACCCATCCATGTAAGCGTCTTACAGTTCATTCTGAGCCACATCTACATCCTTCGCTGCTTGGATTCACTTGTGGTGACTGGGAGGTTATCTTTGTGAGCATTCAGCGCTAATCTCTCCAGGTAACCTCCACCTCGTCTGTTCTGTACCTGCCAATCACAGAAAGAAATGCAATGCATGAAATCACCATCAAATATTCAAAATTACTTCACTAGCCTGATAAACTCTCTGGAAAAAGTTGAAAAGAAATTAAAAGTACCATAAATGGACACTGACTTTGTAAGGGATAAACCATTACGAGCCACATTACACCAAGCAGTCATTGATTACTTTCAAGGGCTCACAGATGTGCTGAGGCCATGCTTAAACCCACGACCTTCCAACCACAGGCACAGAGGCTTAATCTACTGAGTCGCTGACCAGATATTTTTATGTCCCAAAAAGGAGGACTAGTCCAGAGGAAAAAGAGGACATATGGTTATCCTAAGCCACAGACGTGTAAAAGACTTGAACAGGTGTACAGATGATATTCTGTCACATGGCACTGGGATCCATTGAGCCACAAAGTTACCTTTGAGTCACCCAGGAGTCCGACAGCTCAGTCAGCTGTCCTGATCGAAACATTTCCCATCCGGCTTGTGCGATCATTGCCCCATTATCGATACAGAACCTGGGTATTAAAAATGAGTTGATATTTGGACACTCAGAAGAGAGTCAGGGAGTCATTAAATTATTACCAAACCTGACATTAGCAATAACCTTTTCATTTATTTGTATTTTAATTTCAATTCAATTCAAATAAATTTAAGTTCTTTTCAATCTAAAAATTTGGACACGTTTATGGACATCTTGGGGTTAATACAGAGAGGGTACCCTATCCATAGTGTCCATGGTGACCCTATCCATGTAAGAAGCATAATGTAATCACCTCTCGTCTGTAGCAAATAGCCGCGCACCCCTCTCTTTACACATAACACCCATCATCTCCTGTAGACGCAGGTTGCCTAAAAATCAAGCAACGAGAAAGGCCAACTATCAAATCGCAGTTACTTTAAGGATACAAAAGTATATATACTGTATACTTAAATACTATTGCTCTCTGCTTACTAACAAATAGACATTAGCCTACTACAACTTTCTAATATATTATGATGCATGTTTCAACAGTTATTATAATATAATGTGTTCATTATAAATTATATTATAAAAAAGGTGCATGTGTCTATTTTTTCCACATTAAAGAAACGGATGCCTAGATTGTTGCACAAAAAACAGCTGTAATAGTGATCCATCACTTATTGGCATGTATCCACACAGAAAGAGCTGGGGCTCGATTCAGGCCCCTTATCCTGGAAATGGGAGGCTAGAGTGGTAACCATCAGGACAACCTCTCTAACCCACTACCAGGAACAACAAATACCATTCTCTTTCACAACAAGCATATTCATAGTGCATTACTGAACACAAGTACAGTAACCCATGAACAATTGGAACAGTAATACATGAACAGCAGTCACAAAGAACACTCACAGTACCTAGAAACAGAATTTCTTCTTTGTATAGTGATTGCTTCCAGACATCCATAATAAATATTTAGCCCTGGTAAAGGGAATCCTAAGTAGTCTTTAAGCCCTTTCCCCACAGCCTCCATCTGTGCAGCCCTTTAGATGCGTCACAAAGAATCACTCACAGCCCACTCCACCAACGATGAGGACTTCCTGGGAGCCGCAGTGAGCCATAGCCCGCTCCGTGATCTCCACCAACATGGCGAAAAGGGTCTCCTAGAAATCGTGCTGAGATGTAAGCATTCAGGCCTGCTTGCACTCATTACAACAGCTTTTATTGTGACATAGATAAAGACAATCTGTATGACATTATATAATTAAATGATGCTTGCTGTGCACTGTTTTACCGCTGTGTGTGTATATATGCATGTGTGTGTGCTAGTGTTGTAGAACTCAAGGCAACTTTTTTACGGTCTTGGTTTCATCTTGGGATCAACTTTATTTTGACTCAGACTCGTCTTGGTCTCGGACATAGAGGACTCAAGGTTTTATTTCAAGACCACTTATCAAATCTCCTCAATGTTTATTACAATGGCTTAACATTCATCTCTTTGTTAACACAGTTAACACAGTACAGTAGTGATTGGGTGTAAAATGTCCTGCTTCAAAGTTCAAATGCAACCAATAAGGTGCGTCTTATTTGAAAAAATGTTACATTAGTTTCTTTGACTCATCAGAATGTCTGATGAAAGGCTTGAGCCAGAAACATCACATGGGGTAGCAAAATATTTAAATATTCGGGAACATCATCTTCTGCGTGGGCGCCATCCTTTTTCACTGACTGTTTCCTCTGCCCAGTACCCAGTTTTTCATTTGGATATGTATGCTTTGTGTTGGTTTTTACACTGAGGCCAAACCTATGCCCTTGTGTCATGCAATCATGCAGTGGCTCCCTGAGCAAGAACCTTAACCCCATGTTTCTCCAGGGAGACTGTAATTCCCTGTAATTCGGTAATGTAAGTCACTCTGGATAAGGGTGTCAGCTAAATGCCATAAATATAAAATGCAATAGCCATACGTGTGCTTCACCGGTCCAGAAGAATTTATATTGAAATTTTAAGAAAAAACATCAGTATCATTTAAATTATACTGTGACACAAACTGCCTAGCCCCAACATGGTGTCTATGCCCCTCATTTTATAGTTTGTTGTGTTATGTAGACTCAAACATTAGTCTGTTTCTGATCTTGACTTGGTCAAACCCTGCCTTGGTCTGGTCTCGGTCTCGTCCTGCCTTGGTCTTGGTCTTTTCTCTGTCTCACCCTGCCTTGGTCTTGGTCTTATCTCGGTCTCGATACACTCTGATCTTGGTAAGACTTGGTCCCAGTTTAGGAGGTCTTGGCTAAATCACTAGGGTGTGTGGGTATGTGTGTGTGTCTGTGGTGGAACGTTTGACCATAGACATGTGAAGAAGAGCTGATGAGAAGTGTAGGACTTGCTCACCTGAAGAGAGAAGCACAGGTCCTCCGCGGTGCACTCTCCGGAGGCCAACATCTTCTGAGCTGCCTCCTACAAGGGTGAATGTGAAAGACGCAAACCACGATTAGGCTGCCACCATGTGGTGGATGACGATAATCAGTGAATCATGCTAGCTATTCAGAAAGATACTGTCTGCTTTAAAAATCAAAAAGGAGTCATACGACCGCTGTTAAGTCCTCCACCTGACAGGAGCGATATATACATCCTGCTGGCCTCCCGATGGCCTTTCCTTTTCCCCCTATATGTTCCCTCACCTCAATGTAGGACAGGATCCCTGAGAATGACACATCCATCCCCTTTACAGTGTATGGAAGCTCAACGTACTGTCTGCCCCTGGCAACACAGCCAAAGAAATGACATAACCACATGAGAATAACATGGTTAAAAGAAACAGGGCTATTCCTTATGTATGATCTTGATATAAATAGCTTTATTAAAATAAAAATTTGTTAGCTCTGAATTAATCATTCCCCAAATAGGCACTCCAGAGGTAAATGCTTCATGCCCCCCCAAGGCTTTGCCTCCACAGTCATGTATTTAACCCTCATCCTACCAACAGGGGTAAGAGCATACCCCACCACAAAATTTTTTGTCATATCTCACGGGTGCTTTTTTATCAATCCATTTTTTCATGTCGATCAGTTTGCTCCTAATGATATCACCGTTTTCTACTTATGCTTTGATTAGTGCTTTTAAAAATACAAATACTTTGGGGTCTGCCGGGACCCCAGTGATAAGCACCAAATTTGACCTACTGTATGTAGTTTTAACAAATGGAACCATTTATTCAGTTAATGTTTGCCATGGGTCCTAATTTGTTATTGACAACTTGTGTTACCTATATATTGTGTTACTGATATATTGCCCAAGCCTAAATTGTTGTTCTAGGAATAAATTCATTTTCAGTTCATAAATGTGAAAATAATGCTCTTCAAGTACATCCGTAAGCCAGATGTGTGGTACCCGTGGCATAAGTGGATTTATACACACCAAGCTGTGCATTATAATAGAATGTTGCAGTGATTCTTAGGTAAAGATGTACATATTGATGTCGCTTTGAGATTTATTTGTACCCAATCAAACACAATGACTAATATTTTCTGCCAAGTGTATTAAAATAGGACAAAGCAGTCAGATACCTGCATGGACAGTCTACCCATCAAAAATCTAGATGCATATTTGTTTTTCTTTTATTATTTTTTCTCTATTGTCTATTTTTATTTGGATAAATTATATATTCGCAATCAAATGACCATTACAGTTAAGGCTTTGTTCTTCTGTAGAGACCATTCAAGCTGAAAACTGAGAATCCTGATATAAACGACTGAGTTGAAGGAAAAAAAAAAAGAACTCAGGTTTCAGGTACTGTAAGAAGCACCTTTATGGTAATTTCATAACAACATCAATAAACTTACTTCTTGGCCATCTGCTCAATGTTGTAGCCAGGGCTAGGGTCATTAGAGATCTGCAGTGAACGAAAGACAAAAACAATTAAAAGGTTACTGAATGTGTTCCTATATCTGAATCACCGTACAATATCTGAAGTTAAAGTAAAGCCTCTGTTAGAATGATGTTAATGAGGTTAATGGGGTAATCTCTAAAAAGTTTAACCTCACAAAAGGCACAAAAGCCACAAACAAAGTAAAGCACTTAGGGGTTGGACCCAACAGCGATATTAGTTTGCCAGGCCTAGAAACTGAACCAGCAACTCTCCAATCAAATCCTAACTCGATGAGCCACATACCGCCCCCAAAAAGCCGATTCGTGGCACTCCCTGACTGGGAGTCAAACCCAGGCTATGATGGTAAGAACGCCAAGTCCTGACCACTAGACCACCAGTGACCCCAATCATGATTGATCATTTCCCAATAAGAAGAAAAACAAAAATCCTCAACAATTATCAGAAATATTACACATCCAAGGTATAAATTGTATGAACAATGAAATTATGAATAAAGCATTATGAATGTCACTTGACAAGCAAAAATAAACCCAGACAAGAAGCAGAATACACTACCTTAATTACTCTGGCAAATCTGTCAAGGCAGTTTCCGACAGCGATGTCAATGGTCTCCCCGAATATTCTGTACCGCCGCTCAGAATACGCAATCACCTTGGCACAAACAACAACCGGGTACTGTGTAAAGACTTTTACATGTTACATGTTTGCATTAGTAAGGACTTCCAGGTGACTACCCTGTAACACGCACAGTATAGAATTAAAAAAAAGGTTATACATGATCCTCCTATTAAAGTAATTTTCTGGTTGTAATAGTTAAACTTCATCATTCACAGCTTGGGGCACCCCCAACACCCCCCCAGCCGGCATACATATGCAGTAATAGAGGTGTTCTTCAATTCTGAGTGTGTATGGACCAACCACCCTAGGTGATGATAGCATGTCCGAGTGTAAATAGCTCGCTTATTGCATTTTAGTAATCATTGATATCATTTACTCAAATATATAATCATTTTGTGTATGTGTAATAAAATATATCTGAAAGGACTGAAGCGTGCCTGTTTGTTCCTCCAAGAGCCCCATATCCCCCTCTCATACTAAAACACGTTACATGTTACATGACAAAATACACTCGCGGCCTGCTGCTCTTTCACCCCTCTGATTCTGATAAAAGTGCCAGTTGACTCCTTAGGGAGTCTTAGTCATGTCCTACCAACCAATGAACCCTTCATCACTTGGCAGGACAAACCAAACATGGCATGACTGCTGGGCCATCTGAGGCGTTTGCTCTTTCATTTGTTAGGGGTTCATAACCATTTAGGCAGTAAATAGCTTACAGGTCATGCATTGTGTCCTATACAATCATTTATAATATTTTACAATGTAACATGTAACAGGACAAAAAGGAAAAGCAAACAGTATTCAAAAGAGAAAATTCTCTTCCCAATGCAAAAGTTATATCTATTATTATATCTATTATTATATCTATTAGTGTCAACACACAACTAAAATTAACAATAAAAATTATGAGTGTAATAACATGAATAAGTGCAGATGATTGGAAGTGAAATCTGTCCTGAATCCAGCCAGGCTCTGACCTGTGTGTTTCCCCCACTGACATATAGGACAGTTGGGTTGCTGGCATGGGTGACCAGACGACCCATCTCAATGTGCCCAATGCAGTGGTTCACTCCCAGGAGCGGCTTGCCCCACAGCTGAGCCACAGTCCGAGCCACAATGGCCACAGTCACGAGAGGGGCCCCCATTCCAGGACCTGGGGAAGCCAAGAGTGACAGGGTGGAAAGAAAAGTCACAGAGCAACCAAGGAAGAGCACGGTGTAATGGCACAGAGTACCCATTCTAAGTGCGGATCCACTTTAAGATAACAATAAAACTAATAACGATATAACCACATAAGGGAATCACTTAATGGTACTGTAGGAGTGCAAAGATGCATCGATGCAACAAGCTGAATCGATGATTAAGGTGGTGGTTTACTGCATTGGTCAATAATGTCAGAACTGATTTTTGGAGGTAAAGCAAAGATGGGTTGTGGACTACACATTTACGTGCTGCAAGTAGAGGCACAAAGTAGCAGTGGCAATACGCAAATTTCCAGAATGTAGTATGGTAGGGGAAGGGTCATCAGTATTCATAAAGGAAGCGCTACCTGATGATCTGTGAGCTATGGTGCTTTTGGGAAAATGGCCCATGTTTTATAGCACAGAACCTTCTCTTAAATGATTTAGATAATCTTTGCACTACAATGCTTTTCCAAAATGCCCGTTTTATATCACAAGATTTTTAAAATTTTTAAAATTTTAGCTATTTTTGCAAGCTACAGCAGCAATAGTGAAAACGCTAAGGTAACTAACTGGACAGCTAAGTAAATAGTAATGTTACCCTAAATTATTGGTTGACATATCGATATCAGCCAATATTTGTTAAAATCAAGATACGGACATTGCTATGATGTATCAATCTTGGCCGATACTGCCAGCTGACATTCAAACTTCATCAATATTCAAAGTTAGCTGCAAAAGTTAGCTGTTACTCTATACAGTTCAGTAGTTGGCTTTTTGACCACTTTACACTGGCATGTTCTCCCTGTTTAATAATAACAATAAAAATGAATGTTGTCGCATTTTACCTTTTTTGTTTTTTTAAATACATTAATAGTGTGTGACCCATTTCCCATGATAATATTTGTGATTTGTTTTCAGTGAAATTTCATATGAAGAAAAAGTGAGTAAAAATGTTTTGGTTATCGAATTAAAGATTCCTGAGACACTGACTGTTCTCTCGATAATTGTAATCAATTAACTGTAAGTCAATCCAAATAATTTTCGAAAGCTAAAATAAAAAATTTTGGGAGGGAATTCTGTGTCCAGTCAGTCAGCGAGGAGATGCGGGATTCTAAAACTCGTTATAAATTAAATCAGGTGAAGTGAATGAGGAATTGAGCTGATTAGAGAATGAGAAGCTGAAGGCTGTCACCTTTTGTGTACGCCACACAGTCGATGTCAGCGGGCTTTAACCCTGCTTCCTGTAGCGCCTCCTTCAGGACTGCGAGAATAACACTGCGATGATGCTTGGCTGTCTGGCTTGGCAGGAACCCTGGCAGCATTCACAATAGTCAAAAACACATTAAAAAAAACTCTGATCCAACACCTTTAAGTTCATCTAATAAAATTTCAATTCCTATTTAATATCCGATCTACAGAACTAAATTTTAATATCATCAATAAATCCTTAATTTCTATCAAATTAATCCATCCACCTGTTAACCACTCACCCAGTACAGAGCACACAGCAAGAGTATACCCTGGACCGGATGCCAGTCCATCACAGGGCACATACACTACAGGAAATTTTGAGATTCTAGTTCACCCAATCTCATTAGTTTGGAGTGCTGGGGAGAAGCTTCATAACACCCGAAGAGGAGGCAAACTCCACACACACACACACAGGCCGATGGTAGGATTCAAAACCCTACCACTGGTAATTTGTAAGCTAGTAGTGCTACCCACAGTCACACACACATTTCTATATGCCGCCCGACATTAAGACTTGTCAATAATTAACATAATTCCATATTTTTCCATTCACTAAGCTAACAGGAAGGCCAATGCAGCTTAAATTTTATCAGTTCTTTAGGCATCATTCAGACTTTATAATGGTACAGTCCACAAACACAACAACACAACAAACAGCAACTACACATAAATGAGTGCCAGTTATTTTTCTGTAGCCCAAAGAAACAGAAACTTTGGGCCTGGACGCCCCCTCCCTCACTATTTTCCTTTAGACAATGAATGGGTGTAAAGTGGCCTGCAAACTGCACTGGTGGTATGCCAGAACTTCATCCTGCAAGACTGGAGAAATTCTCCGAAAATTCATTTCATACACTTCAGGCACACTCTGGGCTATTTTATTGGAAAAAAGCTGATTAAAAAAGATTAAAGGATTAGTGTGTAATTTCAGTGATTTTTTTGTTCAGAAGTCTTAAATCACTTAGAATAACAACACATTTTTAATTTACAATTAAAAAATGTAACTGGGAAGATGCTATATAATACTATAATGGTTTATATACAAGTAGTTCAAGCCCTTCGCTACAGCTACAAATGCAGTTTGTGAGATGAACATTGACCGTGAAAAAAAGAAATGTTGGATTTGAGCATAAAAAGCTTGGTTTCAGCTTAAAATGAGCTATAACTGAGCCATGTAGCTGTATTAGCAAAAAAATTGACTACTCATACAAAAAAAAACTTTGAAAATTTTCATTTTTTGTTACCCGTGGTGTAGAAAAGGTGCTACATCTAAAAAGGGAAACTACTGGATATTTGCTGAATTAAAATGAAATGACCCTACTACAGTTTGGCTGCTCACACTATACCCATTAAGCAACAGAATAAGTAAAGAGCATGCAGAGGGAAACAAAGATCTTACCTTGTCCTGGAGGTGTGATATATGTGCGTCTTGGATTGGACAGGACCTCCCCATCTCTCACAATACCAACACCAATCTTGTTGGCACTACCTTCAAAGCCAATCACGATGGTCATTGTGGCTCTAAAACAAACCAAAGGCGGTGACAACCAATACAGGGCTTGTGTGTGCACGTCACTTCAGAAAATGCCATAGGTCTTCCCAGATTATATACTGAAAACAATATTTCCACAGCATATTACATAGATCGTGTCTCAGAACACTGTAACTCTAATAAAAACACTGCAATGTATTTCATTGGCAAACCGATAAGCATGCAATTGCTATCCTACATTTCTTTCAGATAATGTCTGGTTAAATTGTCATAGCAAAATAGGAACATTTTTATGGAAGCGTATTGCTGCTATGCCATAATAATAAAGAAATATACGGCTAAAATTATCATGTTGAGACATGTTAAATATCACATTCGAACATGAAAATGATCACGTCAGAATGTGATATTTAACATATATAGAGAGTAACATAGTTCATCTGCTCTTGCTGACCAAGGTGGATGTTTTTTCCATTGAGAGTGCATGTAAAAATGGAGACTATGAAATAAAGCACACGATATGAAATATGACTATGAAATGTAGCAGACATTTATGGGTTATGATACGCTAAGAAGATTCGGCTGCTGAGTTAATGATCCTAATATTATGAAAGGGAGGCGTGTACTGTTGGAGGAGATGAATGGGATGCAGATAGAAACTCCATCTGAGTCTCTCCGTTTTTGCCATGATGGTGCAGAACCTTCTGCCTGATCGCAGAAGCTGAAACAGTCCGTTATGAGACAACTCCTTAACAATCCTACTTGCCCTGGTTTTACATCTCCTGGTGTAAATGTCCTCCAGGGAAGGGAGCGCTAACCTGCAGCAGCATTAAATCGGGCTTTAGGGGGCTCAAATATCCACTCTGTTGCGCTCTCTTCCTCTATATGTTAAATATCACGTTTAACGTGATAGCCGTATACTTTTTTATTATTATGGCGTGGCAGCAATATGCTTCCGTACATTTTAATCCATCCCATAATCCGTATGCGTTTTCTTTGTACTGCTTGGATGATAATATTAATAGCCATTTTTTAATAAAATGGTGGGTCGTGTGTTTGATCAACTTTGAAACTTTCTACGACAATTTTTCACAAAGATTTAATTGAACCTTTTTATCATTGTAAAAGGAAAAGCATTAAATCGTCAAACCCCCAAGATGCGCGAAAAGTCAAATCTTCCTATCAAATCCCATGTAAGTTACCCAAAAGCAATAAGAGTTTTTCACAAGACATAAGCTAACCTATATTAAGATAAAGGATGCTCATATAGATTTATTGGAAAAGTTTGTCGTTATTAAAGCCGTCCTCGATGGCTGCAGAACGCTGCGTACGTAAATAGCGATTCTTTTCTATACAGATGCTGATTTTACACAGCCAGTGAGCTACATTATTAAGCTGTTTGAAGACATACACACGGCCACTGAAATATTCAGTATACGTATTTATCTGGCCAGAACATAAACAGTACTACTAGTTAATACTCACATGTTCCCAAAGGTATTAAATACGGCCGCTTACTCTGCGACAGCCATTCTTCCCCTGAAGGACCCCGGCACCATTCTGCAGTAGAATGTCGCACACTGTCAACCAGATAGCTTTCTTCTTCATTAAAGATAATCTTACTTACAATTTATCTATACAACTAAAATCCGAGAAGCATTACGTGAGATATTAAACAAAATGTCGTTAGTGTATGATCAGGCATAAACTTAGACACCACAATGAATGACAGACGCAAGCCCAAGGACTTTCGGTTTCAAATGTTAGAACTGAATTCTTTGGACGTTTTGAGCAATTGTTTTGCTGGAAATATACATTTTTCTATGCAGTGTTTTTAGAAGAATTACTAAGTTTATTTACTGGTTTAAAGCATATAGAAAATCCGCTTCCAATTGCAATGTGGAGGTTTGCATTCCGCTAACTTCAATATGGAAATAAGACGCCTTCTTGTGTGAATTACTACAGCTGGACTAACGGAACCACTCAGATAAAAAATAAGTAAAATTCCAGCTTACCTTCTTTCACAGATTAATAAGGATTCAGAGGTATTCTTGTCTTATTTATTAAAGTTATAAAATGTTTAGGTGACGCCATGAATGAAGCTGGCGATGTTTGTTTCTGATTAAGTTAAAATTACATAGATAGCCAAATGTATGCCTTTATGTTGTGGGGAAACGCCGTTGACATTGAAATCTGAAAAAAATTAGTATTTGTAATAAGTCTGAAATGATACGAGAACAGGGTTTCTTTGCAGTCTAGCCAAATTAAAACAGCTAAAATGTGTTTCTGTAGAGTCCAGAATCCCATACTACCCATAGTATCATGTTTTGTGATCAAAAATGGGAAAGACGTTAAGCACTAGGTATAGCTGTTGATTGCGAAATAAGTCCTTTCAGAAAAGTGGTGTCCTGCGGATTAATATATGGTTCTCATGCAGTTATAGCATTATTTCACACACTAGACTTTAGACTTTAACTAGTACAATATATGATTTTGAATGAATAAGATTGGTAGGCAAGTAAACTTAATAAATCGCCAAAGAGTAATTAGCAAAATACAATTTATGGAATTTGCTCTGGGTGCTAAATATCCATGTTATTCATACACTAAAGTGCATTACTGAGTTAAATGCAGTTCAGAAATTGTTTTTTTTTCTCCTTGTTTATTTTTCTAGACTGTCCCGTGGTTAAAACCATGCTGCGATGGACAGCAGTATCCTTCTGCACCTACTGGCAGCATGTCAGGCCTTTCTTCCTACCCAGAATGCACTGCTCCACACTCACCTCCAGCCCAGAGGAGAATAAATTCACTATAGATCATTTCTCTCGCATGTCTATAGACGTCAGCAAAATTCGCAAGTTGAAAGGATGGGTTTTGTTTCACAGTCCTGCATACGTCAATGAGACAGCTGGCCTTTTGCAGGACTTGGGTGCAAATAAGGAAACAATTGGACGTATCCTGGAGCAGCATCCAGAAGCAGTTCTGTGCACCCCAGAGGAATTGCAGGCTCAGCGTGAGCTGTGGATGACCGTCTGTCCTAACAGTAAAGATCTACTAGGCATAATTGAGAAATTTCCCGCTTCCTTTTTTACCGTCAGACACTATGCTAACCAGAAGGCCAATATACAGTTTTTTCAGAGCCTATATTTGAATAAGCGCATCATCAGCAAATTAATGGCTAGCGCTCCGCAAAATTTCAGCAGACCAGTGGAGAAAAACCAGGAAATGATCTATACCTTAAAGGAGTCATACCTTAGTCTTGGGGGCAGTGAGAACAACATGATGATTTGGCTCCAGAAGGCACTCAGTCAGAACCCCTTCATACTGATTAAACCCCCAGAGGTGGTATGGGAGAATGTACAGTTCCTACAGGACAAGGGGTTCTCTGCTGTAGAGATCCTCCACTTAGTGTCCAAACTGAAGGGCTTCATCACAGATCTTAGCCCTAAAAGCATGCAGGACATCCTTACTTATTCCCAGGAGACTCTTCAGTGCTCTGAGACTGAACTGAGGGTGATTATCCTCAAGTGCCCTGGGCTCCTTAATTATCCTGTGCCTATTCTGGCTGACCGCTTGAAGGGACTCTTTGAAGCACGCATCAGTTTGGATCAAATTAAGGAAACACCTACAATATTAGAACTGACCACACAAATTGTGCTCTACAGAATACAAAAACTGGAGTCATATGGTTATAGTATTACAACAGGAAGCCTAGAAGCCCTGGATGGAACAAAAAAAGACTTTGAAATGATGTATGGAAGGCTGAAGCTCAGACAGGAGCGTCCAATCTATAACCCAGTTGCCCCTTTAAGGAACACAGAGGAATGACTGCCAAAGCTCTCGAGTGGGATGTAAGGATGCAATTTTGAGCAGTTCTTGCCACAGTTAACTTCTCTGTCACCTGATTACATTTGTTTTTATTGGTTCTGGAAAGGACCAAACATATGGTAGTTTGTCCTTTGTTTGTTTGCAGAGTAACTTTAATAGTCTGCTTTTACTTTGTGGGTGGTGTGCAGCTCTTTTAGGCGGACTCTGTGCCTGTGATCAGGAAGTCACTGGTTCAAATTCTGGTGCCGGCATAGTGATCAGATCAATCTAAAGCAAATAAATTGGGGAACAATTTACTATAAAGGTTTACTTGAAGGTTACAGGACACTAACATAAGCCCTTCATGATAGACGACATAACTTGTCAAAAGCATTACTAAAGGTTTGTTACAACTTTTGTAGCCATCATAAATGCTGACTTAGGGACATCCTGTGCCAAGCTGGCATATCACCTATGTCGTCTGTCATAGGTTTATGCTGACATATGGCTGTGTTATGACACTTTTTTCATTCAAGTAACAAAAGCATTTGACATGTAAAGCCAGATGTAAAACAAGGTTCATATTTCCTATCTATCTGTCTATTTATCTATCTATTCTTTATAGATGTTGCAAACTAAATCAGAATCGTAGGTATCGTTTGAGTTTGACAAAAATAGACTTAATACAGAGATGGCCAATCGTATCCACAAAGTGCTGGAGTGTATGCAGGTTTTTGGGATAATGTTTAGGTCAGCTGTTCAAACCCAGGTGTGAGGACTCTTGAGCTAATTACTCCTCTAATTAGTAACCTATTTAGAAAGCTGCAGTGAAAACCTGCACACACAACGACCCTTTCTGGATAAGATTGAGTTAATACAATTGATGGCCTAAAATTGATAACTAGAAAATCAGTTCTACTTTACAATCAATAAAATCATATATGTTCGTTGTCTATACAATCAATTTAGAACATGTAATTGATGGAATATTTTTAATAATGATGAGAAAATCTGAAAGCTGTCCGTCATTTTAACATATTACTGAGGGCGATGTACCGTAACTTTAAATAATTCATACCCCTGTCCATTTGGTGGCGAATCTCCATATTAATTATCTGTTGTCCAGTGTTGTCCTTGATCTTACGTGCATAGAGATAAACTTGCTGATTGGTTGACCACGCCACGCCCAACTTGCTTATTGGTTGCCCACAAAATGCTTTGCTTGCTGATTGGTGGACCACGCCGCGTTAAACTCGGAAGTTACGTGTAAGTGCTTAGAAAGGAGGTTGAAGTAGCGGAGCTGCCAGTGGGACAGTCCTCTACAGTGTTGGTTATGCTGAGCATCTGGGTAAACCAACATTATGCCGTGAAATAAGAAGGGTGTTTCATGCTCTGAGGCAATTTCTGAACATTTTTGTCACCTTTCCTGGCCATCAGCCAACACAGAGGATCAAAGAGGATTTCTATGTAATAGTAGGTTTGTGACAGTTAAAATACACTTGAATGTAAAGTTGCCACCAGGCTGTATTGAGTATGGTTATGTCTGTTAAGTTAAGCCTCGCCCTCAGGTTTCCCAAATGTCCTGGGTGTTGTAGACTGCACCCACATACAGATCCAGGCCCCAGCTGGCCCAGTGGAGGCAGACTATGTGAACAGGAAATCTTTCCACAGCCTAGGTTTGGGGAATCACTATACATTGTAGGTGGAGGGATTTAGCACTGAATAGGATGTAACATTTAATACAGAACAATGAATGCGCTGCCAGGCAAAGTGTGCTGTATCACTGAATCCTGTCCTGACAAACAGCGAAGGAGGTTAAGAGTCTTTTTACACTTATCTGTGATTCTATATAAATTAGCCTTCCTCGTCAAATTTTCATCCAACCAGACCCCAAGGAACCTAATTGTCTTTATTTGTTCAAGTGGTTGTCCGATCAATCTTAAAGTAACAGATGGAAGCTTTTTCCTCCTAGAGAAACAAATAACATGCATTTTTAAAACAGATCATTCGAATCCCCAAGTGTTTGCCCAGTCTTCCACTTTCTGTATAGCACCTTGCATTTTTGTCTCAACAAAAGAATTATTATGCCCTCTAATCCAGAGCGCTCCATCATCCGCATACAGCGACTTTCCTACACCTTGTGCAATTAATCATAATGTTAAATAAAACCGGGCTACAGACGCTACCCTGAGGAGTACCATTCTCTATTGCACAGAGGTTAGAGTAGTCGCTACCCACCCTCACTTGTATTTTCCTATTAAACAGAAAGTCCATCACCCAATTATACACCCTACCACCAAACCTTCTGGCAAAGAGTCCAATTTAATGAGCAGACCTTCTTTCCAAAGCGTATGATATGCCTTTTCTATATCAAAGAAGACTGCAAGCACTACCTCCCCGTTGGTTTGAGCTCTCCTGATGTCCGATTACAAACACAGAATCCATCCCCGTTTGTTTGAGCTCTCCTGATGTCCGATTACAAACACATAATCCATCGTATTCCTACCCTTATGAAACCCACTTTGATAAGGAGAAAGGAGACTCTTGCTCTCCAAAACATACAGTAACCTTTCCTAACTACATGCTCCATGAGTTTGCATAAATGCAATGTCAGTGCAATGGGCCAATAACTGGAAGGATCTGATGGGTCTTTCCCTGGCTTCAGGACAGGCACAATTACAGCTTGCTTCCACAGTGATGGTACAGTATAGTACCAGCATGCCAAATCCTATTAAATAGCCCTAACACTACACCTAAAAAAGCATCTGCCATATGCTCCAACATTTTAAAACAGACCATGTCCTTACCAGGAGATGTCTGATTAGCAGCAGCAATAGCTCTTTACAATTCGAACAAAGTTAACAGCAAATCTAGTGGGCTATCGAACACCTCCTTTTTATCTAACACATTCGGATGTTGTTCCAAAGCCTTCCTCCTTTCCCACCTAGCCTCCCCCGAGAGATTGTCCGAGCTATGCACTCCCTGAAATGTCTGTGCCAGATGATCAGCCTTTTCTGAGTTGATGGCCGCCTTATCCCCAACATTTAGCACAGGTAATTCATAGTCCCTTCTGACACCCCCCATTCATCTTATCATGCCTCCTACATCAGACAGTTTTACATTCCTAGCAATCCAATTGCAGTATTCCCTCCAAAACATGCGCTTCCTTGACCTCACCGTCTTCCTCACCAATCCCTGTGCCCTCTTAAACTCAATCAGTGCCTCCTGCGAATGAAATTTCAACTAAAAGCCATCACTGCGGTAATACAGTTTCCGTCTCACCGTGGTACATTGCAAGCAGCTGTAAACCCTTTACTTTTAGGTATTGTTTCATCAGCAGCTCCTATAATGAGTTTAACGAGTTTGTCATTAAACTCATCTACACTCACCCCATCTACCTTATCAACTTTGCTGCAATTTAAGGCACTGAGTTTGCAAAAGCCAGCCCAGTTTCCATGCTCCAATTTCTACCTTGGGGTCCTGTGAACTTAGGTGGTGCCCAACTCTAGTCAAATCCTTAGCACTGGGTAATGGTCACTACCTATTGTAGTTCGCTTATCAATACCCCATGTACAGCCAAACCTCCCTTATCTGGGCAGAATGGGACCAAGGGGTGCCCATAAGTAAGAAATGCCCGTAACTTAGAACATGAAT
>JAODKM010000001.1:29474357-29493023 GCA_026780845.1 Petrocephalus sullivani
ATTTTATTGACGTGAACTCGAGACCTCGAGATTTCCGGGGTACCCCGAAACATGCGTAGTCTTATACGGTGAGTATAGCCCAAACTCTTTATTTTACCTGGAAAAGTTGGGGGGTCGTCTTATACGCCAGAATATACGGTATATTCCCCAAAGTGAAGCAGAAAGTCATATAGTACTAACAACTAGAGAACGGGAATATGATGCTATGTAATGCCAGAAAGGAGGTGTTGTCGATGGAGTTGGGAGGAGGTGTGTGCACATTAAAAACCCTGTGTATTCTTGGCTACCAGCGCTACAGCGCAGGTGTACTTGATAAAAAGGCATATTGTACCTAGCGTATTAAGCAGCAGGGCAACGATAAAGAGGCTAAGGGCTTCCTACCTGACGTATTAGTCTGCCGCAGGGTAACGATAAAGAAGCTAAGGGCTTCCTACCTGATGTATTAGTCTGCCGCAGGGTAACGATAAAGAAGCTAAGGGCTTCCTACCTGATGTATTAGTCTGCCTCAGGGCAACGATAAAGAGGCTAAGGGCTTCCTACCTGATGTATTATGCCGTAGGTGTTTCTTCAGATTGAGGGCTCCTGGCGTCGGTATTGATAAAAGGCTTTTGAAGTCGTCAGAGCAACCAGTGACCTCGCTGGAACTCATGGCTGCAGATAACCAAAAACAAGCAAGTTCTTACAGTTTCCCATGACAGCGCCTCAGATTATTTCCTTGGTAAAAATAGCTCTCACTATAAAAAAGGGTCTAATCTCACCGAGCCTCCTGGCTTGATTGATGATCTGGTCCGAACCTCTTACAAACAGATTGCTCAGACTTGTCTGCTTCGGTTTCTTCTGCTGTGATCCTGACCTAGGGAAACATTTGATTTCATAAAATCTTACTTAAAATATCTGAAAAAAATAATAAGAAATGGTTTTCACAACAAAGAAATAAAAACAAACTAAACAAAATAACCAGGCAGTTAATTTCTAAAAACGTTACATATATTTTTGTAATAATTAGAATATATGCAAGAATCTTACAAACAGTACAGGTCTGATGTATAAAACCTTCCATAAACCAAGGTGGGGATCTTAGTTTTATAATTCCCACTTATTGTAGAAACATTTGCAGGTTGCACATTTTAAAAACCAGCTCATTCCCTTAAATTGGCAAATTAGCCGTGTATATATGAATGTGCATATAGTACGCCCGTAAATGAATTTCTCATAATGTGAAGCGCAGACTTTAGTGTCTGAGATAGACACTAAAAGGGCAGATTTCTTCTCCACATAGATGCTGAAATTGAAACAGCCAGTGCTTACCACTGTCCCCTGTATTACACGCGGATATTCGTTCAGAATCTTATATATACAAAACTCTGGAATACATCTCATATATGTGCATGTGTCTGTGTGTGTTCAGTTTACCAATAGACCATCCATATTGAAGTGCCCCAGCCTCAAAACTATGACCTACATTGCAGTTCCAAAAAATAAAAGCATTATGCATGGACCCAGTCCGATGTGCTGGGGATACTCACGGAGAGGTGGCACATGCCATTGAGGACACACCCCCGTAATGGAAGCCACTCTGACAGAGGCGCTCCTTCAGTCCAACGGCCCCCTTTCCCCGGGCCTTCCCGGGAACTTTGCCAGAAAAACTGGACTGTAGCTCCGCCCTCTTGGAGCTCAGGCTCTTATACTGGGCCTTCACGTGGTACTGGCAGTACTGGCACTCGTGCTGTAGCGGGTCAAGGTCAAGATAACATGGCATTATTGACTGAGAGCGGAGCGCTTTGCAGTTAAAGATGTACAAAGTCAGAAGAGTTACAAGACTCCAGCTGTTACAAATGACCATTTGGAAGCACAGTACCCAGACATTCATGAACTGGAGGGGACGGTCAGATACATTTAAAGCAAGCAGATATCTGGCAGGGAAAACCCATTACATTAGGATATTCCACCGATATTCTAACAGCTTTTCCTGATCAGCATCATGGGGGTGCTCAGGCCTGCCCAGGCAGCACAGGGCATAAGGCAGCGGGATGTGAGTGAAGGTGGGGCAGCCGCATACGCAGCGGGATGTGAGCCAAGACGGGGCAGCCGCATACACAGCGGGATGTGAGCCAAGGCGGGACATACGCAGCGGGATGTGAGCCAAGGCGGGGCAGCCCCACACGCAGCGGGATGTGAGCCAAGGCGGGGCAGCCCCACACGCAGCGGGATGTGAGCGAAGGCGGGGCAGCCGCATACGCAGCGGGATGTGAGCCAAGGCAGGGCAGCCGCATACGCAGCAGGATGTGAGCGAAGGAGGGGCAGCCGCATACGCAGCAGGGTTCTGTACACCATGACGCATTACTCTTGTGGTCCTCATCAAAAATCAAAAAGATCTGCCATTAGTGACACAGCAGCCCTTCAGTAGGTCTCGACTACACGGGACTGTCTTTAGCCACATCCCACATCGCGGCTGCCCGGCACCCTGTCAGCTATTCATGGTTTTTCACTCCTCAGTAGGTACTCACCACACTCACGCACCCCACAGGCCCTGCTGATTCAGAGATGTTCTGAGCCAGCCTTATGACTAAGTTCTCATCAATGGCTTGCACACATTTATCCCTGCCCAATTACTCTGGATTCAACAGGTAAACAGCACAGAATGTTGACTTACTATCTACTATCTCTGAAATTCATTATTTAATAAAATATACTGTATATCACAATATATTTTATCATATATTATACAAATACATACACACATATGCATATAATATACACACACTATACAAGATATTTAACAATGTTCACTTCATGTGGGGGTGGTCCTGTTTTTGCTCACTGGTGTATATTTTAATCTAATAACCATTACCTGAGTGGGTATCAAAACCAATTCCACCATGAATATTTCTTGTATCTCAAATTACTATGGGAATGTGGCATCCCTAAATGCCCTTAGTGTGTGTGTGTGTGTGTGTGTTTGTGTGAACACGTGCCTGACATCCTGTCCAAAGCACACTAAGCCTTGCAGATGCTACCAGTACAGACTCCAAAGCCACAATATTTAGGGAAATGGGATGAACAGAATATCTAAAGGTAGCCTGCATTTCCCCAGTATGGATGTTTTTACTCTCAGAATATCCGATAACTCCACCTACAGGCTGGAATGCCAGCGTGCCAGGGAAGCTTGCATGTGTTTTAAACCACGCATGAGAAGATGAGATTGCCTACCCACCGCTGGTATAAATAAGGAGATGAAGAACACAGCACTCACCAAGTTAACTAGCTGCCTACAGGGGTCTCCATTCTTCTTGGTAGCCTTGCAGGTGCCAAAGTCTAAGGCCTCACCCATGACCAGAATCTTCTGTGGGTGCTCCACAGACAAGCATAGCTGCAGCCATACAGGGAGACAATACTTAAAGTGCTGAATAAAACATAGACAACCTGCCATTAAAAAACCCCTCCTGCTTCTGCCATTATTCATGGTAAACTATTCCTATAGAAAATTCCTTTTATGAATACCAATCCCTTCAAAATGAACTGCATCTATAATGATTTAATAATTACTACCAAATTACCTCAGAGGTAAACGAGTGCATTTAACTTAACAAGAATACGAATGGCACTTCTCCACTGCCACCAAGAACCAAGCTGTATCCGAGCTGTACAGCCAAGTGGCGGTTATACATCATATAGGATGTGAGGCGTACCTAAGCCAAGACTGCCCTGACATGGCCCTGCTTACAAGCAGGGTGAAAGTGTGACCAAACTGAGCGGGTTGCGTCCCCACCGTCATACTGACCGAAATGCATGGAGCTACTAGTGTCCTGCACATGGATTAAACAAAGGAAAATGCATATATTCTATATATTACGCATTATTAGTAGTATCGCAACGTGCGATGTGTTGATGCATTCCTGGAACAATTTCCAACCTCTTACTCAAGAAAGTACTGTTGAACAGCTGAAAGGAATGGCTTTGTAATGCAAGTTTATACAACCCAATGTAAATTCGGCTGGTGTTTGATACTTGTATAACATGGAGATTCTCACAGACATGGTAGCAGAAATTAGCACGTAGTATAAAGAAATAAATAAGTAAGTAATAATTGCGCTTAGTAAATCATGATGTACACCGTGTGAACAGTAAATAAGTATCTCTTCAGTTTTACATTACAGTTGTTCTCCAAACCAGACAAGTGGGAAACTGAAAGGCACTGGAACTGTGCTGTAAGTTGGCTCTCTCTGCACTACGGCTCGGTTCCTATATGCCAGTGGAAACGTGCCATAAGTTGCACCCTGTAATTAACATAAAACATCCTTTACATAAGGAACCAAATCAAGGTCTACATTTGTAAAGTAAAAAAAAAAAAAACAAAACACAAACCCCTGTAGACTATCCTAAAAAGTGACACGCAATAAAAACAAGCCCATCAAAAAGACATGAACCCAGAGACTTGCCCCATCGGAACCCTCCTTGGGCTTCATCGGATTTGGGTTAAGGATGCCGATTACGGTGCCCGGATCGGTCTTCCAGTGTTCTTTGTGAACTTCTCCAAACAGGAACAGGCTCACGTAGACTTCTAGGTCCCGGAGGTCATTCAGCTTCCAAATACTAAAGGTCTTGCCCTGAGACAGAAATGGTAATTTCACCAATTAGAATTCACACATCACATATCCTGCCGTTTTTGGAAGTTCATATTCAATACCAAAAACAAAACACATCTGTACTGCCATGTCAGTTCAGGGACCTGGCCACAGGAGGCGCCGCACTCACACTGCTGTTACTCTGCGGGGTGACTTTGCTGACTACCACAGCAAAAGTGACCCAGTCTGTGTCATCAAGCTTCTCGCGAGCCAGCCGGTCCGGTAACTGCGACAGCCTTATCAGGCGGCGATCTGCCATCTTACGCTCCATCTCCACAGAAGACACTCGTGGCCTCCTGCAAGCCAACAGCCATTAAACCACAAGTTAAACAACAGTTCCTTTTTGTTTATATGAAGAAATCCAGATCTTGTGTGGCTCAGACTTCTAAACCATATGAGGACCATAGATATGATGGCAGGTCAGTGTCTGTATCATATCGATGTGTCACCGAACCTGAGCCTGAGTCCAGAGAACTTCTCCGCAGTAGCATCTACAGTAGCATCATGAGGAGCTGGTGTGCGGGGGAGGGTCTGTGCTGCATCAGTGGCCTTTTCAGTGCTCTTCAGTGGTTGATATTGCCTGCCACTCAACTTCTGCCCTACTGGGTGACTGACCGCTGAAGCTAAGAATGAGACAACGAGAGACGGAACCTCATCAAATGCTACAGTTTAACACTGGCAGCAAAACTCAGGGCTGCCGGCTCATACCAGCTGCAGGTCCCGGTCCAGTCTGGTGAGTAATTCGCTGCTTCCTTAGGAGGCGGTCTGTCAAGGCAGAAACTTTAGGCGACTTCTGCGATGTTGCGGGGCGGCTTCTCTGTACGGAGGGTGCAGGCTTGTCTGTGGCAAATTCGACATTAAGCTAAATCCACAAATGTTACCGTGACATGACCAGGCTTATGTATGAACGAAACTCACTTTAAATGATCCCAAAATGTCATGCTGTCAGGCATGGAGGGGCTGTGCAATGCACACATTATTCTAATTTTTGTCCCCATAATATTAGGAACCAAATCCATAACCAGGACACTAGACTATAAAACTGAAGAAAATGCCTTATTATCAAAAGATAAAAAAGAAGACTCTTGAGCTTGAGAATCACGGCGGTAATGACCTGCAGAGCCCCCCTGCTTCGCGGCCCCCCGGAGAGGGAGCCTGTCCTGGCTGGGTGTGGAAGCTTCCGAGCTTTGCGATGCCTCCAGCTTCTGCTGCAGCTTACGCATCTGCTCCTGCATACGCCTCAGCTCAGCTGGTGGAGACATTACAGATGGTCAGTTTGTACAGGAGAAATAAAATTAATGTATAAGATGATTCTGTCCAAAGTGTTGTGTAAGTGAGACTAATGGCAGTCAAGGAGTCCACTAGGTATATTATGGACAAAAGTATTGGAACACCTGGCCATTACACCTACAGGAACTTTTATGACATCCCATTCTAAACCAATAGGCATCCATATGGAGTTGATCCCACCTTTGCAGCTATAACAGCTGCCACTCATCTGGGAAGGCTTTTGGAGTGTGTCTATGGGAATTTTTGCCCATTTTTCCAGAAGAGCATTTGTGAACTTAGGCACTGATATTGGACGTGAAGGCCTAGCTTGCAATCTCCATTCTAGTTCATCCCAAAGGTGTTTGATGGGGTTGAGGTCAGGGCTCTGTTTGGGCCAACCATGTCTTTATGGACCTTGCTTTGCGAACTGGGGCACAGTCATGCTGGAACAGAAAAGGGCCTTCTCCAAACTGTTCCCACAAAGTTGGAAGCATAGGCTTGTGCAAAATGTCTTGAAATGCTGAAGCATTAATGCCAGAGGAAGTTTTCAACTAGGAAGTTATTGAATCAACAGAGCATTGCACCTCAGCACTCGCCAACCCGGCTCTGTTACTGTACATGGTCGCCGCTTTGTGGCCGAGTTTCTGTTGTTTCTAAACGCTTCCACTTTGCAATAATACTTACAGTTGACCATGGAATATCTAGTAGGGAAGATATTTCACAAACTGACTCATTGCAAAATTGGCATCGTGTGACAGTACCATGTTTGTAAACCCAAGTGCATGAGTAGGTGCTTGATTTAATACACCTGTGGCAATAGGTCTGAATGAAACACCAGAATTCAAGAGTTGTGGCCCAGTGTGTTTGTCCATATAGTGATAGCACAGCTAGGCTGAGCTTCAAATAAATACATAAATGGATGGTACAAGTGCAAGCAGCATCGAATCAAGAGCTACACAACATCTTCCAAACAAATGCAAAAGCATAATAAAACTACTATTCAACATACAGAAAATGCAACATTAAGAGCATTCTGGGAGCTTGTAATTGTATTAGGCCAGTGTTTCCCAACCTGGCTCTTGGGAACCCCCCCCCAACAGTCCACGTTTTTGCTGCCTCTCATTTCTCTGATAGACAGTCTACATTGAGCCTCTGTTAGCCTAATACAGTATTTCCCAACCAGATGCTCAGGTTGGTCCACAAGTGGACTGTCCGAGGACCAGGTTGGGAAGCACTTTTATTGGCTAGTAGAGGTTCATACATAAACTGCTATATAATAAACTGCTATTTATAATTAAAAGGACAAGGAAAAAAAATCTCAGTCCGCCTCCTACCTTCAAGCTCTTCCTTAGATGTATCATGGTTGTCGCTTGCTGGTGTGTCTGAAGTCTCGTTCTGCATGCTCTCCTCCTCCATGTCATCCACATCTCCAAAGAGTGCAGCGATGTCTTCCTTGTGTTTGGCAGATTCCTCCACAACTTGCCCATCATCAAATTCCTCCTCACTGCCACCATCATTGTCAAAGAGATCATCCAAATCACCCACTTTCGGGCCCTCCGAAACATTTTCTTCCAGAAGGGAAGTCAGGATGTCGAGATCATCCTCACCTGTTATCCAAAGACATGGTCAACTGAGTTATGAGAACAACACATTTTAAAAGACCTGATTATTAGATTTACCTAATTTATGTGTGTGGCCATTAGGGCTAGGTATAGGCCATGATACAGTACTCATCACGATGCATCACAATATTACCATTGTATCTTGATGGTTAACGCTCCACTACTGAAATAATGGTACTACTAAAACTTTAAAACAGGCCAGTTTAATCAACATATATTAACAATCTTTAACTAGCAAGGCGAATCAGTATCTTGAATAAAGCTGTCGCAGAACTCCCAGTTACATAAACTACGCATTAAGTTGTGCATAAAGGTACATGAAGCGCACATTTGTTTTTAAAACGGATAACGTGAAGGAAACATAGAACGAAACATTTAAGTTGTTCTTTAACATTTAAGAGGCAGATACTTCAGTGCATTTTGCGTTGCAGGGCATTTAGCGTTGGCTACATCAGCACATTTTAATCAGCAAACGATAAATCGATGCAGAGGTTCAAAATATCAATGAGCGATCGCGACAATGATGATATAATAATTAATCACAGTACTGGTACAGGTATATGGCCATTTATTGATCAGATCAGCGTAAATGCCTCTGCGTTTAAATACTTCCCAACTTAGTTAATGACAAGCTGGATACCAGATTACGTTATAGCCGGATAACGTTAAATGTCAATGTTAACTGAAAACATGAAAACACAGCTACAACATGAGTAAAGCTGAAGATTGTCATACCTTCCATTTCAAACACGAATTCCAGATAAGCAGCAAACTACAAAAAAAACACAGATACAAAATGACAATACAGAATACTGCAAACCCGCGCTGCCTATGAGAGGATCAACAAGTATTTACAGCTACAGACAGCAGCACGTATATTAAATTCTGTTCAGCAGCACACCTAGCTATTTATTACCTTTGACTTTAAACTTATGCGCGCACATAAGCAATTGTTATTATGTTAATATGCCGATCGCCTTGTTTATTACCCACGTCCTGCCACTATTGCTTTCTCCTCTGGGTACTAGCGCCAAAATTCAAGTCCTTTCGGCTTGCTTATCTTGGTGTCTGCCCCGAAATCCTGAAAAATGTCTGTTTATTTAAAAGCATCTAAAATGTTTAAAAATACAAAACATATTGTGCAAAATTATGAATAGCCTTTATAGAGATACTGTAATGTTTTTATAACATTTACGATATATTTGTCTTTGCTTGTAGAATAATTTCGGACAGGCACATCGAGAACAGCCGCAGGTAGGTCCTGAGGCAGATATACATGCTGAGGAAGTTCTCATGGCTGTCTAATGGGACAATTTACTTACTTTGGAACTAACCAAATTCAAGGGAAACACGAAACGAGTGTTTTACTCTTAGTGTTTTTCCCGTTTTACAATTTTGTAAAAGGTTGGATCACATTTTCCGCGGTTAAGAGCACTCATCAAGCTGGTATTGATAGCCCAATATCCGCATGTCTCTCCAATAGTCACAAGTTTTAATTCCCTCGCGGTATGTTAATGAAGTTAGATACTTGTGGAAAATCTAGTGCTGAAAGCAGTCATTTAGCCCAGTAGTAAAATACACATGTTTGGAACCGCACCCTCGAAATTTGTTTGCTCCCGATCAAGCACGTATCCGGCCAGTTAAATAATTACACTGGTCGACATGGTTTTTGTGTCCTTAAAATTTATTGTGCACCAGATAGATTTTGTGATGCTGATCACAGAAATAAGTTTGAAATCTTCCCAGTGGGCAAGGTTTTTGAGAAACAGAGTGGTTTGCTTAGTAATGGGTATTCCAGTTTACATGTCTGGCAGTAGTAGGTCAGAACTATTGTATTTAAAAAAAAAATGTAATTTATACTAGAGACTCACTATATATAGGCCTGAGTAGCAGTTGCAGTCTTTCAAACTAATGTGAATGTCAGTAAACAGCATACAAGAAAGAAAACAGCTGAGTTCCAAAGCTGTATATTTATATATTTTCTAAAATGTCTCCGTAATGTCGCAATAGCAGTGACATGTTTTGTTACATCTGTGGTGATTTCACTCTGAATGCACAGAAACGGAGAATGACAGCACTCATAAAGAAGGCATATGAGTTGTATTTCGGGTGCAAGATTGGTGACCAGGACAAAGTATGGGCTCCTCATATATGTTGTTCATGTTGCGCTACCACTCTGCGAGCTTGGCTGAAGGGTTTGCGTCCATCCATGCCGTTTGCCATTTCTATGATATGGAGGGAGCAGAAGGATCATGTAACTGATTGTTACTTATGCATGACAAATGCCTCAGGAGTTACTTCCAAGAACAGGAAGTCTATTGAATACCCAAACCTTGCCTCTACAATGAGACCAGTGCCACACGACGAAAGTCTCCCTGTTCCAAAACGGCCAGAGGGATGGACGCTGGAGGACGAGGACATTGAGGCAGAGATAGACAAGGTGATACAGCAGGAAGCAAATGACGACGATCCAGATTTTAAGCCATCAACATCCAGCGATCCTCATTTAATTTCTCAGGAAGTGCTTAACGATCTTGTCCAAGATTTGGATTTATCTAAGCGCCAGGCAGAGCTGCTTGCATCAAGGTTGCAAAGATTGAACCTGTTGTCACAGGGTACAAACATTTCAGTTTTTCGGAGCCGTGATAAAGACTTCACAAAGTGATGAGGGACAGTTATTTTGATGGCCTGCTGCAGGGTGTCGAACGTGTTGCATGGATAGCCTTCAAGAATGTCGTTTCTAACTTTCTGGGTAACTACAAGGCACCAAACTACGTTGAACAGATTGAAAGTCTGCTCCAGGCATACAAATCAATGAAGTGCAACATGTCACTGAAATTGCATTTCCTTCATTCTCACTTGGATGTCTTCCAAGCCAACCTCGGCGCAGTCAGTGACGAACATGGAGAAAGGTTTCACCAAGAAATTGCAAACATGGAGAAATGTTACCAGGGAAAGTGGAGTCCATCTATGCTAGGGGACTATTGCTGGACACTGACACGTGACGCCCCGGACAGTGACTACAAACGAAAATCTGCATCAAAACATTTCTAATCTTCTCTTGTTGCTTACGTTGCAATACCATAGCATAGGTCTGTGCCGCAGAAGACGTTATAATGCTAAACGTATAATTGCAGTTTTCTTTAAAACCCTACCTGATTCAAAAAAAATCAAATACATATTTGTGTTCAGCACGTTAAAATCTATTGGTTTCACCCAAAATTATGGAACAAAAAATTCCCTAAAATTTGTTGGCCAGTGTAATCTGTCGGACGCCCCTCTAAATGAATTTCTGGCTATTGATTGGTGTATTGAAAATCATGTAAACTTGCTAAATATTTCATGTTTAATGTGATGGGATATCATCCATCTATTTCAGATGAGAAGACCTTTTTCCCCTCATCCTTTTTCGATATGCATTTTCCATCACAGTAAACATGTCCGACTTGGTGTGATTATAGTCCTGCTGTGAGCTGATTTACCTTCTGTGTTTCCTGTGCTCCTGCTGACTTCCACCCCACCTTATCTGTTTAGTCCTGTCCCATCTATGCTCACTGCTGCCCCAGTTAGACTAACCCTCATCCCTTTTCTATCCACTCGCACCCCAATTTCTTTCATACCAGTGTCACACAACAGTGTTCGCATTTCTGGCCAGAGACTTTCCTGTGTGCAACATCAAATGGAAGGCGCTATGTAAATACACTGCAACAACGGTGAAGTAGTTTGTTTTATTATTGTTCAAACCGTATGCAAGTTGCAATTAAATAACCTTTTTTTGGTTTATTACCATCACTAGGTCGTCCCAGTAATTTCTCAAATCAAAATTAGTTGAAGCTGCTTAAAATGTCAAAATGATTGAACAGAATTTACATTTTTGTAGTCTTGAGTTTTAAATACTTGTGCTATTGTTAAGGTAAATCAGTTTTGTTTTTATTCAGCAGAAATGCTGTCACAGCCAAGGGTGGTTGCTAGGCATGCAGTGACTATAGTCCTTGGTTACAGCATATCTGTCTGGAGGTGATGGATTCCCTACATCATTCAGCAAGTTGAGTGCAAATTTATGGTTGATACATAGTAATATGTCACTTCTTTACAGTTTTTGGAATCCCCTGCCCTTCTTGGGGACATTAAGGTGCAACCTAGCATCGGCGGTAAATAGGACAGCTGTCCGTCACAAGGCACTCACACACAGTGATTTATGAATTCCAAGAAACACCTAGCAACTCAGAACTACCAAAGGCCTGTCCTTGCAGTAAGGAAAGAAAAACATTTTCGTTGCGAAGAAAAAAAACAAAACAATTTTTGTGTTTCTAAATAAAAATTGAAAGAGGAAAAAAAAAAAATTCCTGAATCAAACCATTGTCTTGGCTATATTCCATTATATGCTTTTGATCTTATTTTGTGCTACAATACACAATTATTTAACTATCAATACTATCACCAGGGCAATAGTGTCCCGCATTCTAAGGAATTAGCAGGTCATTTTCTGTGTTATAGAAGAATCTACATATTCAGGTCACTGAAATTATAAGTATAGATCAATGTGATATAGAAATACAGTCACAAGACAGTTATACCTTTGGGCTGTGGGACGAAACCACTACAGTTTAAATGTAAAGCGGAATCCCACCCGCCATCCTGCACACAATACATCCATCACAGATATTCTGGCAACATGCCACTTCATTCCGGCAGTAAATATTTCTTCAGCTACTGTCCTTTTATATTGAACGAAAAAGTGCCTAAGTTATCAGCAGAGAGAAGCGAAAGCAAGCAGGCACTCAGATGATGCAGTCCATGATGTGGATCTGCAGGCTGTCCAGGTCGGGCAGGATTTCGTTACACTTGGGACAGGCGTGCTCCGGAATGTTCACCTGCTGCTGCCAGTCTCTGCCCTCAGCACCTGGGGAAATGGAGGCAAGGTCTGCTTCAGCCCAGGGTTCACTCACCATAGCAGCTCTACTGAACCATGCCTATTAGCCTTGTGGAATAAATAATGCAGGTGAATGTGCTAGCCCTAAAGCCCAATGCGTACTTCACTTTTCTGTATGTGATTCTGGGCTGCGGATGGCCGTGCACCTGGAACCTTGTGTTCATACTACATTTTGACCAGGAGAGGGCAGGTGTGTTGCAACAAACACATATACAAGCACTGTAGTGAAAAAGGTTTCTATGAACAGTTTTAAAGTTGTTAGTCTAGGCTTAGGTTGTAATGAGGAAATGTATCATAAGGCAGTATTCTAAAGCCCTTACAACAAAAGTCTCCGGGACCCACCCCTGCTCGATGAATTTTATCGCCAAGATTTCAAAATGTGAAATAGTGGTGCTTTTTAAAACACCATAAAAATGAGATATGTTGTTACCTCTGACCATCCTCATACAGCTGTTCATCATAACTACTATAACAAGAACAACAACAGCTATTCTTCCTCTACTCTTTTGTCGTTGACCACTGACCTGTAAAAGTCAGCGCTGCCACCTACTGGAAATACCTAATTAATGATCTTGCACACGCACAGTTGATGTGTACGGACATGCATGATCACCACTAAACAAAAAAAATCTGGACTAGATATGCACCAACCGCAGCCGTCCGTCACAAATCGCTTGTGACGAAATTTGAAAGTGCCTTCAGTGCTACCCACTGAGCCACCGTGCCAACGTGGCCAAGTGTAGCCTGTGTCTCTATCCTATTGATCATACCTCTGGGCCCCTGCAAGTTGTGTAGAGTGCCCCCATGTGGGCTGGCTCCCCGTGACACGTGTCGCCGTTGCATCGCATTCAGGGACTGCCTAGAATAATCAAGAAACAGAATAACTGGAACATTGCTTGATGCCAAGGGGCAAATCGCTGGATCCTCCACAATGCTCATGCTCCTGTATGATTCCTCAAACAAGTGCTGCTGTGAAAATCACCAAACATCGTGATCTTCAATTTTAACAGTTTTTACAAGATCAAGATTACAAGCAATAACGTTATTCCTTAAAAAGGGCCTTGTCAATGTCGCACGATTTGTGCAGCTGAGGCAAATGATTGGCCGTACCTGCCTATGGACTCCACCTCCTCCTGAAGCTGACTGTTCTGCTTCATCAGGAACTCCAGCTGTGCAGCCAGGCGCTCCTTTTCCTCATGAATCTTCTCTCGGGCTGCTCTCTCTGCATAGAAGTCTGAGGAGTATACCTCAGCCTTCAAAAGGTAGGAGGACAGGTGACCACGTGCCCCGACTTTGATCTGCAACTCTATCTCATTTACATTCTGGGAGATTTTCTGCCCATCTTAATTCACTGCTGTTCAGATGGATATCGAGGGTGGACAAAGCCACCCAAAGAAAGAATAATAATAATAATAATATTAATATTATCATAATAAGCAGCACCTTCCAAATCATCACCATTTGAAACAAAATCAATAAGCCATTAGCTCTGGGTGCTAACATAATGTAATGCTTTTTGGATACCTAGAGCCAAGTAATACACAATGTGTGAAAATCTCTCCAGAGCCATTGTACAAGTGTAAAATAGTGTGTGAACAGTCAACATACTTTAATATACAGTACCAGTCAAAGGTCTGGACACACCTACCCACAGAAAGGTTTATTTCTACTTTTCTCTACATTTTAGATTTATCAAAACTATAAAATAACATCTGGAATTTTGCACTGACCAAAAAAAAAGTACAAAAAAATTATTAATTTGTGCAGCTGTATGGGTTGGGACTCGGAAAGTTGCCAGTACGAATCCCTGGGCTGGCGGAGTGATGCCATCATTGGGCCCTGTAAGAGTGAGCTTTTTAACCCCAATTGCTCCAGGGACTGGCTCACCCTCCTTTTTCCTCTAGACCAGTGCAGTGAGGTGGCCTCCTGGGACGCTTTTCCAGCTGTCCTGAAGGAGGTCCCACATATAATAAGCACTCAGTGGTCACTTTTCCTTCATACTCTGATCAAACTCCAAAACCATTTCTATTATGTTAGGTCTGTCAATGTCCTTTGCAGGCAGCTTGGCATGTTCAAACTTTTAACTGGTTCTATATCTGCCCAGCTATTAAACATCTCAGTGTACACCAGACATTCAATAATTTCTATAAGACTGTGTCCATGATTTACAACTCAGGGTTTTATTCAGTGGGACATACAATCCAGCACCAAGACACAAACATCTGGCTTGATTCAGATTGGAGATGTGATTCAAGGCCGGCTCCTGGATGACCGTGCTGGGGGATTACCTGTGCCTGGAACACAGATATGGTCTCAAGCTCCTTCTCCTTCTTGAAGAGCTCCTGCTTCATCTCATCAATCTGCTGCTGCTTCACGGCTAGGGCCTGTTCAGCAGCGGACAGCCTGGCCTGGAGCTCACACACTTCCTCCACGCTGAGGGGCTGCAGTAAGGGTGTAAAATACACACATGGTTCGGCTTTGCACAGTTTCCTACGTCATAGTCAACAGCAATGCAAGGACTCCACCCATACAAGACAAATGCATTAGGGATCTTTGCCCAGCAAAGTAACAATATCACCCGTGAGAAAGGCTCTTAACTCCAACTGCTCCAAGAACACAGTCAGACCCACCCCTTTAACCCCAAGCTTTCCTCACTGGTACATCACTCTGGACACAAAAAAATTCAATAAATTCATGACCAATCCTGCAGACTGGACATCTTTAATGGGAATGCATTTTTTCCACATACTCCATCTTACTGTCCTTTGAGACATACACAAAATTGTATACAGTTGACAGCAAAGTCAGGGGTCTGAGCACAGGGTCTACCATTTATCCAGTGCCCCTGGAACATTTCTGGGGGGGTTAAGGGTTACCCATCTTAATTTACCATACTGTATTATATAAACACGGTTTCTATGGCACCATACATGACGTAGGTACTACAGAAACGGCATACTGTTAGTTACCACGTCTGGCTGGAGGACAGGAAGCCATTACCTGTTTTTTCTTCCTCTCTTCCTTCATCTCATTGTAGTCTTCAAAAAGCTTGGTGTAGGCCTCTTTTAACTGAGCCAGGTTCTTCCTGTAAAGAGATATGTCCCCCTTTGCTCAACAGGATAGTTTACAGTTGTGTGTAGAGCCATTTGGAGAGAGGTGTTTCCACACAAGACAATCCCTCTGCAGGCCTGAGGAACACTTGGCAGAACCTTCCCGACAACATGAATCTGAGATAGTTACATTTTCAAAAACAAAAAAAAACAGTCAACATAATTAACAAGAATGAATGAATACAAAAGGAAGAGTAAAGCCTGAACAGTCTGATGGTCCAATGAAAGTCAGAGAAAGAAGCGGAGCAGCGTATTGACTGGACAATGTGTGTCCCACAGCCCTGGACCTATGAGCCGTCTCACTGGGCTATGAGAAACAATGAAGCTTCACCTCTGGAAGCGTGGTGTGTTCTGTAATCAAACCCAACAGCAGATATTTTGATGCTTCTGGTCATCAATACTGAAAACCTTATTATGCAAGACTGATGGACCAGCCACCTGATTGGTGCTTTCAGTCCTGATCTTCCACAGATGACCAAAAATGTCCCATTTCGTGAGAATGAACGAGCCATCACCTCTCATCTTCTGCTTTCTTTTGTTCCAACTTGACCAAGGACTGCGTGCTCTCTAGCTGCAATTTCAGCCTCTCGTTCTCCTCCTGTACCTGGTGCTTCTCCACCAGCTGGGCCCTCAGGACGGTTCGGTCCTGCTCCATGTCCCGGCACCTGCAGAAAGTGACTCAGTGGGTCGCCCTGCAGCCTCACACCCCTATGTCTGGAGCTCGCTCGTCTCCCCCACATTCACCAAGGATGCTTCCGGGTACTCTGACTCCCTCTAGCACAGGGGTAGGGAACCTGATCCACGGAGAGCCGGTGTGGGTGCGGGCTTTTGGGATGACTTTTGAATCAGCCGATAAGACTGGGTCCCCAGGACAGGAGCTGACAACCAGTGCTTTATTATTGGCTGATTGAGAAGTCATCCCAAAAACCCATACCCACACCGGCTCTCCATGGATCAGGTTCCCTACCCCTGCTCTAGCAGTTCAAAGACATGTGACTGCCATATCAAATTGTCCATGGCATATTATTTTACCCTGTTTTTCCTAGGATTCTATGCTCAGCATGACTCACTGGATAAACATTTGGGATGGATGGATTAAATCAGTGTTTCCTAAACCCGGTCCTCACGGATCCCTATCCAGTCCATATTTTTGCTCCCTCCCAACTCTTTGCAAGACAGTCCACATTTTTGTGCCCATACAATGAGCTGGGATGGAGCAAAAATATGGACTGGATAGGGATCCCCTAGGACCAGGTTGGGAACCACTAGATTAAATCATTATCTGCTTAATCACTTTTATGCAATTCATTTCTCCCTGTGGGTCCTGCCGGGTCCCACGTCCACTTCTGTACCTGTCCTGCAGGTTCTTCTTCATATCCTCAGCACTATCTAACTTGGTCTGTGCTTGCTGCAGGTCCTTAAACAGTGTCATCATCTGGGCCTTCAGACTTTCCACCTCTGTGGTGGCCTGAAAGGTACAAAGAGGGAGAAGTCAGACTCAAGTTCAATAACTAGACAATATTTCTTGAGTTCTTCATTGAGTTATTAACTTAACATTGCTGTCCTACCATTAGTACATAACATAATACCTACTGCATGCTCCTGATGACACATTAACTAGTCCCATTAGTTTCAACTGCTATGGCATAGCTAGACTTTTCTCACAGGGGTCAGGAATTTCGCCCTTGGGGGGATCAATAAAGTTTTATCCTAACAATGCCATCATATCCCATAAAAACCAAAATGTTCACATGATGAGATAACCTTCCATTATTAATGAAGAGTATCCATCTGTCGATCAGTGATAAGTCAGATGTACCTGTTCTTTATCATCAGGGGGTCCATGTTGGTGTAGCACGATAGTCTCACACAGAGGTGCTCCTGCCAATAGATTAATCTCCTCCATCACTAAGGACGTCTGACTTTCGGCATTCCTTCCTGGTGGCACGGCTGGCTCTGACAGTCTGATTTAGAGAATTTTACACACAGGATTTTATATGTAAGTAAGTATCTCCACTAACACCTTTCCACATTCGTGCTATTCCAGTCTGTGTCGTTATTTGGAATCTGCTTGTGTGGACTTCACAGTGTCACTGCTAAGTGGTTTCCTGCTCAGGAAACCACTGCTGTAATCTCCTGAGTACAGCGATGTAAGTAATACCAGTCAGCTAGGTTGTCACTGCATCATTGGAAATGCGGGGTGACTGCTGTGGGATCTGTGCTTTCGGAGAACACGACTGCCTGGCATGGCAGCTGCCAGGACCACTGAGCCCTGCCGAGCGAGTCACCGGGACAAAGCTGCCTGCCTTGCAGGACATCTACATCTAGCAATGTAGGTCCAGGGCACTAAATCTCATCAGAGACACTCACTACCTATGCCATGGACTGCCCCAGGACTGAGAGGCTGAGGAGAATATTCTACCCCCAGGCTGTTTGGATCATTAACACCACCATATAAAACAAGCTAAAACTGCAACCTGCACTTAGTTATATGTCTGTATTTTAGTACTCATTTTGTTATTTAGTTTTTTATCCTTATACCTTATTGCACAGTTTGGAGTACCTGGTGTACTACTATATTCATGCATGTGAAAAATAAATCTTGAATCTTGAATCAATGTGTACAGAGCTTTCCCAGTGCCAGTGACAATCTGACTAGTCCACATCCTCACAAGCTCTGCAGGCGACATTCTAGGTAGCAGTGGTTACAAGGAAATACCTGAATAAGCACTGTGTTTGCACAGCTTAACATACCTACACTTGGACTTCTGTTTATCGTCTTAAACCAGGCTAATCCACCAAGCACAAACAAAGCTGCTGACCTAATCAGCTGGTAAAATCCCCAGCTTTTTGTAAACACACCGCATATTTTGAAAAATGACTGGCTGTTCTTAAAACAGAAGAACCAACCAGCTGCACAGTATTATCCCCACCAATCTCCACTACAGTTAAAGGTCCATTCCACACATGACTCATGAAGAGTTCCGCCTGGTGCCTGCTACTGGGACTACCTGCTGCCACCTGCCACCTGCCCCCCCCCCCCCCCACCCCCCCCCCCCCCTCCCCCCGCCCTCACCACCCCTGATGAACAATAACGCCCCAAGCCA
>JAODKM010000001.1:29508425-29526852 GCA_026780845.1 Petrocephalus sullivani
CACAGAATGCAGGTCTCCTTGTTGTGCCACGTATAAATAAAGTGACAGTTGGCGGTAAAGCATTCTGCTACAGGGCCTCCATATTGTGGAATAGTTTGCCAGCTTTTGTTCGGGATGCCGAACCAGTCACAGTCTTTAAATCTCATCTGAAGACCTATTACTTCAGTTTAACACATAACACAATGTAACTATGGCTGCTGGTGCCACTGTATATGCCATGTTTTACCTACTGCACTTGTCCATTAGTGTATCAGTGCATGTTCAGGGTTTTTTTTTTCGGTTTTTGGTTCCTCTCCTCCATTGTCAATTGTCTTTCAGTCTGTTTTTTTCTTTCATTTCTTTGTAATTCATTTTCTCTGTTCTACTCTGTTTTGTATATGGTAATGTATCCCAATACACCCATGTAAAGTGCCCTCAGACAGCTCTGTTCTGAAGGACATTATATAAAAATGAATTGAATTGAGTTGAATTGAATATGGATTAAATTCAGAGGACAAGTTGGGGTGTGTCAGCAAATGAAATGTTCCCCTTGTTCCCTTTCTTCAGGCACCAGACTCTCCATTCCACTGTAATACTGCATTGGCTTACAGACGATGTATGGACCTGAAATGGCCTTAGCCATAACAAACTCCTATAAAAGTTGTTCCCAGTGAGGCTAAATCGTCTTATTCCTTCACCACTTTCCTGCTTATAGGCACATTTATCGAGAAACCCTCACTGTCGCCTCACTGGTTGTAAATGGACATTAATTCAACTCAGGTGTGATATTTGCTGTATCTACTGCCACTTTTTTCAATTTCCTCATGGAATTCACTTCTGTCCTCTGTAGAGGACATTATATATTTGTTCTTGTTTCTTATACTATACATGCTACTCTATTAAGTACTATAAGTCCTTCATTATAAGTCTATTTCTATAAGTCTATTGCATCTTAAAGAGGAACTTTAAGATGATACCACATGTTTGGGGGGTATGAACTTGTCAGTGTCTTCAATTAAAAATTTCAATCGATATTGAACTCTGGAGGATAAGCACAGAGCTTGAAACTTTTTAACCTAAGATGTTGTTCCACACAAACCATACAGTGTTCACAGAAGGTCTGGGGACATTTGCTTCATTCTGTAAAATTATTTGCATTCACAACGAAAGTCCATTGACAAGCAGCATTTAACGTATCTGCACATGCTCATGTACATTTTCTCGTTATTAAGTGTCATAATTTTGACTCATTCATCTCTGTTCTTACCATTTTGCTATTAACTGACATCATTGTCATTGGCTCCCAAAGTGATACTAAACACTAAATATTTGGTGTTTTATGCTTTAATGCAGTGGTCCTCTTCATTGCGTCCCTTGTCAAGATTAAGTTGAAGATTTCAAAGTAGTAAAATCAAAGACGACTTTCAAGGGAAAGGCAACACAATGTCTCCAAACACGGCCTCTAGCAAAGGCGTCATCGGTCACAGCCACCACCCGCTGGATGGCGCCTGAAACAAAAGGCCACATCCTCCGCTGCCCTGTGGGACGTGCTGGCACTGATAATGGGTTTGCATAGCTCTGAATTGTTGCACATTTATTATTAAAATGGCATAACATGGTGCTGTGTAGGCAGTTAGCAAACGGCGGGTGGATGAATATTAATTATTATAATTCAGGGCTAATGGAACACTCCTTTCTCCGGATGCCTTAACGCTCCCCTGGGAACAGTCGTACTCTCTCTACATTTTGGTTATAGGTTTTCTTCATTTGGGGCCTGTGTTTGTCTTCGGTATTTGTTTCCATTGCACAGAATAAGAGTCGTGGCTTCTGGGTGGCAGAGACAAGAGCAGCGTGCATTTGACCGAAGGCAAAGGGCGTCCATTTACACGGAGGCATTAAAACATGGCGGAGGGGTTTCTGTCTCGTGTTCCCAGCTGGTGCTGCGGCTCCCAGGCAGGGTGTACCAAGCTGTGGGCCTGCCGTTCAGGAGGGTGTTTCTCACGGCCTAGCACGGTCTGCTGGAAAGCTAATGGGATCCTTTGACAGATCCGGGGGACTGAAGAGCGGATTATTGACCATGGATGAGCCTGCAGCTGCACTTTGCTTTTCTGGCCAATCCAAAGTGGGACTGATCCATCAGCATCCACAGGGGGAGGTGAGGAGAATCCTGGTAGGGCTGGTCGGAGCTGGTAAGCCTCCCCCCCTCCCCCCAAATCCCCTCTGTTTCTTATCTCCCAAACACTTACTCAGCAAATGTTTCCAGATTAGGCTTAATGGAGGGCCCTTAGCCATAAGCATTTATCAAAACCAGTGCCTCCTACATTTTGTGGGCTCTTAGCACGCAAACGTGTACAAATGGGTGGTGCCGAAGTACCTTGTCCGTTCTCTAAACCGACAAAGTGTGGCCCACAGAAATGCTACACTGTCGGTAACCTAGGAGATGCCACATGCCGGCCGCTTCCTCCGCATGACGGCATCACTGCATTACTGCATCCCTACCTCAACCCCTCGCTTCCAGAACGGATTGTGCCTGAAGTAACACTGCTGTCAGAGGGGCCTGGGGTTTTTAACCATGATTAATGTCAGCTAAGTTGTTTTCAAAAAGTGTCACGATAAAGAATACTGACTGGATCACTGATCTAGGAAAAAAACGCTCTGCTATGAAAAACAGATTCACTGACTTGCACATCAACTTCACTGTAATAACATGCAATAGCATCCACTATATAAGCATTAATTAAAAAGACATTCATCAGGGCTGCTAAAGGAAGATACATTTGCAGAAATACATCCTGAAAAAAACAAACTACTTTAGTTAGTGAAACACAGGGAAAAAATGGTGGTCTGTGCAGTTGTGGCTACATCAGGTGACCAGATAATCTATGTCGGGGAGGACACTTTGAGTTATGACAGGATTTGTAAACTACCTTTAAATTAAAAGGACCTGAAGTGCTGAGTTCTTGCTGCGTGCTGATTGGTCAGTCTCTATAATTATGCATGTGTCACTAACGTTAATGTGAAACAGCTGGATGAGTCTTTCAATCAAGGAAACAAACCAGTCAAAGCACAAAAAGAACTTAACTATTTAGCCAAGCACATGAGACTTAAGTAGTTTATACAACCTTAAGTAGCTCAAAGTGTCCTTCCTGACATGGATTATCTGGTCACCATTTGACTAGAGAAAGTAAAGCAGGTACAATAGATACAGGGCCCTATACGTTGAGAAAGTATTTAGTGTTAAATGACCTAAGTACAGCCTCTTAGGGAATGCATACTGTAATATGGAAACTTAATACATTCTCTGCTAATAGGTCTTTAATACTAATAGGATTATAAGAAGGTGTTATCTTTTAAATGAGCCTTACATTTACAATGAACACACCGTTGCCTAACCAATCAGAAAAATTAAACTTGTCAATGCTTTAAGAAGTATTGGGCATAAACAGGAAATGAGCTGATGTAACCTCATGTTACCACTAGGGGGTATTAATACATACTGTATTTCTATTTGAGTTTAACTTTTTCTGCCTTGGGAGCAGAGCCAGCCGGAGGCATAAGCGAACTAAGCGGCCGCTTGGGGCCCCACGCCACTAGGGTGTTTGATTTAGGTGGTAGGGGGGCCCCCAAATCAAATTCTGCTTAGGGCCCCATTGTGCTATTGTCTCGTGTTTGCTTTATTTTCGTAGATTACTGCTCTTTAAATAGGCAAATTGTTATTTTTTAAATGCCAAACAAGTTCTGTTCTTTCAAGCCATTTCTCCTTTTCCATAATTAGATTTTCTAAATCTGTCCAAAATATTTCCCGTAATAGCTCAAAGTCACAGTCTGAGAAATTTGTTAAATGTGGCTGACTTTAGTACCCTTCACTGGCACAATTTGTCTTTCTTGAACCTGGCCTTCATCTGAAAAGGGCTTGCATTTGTTTCTATTCCTGGGATGGCGGGGAGGGGGAGTGGCAGTGGTGGTTGCAGTTTTGGGGAGGGGGGGTGCACAGGTCAGGCCAATGGTTGTGCTAAGACTCGACCTTAAGATTCTTACCAGGTTTCAACAAGTAATGCTTCTGCCTGAACCCAATGGGGGCAGCAGCTTGGTACCACCCAAGCACAGTATGAGTGACATAACGCTTAACGCTGCCAGGCCACCTAGCTGCACGTTTTAGGGGAACCAGAGCACAGTGTAGCACTGACGCCTCATTTCAGGGGCAGATCCCTCGCCTGTTGTGTGTGTATGTGGGTTATGTATATATCACGTTGTGGGGACCATTGTGTTACCTATTATTTTGAGGTTGCGGGGACCATATTTTCGGTCTCCACAAGGAATCTCAATTTTATAAAAATTAGTGAATGCAATCAACAATGTAAAAATGGCATAAGTTAAGGTTAAAGCTTGGTAGGAATTAAGGTTGTCCTCACTAAGATAGGAATACAAATGTATGTGTGTGTGTGTGCAATGTGTGGTCATGTTTATATTATGTTGTGGGGACCCAGTGTCCCCACAGTGTGATAAAAACCTGTTATTTTCTACCTTGTGGGGACATTTTTTTGGTCCCCATAAGGATAACCTCAATTTTATAAAAATCTGTGTCTGCAATCAAAAACAAAAAATTCCAAAAGTCTCTTTTTTTTTTTTGTTTGGTTACCTATGGTTAAGGTTAGGGCTGGGTAGGGGTTAAGGGTGTCATAGTTGGGATCAGGGTTATGCCCATAGGTAGGAATGGATAGGAATACATGGTATTTGTGTGTGTGTATGTGTGGGTTTGCATAGATCACTTTTGAGCACCAACATGTCCCCAAAGTGTGGTAAAACCTGAAATTTCCCTACTTTTGGGGACATCTTCTCTGGTCAAAAGCTAAGGCCTGGGATGTGGGCCCCATTTTGCTGATGATTGATTTTACACAGCTAGACTCCTCTCCTGATGCATTTTTAGATGATGTAATCAGCTCAACATATCTGCTACACACCATTTATCATCTTTACTGCCAGTATTAATGCAGTCGTTGTATCTTTATGGCACAGTCAGAAGAATCGCCAGCTCTAAAGCTGGCAGCAGCAGATGGCTGCATTCGAGTATTAAAGCGAGCGCTGCTGTAATCAGGCAGGGTTAAGAGGTGCTGGGAGAATTGTTAAGAAGTGCTGTGAGAATTGTTACGAGATGCCAGGAGTATCATTAATAGTTGCTGGGAGTATTTTTGAGAGACCTTGGGAGTATTGTTAAGAGGCATCAGGAGTATTGTACTTTCTGCCATGTGGTTCTTTTGTCTGTTGGCTCTTGTATCTGGTGTTTTCCTTGTCCTTGTACACGGCCATACCCAGCCCGCTCGCCATGGCTCACTCCTGCCCACACTGACCTTTCCATCGAGCCGCGCGATGACGTTTGTATCAGAACGCCAGCCCTGATCAAACACCGCTCACGGGCGACGGCCTGGCTCCACTCGCCACACCCCCAGGCCCCTGTGGGCCACATGACATGCCGATTGAGCTCAACTGACAGAAGCAGGCACGGTGTCTTAGCGGGAGGCAAACCAAAACATTTAACTGATTCTTTCCTTTTTACACACAAATGAGCCAGATCATGCTTCTTTCACTGGAGGCTGAAATTTCTCCTGACCCCCCCCCCCACAGATACACACGACGCACCGCCATATCTTCTGTTTCTGTTCATTTGCCATCACGTTTTAACACAACTAGTAGCTACCAAATATCTCCAGTGTTCCTCCGAATATGTCAGTGTCAACTGCTTCCAACCGTAAACTTTCACCTCGAAAGTTGCTATAGCAGCCCGATATATTCAGTACGTGGTGCAGGTCTATTTTACACACTTTTCTGCGCCCTGCCCCTTTCTTATGCTGCCCAGATAATGAACTCCTAGTGCAAAAGCCTCCACCTTGAACAAATATATCAATAGGAAATTAATAAACAAGAAGTAAGTGTACAGTACAGTGAAACCTTCCAAGTAAAACACTGTTATGGCTGCTGGTGTGCGAGTGAAATGTGAGGGACTGTGGTGAGCTGCCCGAGTGCACGCACTCCCATGGAGACTGGGAAATATTTACAGTGAGGGTCTGGTACTCGCGTGCCTAAGGAGACCCCAAGCCTCCCTGGTGCAGGCTTGTGTGTACACTAAAATGAATGACTAGCCTGGGGGCGGTGGTCCTGGGAAAGCGGTACCAGGGAAGGATGGTTTTGGGATGGCTTGTTTGGAGACATGGTGATAAATGCAGACGTATGGGAGGTGCATCTTTAGAGGTAAGGAGGGTCCTGTGGGACTTAGCTAAAGGGAGAGGTTATTCACCCAGACTGACACTGACGGCATGATCCTGTCAGCCAGGATGCTCTCCTGTTCCGGAATCTCAGATTCTAAACAGGAGTAATGAAAGAAACGGCAGTAAGATGGAGCTGGTGTTAAGATGGGGGGGAGGCATAATTGGGAGAGGTTACTTCAGCTGGGCCTTATTACTGACACTGGCCTCTCTGTTATTCATCCCATCCCTCCCAACACACATCCAGACCCAAATGCACAATCCCACACCCCACCAAGGCCCCTTCCAAGACCCGAGGCCTGTTGTGTTTACATGTGGGGCACTTTGTGGCTCTGTGGGATACGACTGTTCCTGTGGTCGGAAAGTCGCCGGTTCACATCCCATGGTTAGCAGACCGATTTCTCTGCAAGGCCTTTTTTAACCCCAATTGCTCTAGGGATTGGCTGACTCTGGTCTCCCAGTTGCGTGTTGCTTTGGCTAAAAGTGTCTGATAAATAAATATATGTATGTTGTGCCTGTGCAGATGCTAAAAGTGGTTCTGTGTTTCCATTCTGTTAAACCTCTCATACCCAACATAAAAATTACAATGTGCTGAAATTGTCCCATGTGTCCCTGAATGTGTGGGATCCTTACCTAATTTAAGAAGTCAGTGCTCAGCTTACACTGGCTTACCCAGATCGCTTTTTTGTGGATTACTGCTTCACATGTTCCTTTGTGGAAGCCTGACACGCTCTATGACACATAGAAGAACTGGCTTTGCAAGGAAACTCAAACAGATATGTAAGGGTGCAAAGGCAGTGATGGATCACACAGCTGCTGCTTTTCACTGCTCTAATTCAGGATGATTCTTGTAGGCTGCAGATATTCGGTGTACCCTGAGCTGAAGTCAGATCTCTTTCTAGTAAACTCTGTGTGATAAGAAACAGACAGGCTTTGTGTGACAGTGAAGATGCGGACTCCCTGTGGGAGGTAGCACACTATAAGAAGAGTGATGCGAAACATCCCACCTGTGGTGGAAAAACAGGCCGTGTTTTGAGTTTGGGTGAGTCGGCCAAAAGGGCTTTTTTCCTTTACTGCAAGAGAGCGACCAGGTGCAGTGTGGGTGGACTGCCAGAGTGATGAAACCACCTGATTGCACGTTGCCGGATACAAACACAAGGGCCATGCCTGCAGTTTTGGGGTAATGACTGGCAGGCCTGCTAAAGCTGAACTCAGACCAACAGAAAATAAAACGGTTGTTTTTAACACTGTCACTTGTCTGGCATTGCTGATGAGGAAGTTAGTACTGTATATGACACTTAAACTGCAGATGGTCATCAGAGGCGGATATGGTCCTGGGGCCACACTTAGAAGGTCACTTTGGGGCCTCTGCCCCCCCCCCCCCCTCAGATGTTTCAAAGACTAAATGTGTGGTTTGAGTGATGGTAAACACTGGTGAGCTCACTGGTGGCCACATGACCATGTGGATCACAGTCAGGTTTGTTCATGACACCCTGGACATGTCAGCGTCCTGGATATTTATGGATTCAGTGGCACAGCTGGGTCTCAGCAATCAGGCTCCTGTTAGACTCAAATTGGCAGCCTGCTGCTTATTGGCTTGCACTGGTCAAGAAATTATTACTTTCTTTTTGTTTCACAAATCAAAATAGGTGATGTCATGTCTGTAACCCTCATATGGTATAGTGGTTTAACTCATGGTTTCATGGTTTTATATCATTATTAATTATGGTCTTCATCCCCAACTCCATCCATCGCCGCTTGTTGGGATGTTACTGCCCTTAACTACTACAACGGTCTGTTTAGGGATTATGGGTAAGCTGCCACTGTGCGTCACCCTAGGAGGTCATTGCTGGATTATTGTCTGCTACATTACTCACCTGGCTCCTCTGTGTCATCCCCAGTTGCGCCATGGACCTGGATGGAGAAAACAGGATTTGTGGTGCATTTCAGGAGAGTTTGCACTGTGAGAAACAGCCCCTGTCTGGTTCCGGTATCCAGCAGCCCAGGTGCTGCTCCATCAGCTGCTTCAGAATGAGGAGACCTGGGGCATCATTTGAGGATCGCCACTTACATTGCCACTCCAGTGGATCGTAACAACTGCCCAGCAGATCATGGGCTGCTCCCTACCCTCTCTGGACAAACCGCACAGCTCTGGCTGCCTCAGGAAGGTGAAAAATATTCTAAAAGACCCCTCACACCCCGCTTATGGCATGTTCCAACTGCTGCCATCAGGGAAAAGATATAGGAGCATCAAAATGAAGACGAATAGATTGAGAAACAGTTTCTACCCGGTTGGGCACTGAACTGCCACCAAATCACCTCTGTTACAGCAGTGCAATAATTGACATCTGTGCAATAGTGTGCAATTAAGGTTGAATGTTTGTGGTACATCTTATTTCTTCTTATCTTTCAAATTATATTTACTATCCTTTTTTTAATTATACTTATTTATATGTTTTTAAATTATACTTATTTATATGTTGACACCGCAGGGACTGCACCCAATGTCATTGTATTAATTACAATGACAATAAAGAGATATTCTATTCTGTTCTATTATATTCTATGTGTTGTCAGTATATTTGCCATGACTTTGCAAGCAGTGACTCTGATCTTTTTTTTTTTTTACTTACAGACCACTCCAGTTGGACAGGGGGGTAAACGGTCTTCCTGTTGGTGAAGGATGGATTGACTGAACTTCAAGTTATATGGCTGTTTGTGATTCACCTGCCGTCTTCTGGGGTGGGGGGGGGGGGGAATAACCGGGATTACAAAGAGTGTCCAGTTCTAGTAATAAGTACATAGCAGCCAGTAATCTACATTTCTTACCAAAGAGTCTTTGGTCAAAACCCTAGAGAGCAAGCTGTAGCAGTGGCGGAACAACTGGACACTGGGTGCCCCCCCTACACTAACACCTAGGGCCTGCCTACGGCACCTGCAGCAGCTCCAAATATTGTACCCATCATGCACTGGAGTAGTTATCAGATTTCTCAAACATGCATTTTCCTTTAAATACACGCCTCGACAACATAGTTTTACATCACAACATTATAAAGTATTACATTTCAAAACTGTATCAATCTGTAACAGTTCAGTGACATAATTTCATTGGAATTCAATGCATTATTACTGATGCATCAATGTGGAGTATGAATAGATGCAGTCACAGTTGTCTTAATATTCCCTTTAAACTTGTATTCAGGGTTCTTTCTTTCTTTCTTTCTTTCTTTCTCTCTTTCGGTAAGTGATACAACTGTGTGCCCACGGTGATGCAGCGCCATCGACAGACCCGTTCATATCCTGGAAAGGACCCAGGGGAATCAAACGACATGAAGAACCATTATTTATTTATTGGCCTCCAGCCCGGTTGAAAGGCGTCTCATCCTCGCCACCGTCTGCCTGCCTTGTTGTGCCGTCCGAATCCCTTTATTATTGCCTGTGGCAGTGTGACCCCTGTCCATGTGGAAATCACATTCCCTGCAACACTAAGTACCATCCATTGCTGTGCTTTCTGTTTGGTTATCACTCACTGCAGGGCAAATGTGACTCACCAGCTCACAGGCAGGTCGTACACAGAAATTAACTGGTTTGTTTACAGTATGTGAACAAAGCACTTGAATGTCGCGTCAGGCTCGGCACTGACACTACAGCTGGGATTTGAACCCAAAAACACCCATCAGCCACAACTGCTTCATGCTGGAGAGCCTGAAGTGAGTCTGATGTGAGCGCGAGTCATCAATTGCGGAGGAGGAGCTGTCACATCTGGTCCCCCAGGGGGTGGCATGCAGGATTCTGAAACTGTGCTAGACAGGTCCTGTGTTCTCTCCTCAATGACACACAGGCTGTATGGCCGTATGTGATCTGAATGGCTAGTTCATCAAATGGACTGTATTAAAGATACCGTTAAGGAGGCCACCAACCAGTGCTTGGATCAAAGCAAGATGCATCCTATGGCGGGTACCAGGATCTCCACCGTGCCGCCTTAACCTTCGAAACAGTGGTAATTAGTTTCTGTTCTTCCGGGCAGGCAAAGCCGCGGGGTTGCCCCCCCCCCCATCACTCCATGGTTATGAGGCCTGCCGACGGGCACCAGGGGGTTGGGGAGGGGGGGCTTGGCATTCTCACAGGAGTGTGCGGTGTCATCCTATAAAGTGACGAGGAGCGGGCGTTTGATGGCGCACGCCTCGGAGGAGGTGTCTGCTGGCATGCATAATGTGTGATGAGGGGGTGGCCAGTGAAAGGAGTAATTGACTTGATGACTAGGTGAAAAACAAGATTTTTTTTTGGAAATTAACCATCCATTCCATAAAACCAGTGCTTTGAGGCCTGGTGCAATGGCAGGGGCTGAGAACCCCTATTCTAGAAAACTGTTATTGTTTAGTGCCCCCCCCCCCCTCCTCCCCGCGGGATCCACAGTTGGAACATGTTTTTGCTCCCTCCAAGCTCCCTGCCAGACAGTCCACATTTTTGTTCCGTCCCAGCCAATATCAACTGTCTGTGGGATCCCAATGACTGAATTGGGTCTGCTCAAGGGTCTTGCTGCAGCCCCCCAACAATTACTTACTGCTGGGGCTGTACCCTCCAGGGTCTGCCAGTTGTGTCCTAGCTGTCGGTAAATTTACCTTTTAAGGTACAGAAATGGACTCTGGGGAAAAATTTTTATACAATTAGGGGTATTTTATTGTTGTTTGTACCTTGGGGAACGTAACTGTGCCAGGGATATACCCTTTTTCCTGACAGTGGGTCACCATAGAATCTTTTGCAACAATGAGAGAACCAGGAGGGCTTTAGTAACAACAATAAAACAAAAGCAGCAGTTTCCACCCAAAGTGGGGGCATGAGGAGTCTATTTTCACACCTTTAAATAGAGGAAAGATGTACATTTCCACTGATGGATTTATTCATAAATAAGTTCAAAGCTGCAGGAGGGTGTTTGTCATGCAACAAACTGATTTATTGCCAAATGCTGCCCTCTATCTGATTAATAAATCAAATTATGCTAAATTAGATTATGGTCTGTTGTTTTTTATTTATCTTTGTTTGTATCTTACGAAAGACTATTGAATTAAAATATAATTGCTTTTGAATTTATTCTAAAATAGTATTGTTCTCTATTTGAAATCCGAGCTAACAATTACGGTTGTAGCCAAATGACATAAGGGATGGCCTCTGTGTTGTAAAAACACATAAATTTATAGACTGCGTCTGAATTCAGGGGCTGCCTCCTTTGAATTACACTGCCTATGTAGCCTTTGTGTCCTTCAAAGGGTTATGCAATAAATCTTGGGATATGTTGGATAGAGCTATAATCGGGTCTTAAAAGCCCGAACCTGATGGGATTTGGGCTGAATGATCTTAAGAAAAAATATAATTGCGATTTATCTGCCTGCTATTGTGATTGCGATTTCATTAGTGATTTTTGGAAAAACTCAGTTCAGTATTCACTATATGTGTATAAAAAACTGTAATTGAGCACAACCGTACACTGAAATCTGAACTGCGCTATACATTAATCCAGAGATAAGAATGGAAATATATTAATTGAATCCAAAATGTATTTATTCTAACAAAAATGATATAGAGCATACACATAATAAACCATAGAACAATTCTCTAGCAGCCCGAACATGGTAAACTGAGTAAAGTGTATTTTTACATTTTAAGTGCTGCGTTTGCAAACAGCGCTCGACTGCTTTTTTACCCTTAGCAACGTGCTTCCGGAAAGTCCCATAAACACAATGGTCAAATTAGCAGAGAACAATGGCGCATAAAACTACTATCACAAAAGCCACGACTGTGTTAAGTTAAATAAAGTATAATGGAAAAAAAAATTCCAGTAATAAAACATTAGGGATCTTGCGGCTAACGCTGCTTGAACCCCTAATAATAGGACCTTTCTGTGAACAATCTGATCATGAAATAGGCAGGTAATTGACTTATGGCTCAGCAGCAGAACCAATATGCTTCTGAGCTGGGAATGTAACACTTTCCTTGGGTTTCATGTGTCTGTTGTTTTTGGGCGTATACGCAGTCACTTTGGGCCACCTCTGATTGGTGAGTATGCTTGGCACGCGAGGAGCACGGCACTTCTGATTGGTTAGACAGACTGTCACACAAGGAGGACGGAATGAATTTGTAAAACTCTTCTCTTTAAACCGTGGGTCAGACGTGCTGTATAATGTATATCCTAAATCGCAGCCTTTGGGATTTGCTAATTGCATTGTTTCAAATTGAGGTTTCCATGTGAAATCCATAAATCGTTCAGCCCTAGTTCGGGCAAAGATCTTCAGCTCTAATGTTGGGCTTGTCCAAAGAAGGACGCATTCCTAGACCATACTTGAAGGAGCCTTCGAAATGGGACGGGCTTGTTGCATCGCTGTGACGCATTCGGTCTTTAAATACAGGCTTAGAAGGATGCAGCTAGGGGAGTAGCTAGAGTCTAAGCTTTACTGGGGCACAGCCCCCCACCCACCCGATCTAAAAATGGTATGTTCATGAATGAAGGATTTTTTTACTGGGGCACAGCTGATCAGTACTGGGGCACGTGCCCCAGTAAAAAGGACCTAGTGACGCCCATGGATGCAGCCCCTAAATTGTGACACGAACATGGTGTGGTGTTTGCTGAGACTCCTAATTCACCATAAAAGTTTTATTTTATATAATCCACGGACCATAAGCCTGATATCAGTTATGAGCATCTTCAGCAGCCCTGAACAGTAACACTGCATAAATGCTGTCGCATATGGTCCAAATGCTACTTCTCAGAGTGGCTATTACGGGTATGGCTACGCTCCATGACCACGCCCACCTCCAGATGGTATCACTCAGTAACCAATCACACCTGTGGTTAATATAGGAATTTATTAACCTGTTTAAGGTCACTCTGCTCAGTGCTTTATTTGTCTGGGGTTTGGTCACATTCACCTACTATTTCCTGGCATTGTATTCTATTTATTTACATTTTTTTAGCAGATAATTTTGTCCAAAGCGACACAAGTGAGCATGAAAATGCATCACAAGAATGAGGCAGTCATTTGGTAGAAGGTCCGTTAGTACCTCAACTACCTCAAGGGCAGAACATCTGCACTCCACCCCTGTCACTAACTTAACTGGAGCCAAAAGTCTTCATGGTTGAGGAAAACCTTGAAAAGAATTGTTCTCCACATAGATAAATAACCTTTAACAAGCAGTGGCTTGGGTTGTTTTAATGAGTTCTTGATGTGATGTGTTGCATTGTGTTCCCTATTGATCTCCTAACTTCTCTTTTATGTAGTAACTGCATATTGAGGTCATATAAAGTTTTCTCCAGGTAGCATGGGATTATGAGGTCATGAACGATAACCGAGGGCCCCGAGACGTAATAAAACTCGTAATTTCATCTCTCAGTTATTGTGTGTGCTTGCACTCTCTTAAAGCCGAAATGGCAGTTTTAGGTGTTTTGCTTTCCAAGTCTGTTCATTTTGACACTGGATTATAAAGTCCCCCATTCCATAACCAGATTCCCAAGTCACAAGACTTTGTTCAAAGACCCAGGCAATTTTTTTTATGTCACAGCATGTTCTTAGCACTTCTTAGCACTTTTTTTGAACACTAGTTGCATTGGCTCTTGATACACAGGCCATGCTCCCTCACACAGGGCATCTTAGCGGTATCAGTCCTCATAACTGCACTTCTTTGGAAACTGGAAAACCATATAAATGATGGGAGAAAATGCAAACTCCACACACAAAGCCAGGCGTGGGACTGAAGTACTCAACGTTGGAGGTGTGAAGACACACTGCTGCCCCAGTCATAATTATCCATCCTTCCATCCATCCATTCATCCCTCTTCTGACCACTCATTCTGCTTATGGCCACTTGGGGTCTGGAGCTTACCCCCGGTAACAGAGGTAACAAGGCTGGGGTAAACTCTGGGCAGCAGGCATGTGGCTGGGGGTCCATGAGCACCTGCTCATATAGCGAAAACTACTTAATCTGAACACCTTTGTGAGATTTAGAGGTACAGAGTGGGGGTCAGTAACCCGTACATACATCCTTAACCAATGCGCCATCTACTGGGAAAAGATTGATCTGGGTTTGAGTGATGAAACTGCAGCTGCACCACTGGATTTCAACTAATATCTCAACCAGGTGGCCCATAGAAACAGTGGTTGTGCTGTTCTGACTGTTTAACTCACCAGGTAAAGCAGTATATATATTCTCAATGCACTGACTAAAGATCTAGTATAATGTATTTGCAATATTATGGGAATTTCTGTGGGATCTATATCATCATCCACTGGCAGCATGCTATAAAAAAGCACTTTGCCGTTGGCATGAAACAATGGAGTTATGGTTCTAAATGGCAGTCAAATGAAGTCAACAGTGCAACACAATTTCTGTTACTAAGCACCATTTGCCTCTTTGCAGCTAAGAACAAGTCTTTTAAATCACTGGTGTTGTACATGAAGGTGGAAATTACAGGGCAGTCAGTCAGTGCCAGCACACCGTCTGCTTGAGTAGCTGCTATTATTAGAAAGCCGCTATCCTATGATCAAGAAGTAGTAATGAGAATGAAAACCCGCTGCGCAGAGGCACGGCGCATGGTGTAATGCGGTTTCAAAAGGCTTTCTTGAAATAGCCATGTAAACAGAAGACTTACACATCGCAGAGCAGCAGTTGCGGGCACGGGTGTCCACGGCCGAGACTCCGTCGTCACAGTGACGGCACCAGGCTGGCGCTCTTACGCAGCGCCGGTGCGCACTTTGCGTAGTGGGGAGCCGGGCTGCGGCGCTGGGTGCACGGAGGCAGGGATGCTTCACTGAACACCTCAAGGAGTCCGATCGCTGAACGGGCTTTAATGTAGCAGTATAAGTGAAGAAGGAAGGGAACTCTTCACGCAACCCGATACGCAAAGCTTTGACGAAAGAGAAGCGCGCAATGAATGACATTAAAGTGGCGGTCCTGGGAAGCGAAGGCGTCGGGAAATCAGGTATTTATGGAAACTGTCTGTAAAACACTGTTTACCGTCCAGTAGAATCCAAAACAACTGATAGTTAATGTATTACATGCAATCTATCCTGTCTCGTTGCAGCGCTCATCGTGCGATTTCTTACAAAGCGCTTTATTGGCGAATATGCATCATCAACAGGTAAAGTTGCACTTGAAATGCCTCTAACAACGTATTAAACCGGAATCGATAGCTTCGCGAATAGAATGAACTCCAAAGCGTTTTGACGCACGATATGTATTTTAAAACGAATCGAATGTTTCAAAGTCTCACCAGGATATGCAGCTTTGTAGTAGAACTTTATCAGTATGATGATATTAACTGTGCAAAACAAAATTGCGTATGTTTTGGGAGCTATGTGTTTCCAAAAGTTGGAGTGTACTGAAGGATAACCTCTGGCTGTCAACAACTGAGTTGCTTTGCTTACTCGATCAAAAGTCCTAATTGCTAAAGTTGTATATTACTTCTTAACAGTTTAATTCAAATCAGGTTTATTCAGGAAATGTTTTTTTTTCTGTAAATCCAAAATAAAACAGCATTATAATATTACGTTCCATAGAGAAATGGATGTGTGCGGTGTATCGGTCCGGGAATTGCTTTTGCCGTAGTTTAATTATTCGTTTATTATTTTATTTGCTTCCCAGAGTGCATATATAGGAAACGCTTGTCAATCGATGGACGGCAGCTGAATCTCGAACTGTATGATCCGTGTTCTCAGGTATGTGGAGGGGTGATGATCAGTATGGGATGTCAGTGCCAGGTAGCACGTGCCCTTCACAGTGAATTAAGCCATTCTCTTGTTTTGTTATCTGTCAAATTAACTTGGAGAGAGTTTTTCTTTTTACATACATAAATACATACATACCAGTGTCTCCTCAATATGTCTCATATTTATCTTGGGAATATGTGTTTAAATTTTGCTGATATAATCTCCTAAGGTGATTTCCATTCACGTTTAACTTTAAAGTTTAAAATAACATTTCACTCAGAGAATACTAAACTATAGCGCTAACACAGTAGCGCTGCTGAAATTCTGTAACAGCGTTACGTGCTTATTGACGATGTGGGATGCCTGTATCAGAGTGAAGTGACCACTGTTAAATATATGCACAGGCTTGTGAGGGGAAATCGAATCTGAACGAGCAGATGCACTGGGCTGACGGCTTTGTGGTGGTCTATGACATCAGTGACAAGTCATCGTTCCTCGCGGCGAAGGCCGCCATCCACCTCATCCGCGAACAGCATCTCGGGGTGGCCAAGAGGTACAGACCCGGCTCCGGCTACAGAGGGCAGTGGTGGAAATGGATGATGCTCTGCCTTTCCTGCTTTGAATTACCATGGGGATGTAGGCAGCTCCTCCAAAATGAACTAGATTCCTGCTTGCATCCATTAAAATGAAAATGGCAGCTGGGCAATTCTGCTGCTTTAAAATCGGTTGAGTCTTAGCTCAGCTTTATGAATATATTTAGAGTTTTGATAAGGAATCCTGACGACATCAGTACTGATAGCTTAGCCTGGTGTTTAGTGATAATTGCTTCAAGAACTGTCAGCTACACATGTATTTATGGTGTGAGTAGTCCTCCACAAAGCTCTGAGTACATTAAATTACAGCTAGTGTTGATCAATTGTATGTAAGTGCTGTTAAGCTATGAGTAATCTGTGGCACCAGATCACATCGAGTACACGCTGAGATCCATTCCCCGCTCTCCCGTAGGGATGGAAACTCAGTGGTGTTTCTGGTGGGCAACAAGCAGGATCTGTGCCACATGAGGGAGGTGAATCGCGAGGAGGGCCAGCGGCTGGCGGCCGAGGCCAGGTGCCACTTCTACGAGCTGTCTGCCGCCGAGCACTACCAGGAGGTGGCGCTCATGTTCTCCAAGATGGTGCGCGACATCAGCCTTAGCGGCAAGACCAAGGACCGGCGGCGGCCCAGCGGCTCCAAGTCCATGGCCAAGCTGATCAACAACGTTTTTGGGAAGCGGAGGAAGTCGGTGTAGGGGGGGTTTGGGAAGCGGAGGAAGTCGGTGTGGGGGGGTTTGGGAAGTGGAGGAAGTCGGTGTAGGGGGGGTTTGGGAAGCGGAGGAAGTCGGTGTAGGGGGGGTTTGGGAAGCGGAGGAAGATGGTGTAGGGGGGTTTGGTGTGGCGCTTAGTGACAGGCGTGCAAGAGCCATCTGAAATCATAACTGCAGCTATGTTACTTCTTCAGTGTTTCTGGAACAAAATTGTTTTGTGAACCGTAATTCTTCAAACAATCATACTCTAGCTGTAATATATACACTATGAACACTAACTTCTATACAAAACATTTACATTTAAAATAGTTGTTATTGGCCTATAGTCTTTCCTCATTTATACATAAATTTAGTTCCTTAATCATTATACTGCTTGTTGCTAAATATTCTTTAAGGTTAATGAAAGTTAGAAGGATGGAACAATTCTTGTAAAAAAAAGAAACATTTTGTCATCTAAAGGCTTTCCTGATGTCTGTTGTACTGTTTTGGAGCGGATGTGTCAGCCTGAGAATCATTTCGGTAGTTTGGAACAATTCATCGTCTTAAAATGACTGCGTATTTGATCATATTGCCATCTGTAGTTTCTTAATATGTATTGTTCACTATACATTTAAGCAAGTCAATGAAAACATATATTTCTGTGAAATGCTACTTTTGTAAATAAAGTTATTATGAATGCTTGAACACTAATTTTCCTGATAGTTTTTAATATTTGACCTGTGCCTAGTGACGAGGCTAACTTGTCAATATGTGCATCGCAGTGTAAGAAACAGTCATCCAGAATGAAGCTGAGTGTCAGACTCATATGAAGTCTTCGGTCACAGGTGAGAATTACAAAAACAGTGAGATACACCTGAGACCTAAAATCTCTAAAGTAGGTATCCCTTGACTTTACTGAATTAGGCCCTATGCTTACTGTGACCCTGTCCTGGACAAGTGCTTTGGGGAGTGGATGGATTAAATTCTACAGTATAATTATAATACTATATATAATACTAGATGCTGAACATGTCTTCCACAGATAAAGCTGGAGAACGTTTGCAAATAGTGTTCCTGTGAATGCAGAGGAGCTGGGCTTCGTGCATGTCATTTGATTGGTCAATGGGGGGGGGGGGGGGGGGGGGGGGGGGGCCTTTTTGGGGGAGGGGGGGGGGGGGGGGGGTGTTGGGGGACAACGGAGGGGAAAG
>JAODKM010000001.1:29526952-29559785 GCA_026780845.1 Petrocephalus sullivani
GGGCTGGGAGTCGGGCGGAGTTTGGTCTGGGAGTCGGGCTGGGAGTCAGGGGGGGGTTGGGCCGGGAGGCGGGAGGGAAGACAGGCCGGGAGTCAGGGGGGGGTAGGGGGTGTACTTGTGAACAACAGCAGAGTAAGCATCTACACAGACTGCTGTGTCTTATAAAACTATGTGAATATGTTACATAGTCCAACATTTTAGGAACAAATTGCGGAACTAGAAGACTGATCTAAAAGTCTTCCAGTCAAAATATCTGTTTAGGTAACACACAAGGTTGCCATGTGTGTATGGAGTGGCCAAGACTGTGTGTGTGCACTCATTGTGTTAATGCAATCCCACCTTACCTTATGCTATTGCGGAACACATACTGAATGTAGAGCTGACTCCTAATGGGGCAGATCCTAGATGAAATGCTATTACATTCCACTGCATGTTGTATGTGTACAACTGTGTATGTGACGAATAAACCTCTTGAATCATTTTGAAGGTGAGTCTTGTTTACTGTAAGGCACCTTCTCCTTAGAGGAAGCAGTACCTGCACTGAGTGACAACCGCAGCAAAGTTCTTTGGGTTAAAGCCCTTCCAGCTTTTGCCCATGATGTCTTTGACTTGGTGGGTTGGTGGGAGCGGCTTCCCACATCTGCAGGTGGCAATAGGGCGTGAAAGCCTTCTGATGCTGAGGAAGATGGCCTACAGGATAAGACATTCACCTGGACAGGGGATGAGACCTGTGTCGGCACGCTTAGCACCATGGAGATCACTACTGTAAACATATCAGCTGCTGTACAGCCAAAATACCACCTTTGCCATTGACTTGTTTTAATTGGACTGAACTATTTATAGCGGTGCTCTTTAAAGTTTGGTTCTTTTTTCGTGATGACTCTGTGTTGTGCCTGGTGAGTCCACATAAGCTCTTTCATACTGACATTGAGTATAAATGCATTTTTCATTACAAAAAGCAGACGTATGGAGACAGAAATGTGATGGTGTAGTGTCTCTACACATCAAATATAAGCCCCATATTGACTCCTGCTGGCTTTGTGCCATCACGGTTACCAGGTTACTAGCATGTTGCCGTGTGCTACGGAAATACCAACACTGTAAATCTAGATGGGGGGGCTCCCTCAACTGTACCGTCTGTGGCCCTCTGTTTATATCTGATCCTCCGGTGAAGAGCAGCCACCGACGAGATCCCTTTGAGGGCAGCCCAGGCATGCAAACACGCGCCAGTTGCAAAATCCAAATGCACAGTCGGCTACAACGGCTCCGGCCCCCAAGCATCTCCCGGGAAACCACGAGACTTGTCACTGCGGCAGCGAGGAGGTGGGCAGCGTGACGTAAGCGACCTTTTCGTCAAGAGCGTGCATCTGCTCTGAACGGCCAACGTTTTATGAAGGCCATTTGCCACCCATTGCAGGTTTTTGTGGACATCGTTGTTGGCATATTTCTGGTGACCTATCACAGCGATTCATTAAATTAAACAGGACAATATCTACACAATATGATTATTTGTCTATTTGTTGTTTCAAATGCATCTGTAAAGCTGTTGTTACCCCCCATGTTAAGCTTTGGCAAAGGATGGAATAGATCCAGCCAAACTTCATAACCACACTGGATGGAATGCACAGTCATATAAGCACACAACGTGGGTAATTCAAAGACAGCAGTTCACCTAAACCACATCTTAGGGCTCTAACAGGAAATCTATAATCAAGAAATCATGGGAGAATGTGATGCTCTGCACGCCATCACGTCTCCTGCACAACAGAACATATATTTCAATTAATTAGACATAATGCTACTGATAAATTAATTATCTTATGATGAGCACAGTGATCAGTGTGGAGAATGAATTTTATTAAATGTAAAACAGGGCAACCATAAAGTATGAACGTGTTATTTAAAGCTTGCGTGTTTAAAGGCTGGAGCTTGCACCCCTGAGCACAGCATTTAACATTAATTACAAAGAAAAGTAGGGTGTGTGTGGTTAGCAACAGGAAGTCACAGCACTTCACAAAACGTTACTGCAACCTGGCGGCTACCATTTCGAAGTTTCCACACCTGAAGCTTTCTCTGCAGTAATGCAGCCTGATTAATGCATTCCACCATGTTCAACTAATCAGTCCTGTGGCCAGAGACAAAAAGGTAACATTAACTGCACCTTCATAATGCCTTTATAATGCACTTGTAGAACATTCAGTACACCTTCATAATGCATTCAAAGAACATTTATAAGCAGCACATGGGTATACTTTAAAATGTCTTAGTGCATTGAATTAATAACACTCAATGTACAAGATAAAACAGCTTTAATATACATTAATAGCAAACATTATATGATTATGTGATTACTGCACTGAATGTTCTATGACTGCATTATGAACGTGCAGTTAATGTAAAACATTACTGGCAAAAATAAATGCATCAGCAGTGATGGAAGTGCCTGTCCACTTGGTGCTACAGAGTGCCACCCCTAGTGACACCTTCTGTGCATACAAACAGGTGGCATCGTTCTTAAGGATGGATGCCTCTTACATGAAGGCTGCCTAAAGTACTTAACCTGAATTACTCTAGTTAATTATCCACCTGTTGCAACATGTAAAAAATTCAGATATAAACCTTCACATGAATCCAGCACTGTAAGTGGATGAGGTCCCTTTAATACATTCAAACCATCAATTTGAACATAATACATTCTCTGATCTATCATCAGGACACAGACACCACTATCCAGCAATGTTACTGCAAAACACTGCGAGTGGTCTGTGTACAAAATCTGGCTGCTTCAGAAGAAGTCACTCATTTCATATCCTAGAAGAGTGAAAAGGATAATTAGCATTAATTGTAAATAGATCATTTAATGGGGATTCTAATGGAGGATGTGGATGTATCCAGATGCATGTTGATAACACAAAAATCATTAGTCATCAGTGAGCACTAAAAACGGCATGATCATTATGATCCATGCATTACCTTAAGGCTTTATCTTATATACCATATAAGGCATATACAGTCATGTGAAAGATAAAGCACACACTCTTTCAATCCTAAGATTTTATGTATCAGGACATAATTAAAACATTTTAAATGAATTAAAAATTAAACATAAATTTAAACATAAGATTAAACATAATTAAACAATTTTAATTCCATCATTGTACAGTGAGTTATTCACAAGTGGAAAACATTGAGGACAGTTGCCAATCTTCTCCAGAGAGGATGTCCCAGCAAATTCACCCCAAGGTCAGACTGTGCAATGCTCAGAGAAATCGCAAAAAACTCATGAGCTACATATCAGATTGAACAAGTATGGCTGGTCTGGAAGGGTTGTCAGGAGGAAAGAAGAACATGGTAGCACAGCTTAGGTTTGCAAAGTTGCATCTAAACAAGCCATGTGACTTCTGGAACCATGTCCTCTGGACAATCATGCCCAAAGTGAAGATGTTTGGCCATAATGCACAGCACAGTGCCACATTTGGCGAAAACCAGACACAGCATATCAACAGAAATGCGGCCACAGGACTTGGCCACCTTGCAGTCATTAAGTCAACCATGAACTCCTCTGTATACCAAAGTATTGTAGTGTCAAATGTGAAGCCATCTGTCCTACAGCTAAAACTTGGAAACTGGGTCATGCAACATAACAATGATCCTAAGCACAGCAGCAAATCTACCAAAAGGAAAATAATCAAAGGTGCTGCAATGGCCCAGTCAAAGTCCAGACCTCAACCCAACTGAAATGCCATAGCAGGACCTTAAGAGAGCTGTGCATAAACGAATGCCCTCAAGTCTGGAACGAATGGAAGCAATGTTATGAAGAAGAGTGGGCCAAAATTCCTCCACAATAATGTGAGAAACTGCTAAGGTCATACAAAAAATTAATACTTCAAGTTATTGCAAGTAAAGGTGGTTCTACAAGCTATTGAATCATAGTGAAGTTACATTTCACACATGGCTTCTCCATTTTGCTTTCATATTTGTTAAATTAAGAATGACACGGTGGAATCTGTTGTGTGTTGTTTGACACCTGAGGTTAGATTTAAATAATATTAGAACCTGGTAGAGACCAGATGATTTTTTATCATGTACATAAAACCATAGAACTGAAACAGGGTGTACTTTCTTTTTTAAATGATTGTATACCACTTTAGCTAGTTGTATACTGTGTATTAAAAGGTCTTATTCTTATGAACCATGTGATTTGGGGAGTTCAGAGAAGACCACTACATTGTACGGGCTCTTTAAAGAGGCAGACAGGAGTATGGAGGGAACAGAACAATGAAGATGTTTCCTACAGTAAATAGGAGAGTGTTCACCGACCATAATGCTCTGGTCTGGGGCTCCCAGGGAAACAAAAACAGCACCACACTCCCCCGACACTGCAATGAAGGACAGGTGGAACAAATTAATATGAATAATTATGGGCTTCTGACTCTCCCCCCTCGGAGGGACAGGAACCCATGTTCCCATCCTCACAATTACATCATCCAAATTAATGACCAACTTCCTAGAGGAATTAATACACATCTGTAAACATGTGCAATCAGTTATTGCAACCAACATAAATTACCAAAGACAATGACACAATATCAGTTCTCAGCTATCTCTGACAGTTGTGCATGTTGCTGAAAATGTGTTTTTAGGGAAAATGCACATACTCTAAACACCAGCTTATGCTGGTAGCTGGTTTTAGCTGGTCTAAGATATGAATTTTATTAAATGTTATTAAACATTAGACGAATTTTCTGAAAATTGACTGAAAAGTTCTCAATTCACAAATCTGAATGTCAGCTGCTAGTGATGTCATAAATAAACCCTAGCAATTACATGCATATGCTGGTACATCTGAACTTGTAACTCAGAAATTTCAACTGGAATGCCCCCCAAAGTCAGAATTCCAACTCAGAAAGGCGGCAGAATCTACACAACATCAACAGAAGTTAAAGCTGTAGTTTTATACTGTTTATTAGCCCTTACATCTTATTTGTGACTCTTTAAATAAGTCGTACACAAAGTACTGTTCATCTGCTACCTGTGGACATGTTGCTATGGTGATTTTATGAGCAAAATACAGCATAATGTATTGTTATCAACTGATATTGCTAGCAATGGATATCAATTAACCAGGCTAGAACTGGAGCCTATTTCAGAGTCCTTCAGATTCGGATTTAAGGTAGTCTGGGCTAAATGTACGGAATCGGGGAGAGCAAATTAAATCAGACTAAACAATAAACTTGCTTTTTGAAACAGGTTCCTGGCATTAGGAAATGGCATTCCTTGCTGTATTGGAACATGGTTAACTCACGTGCGACATCATTCCCAGGTCCAATTTCTGACCTCTGAGGTAAATGGAAGACAGAAATATTCTTTTGGGTTGACCAATCTGGTGACATTGGCGTAACGCTGGCCACTCCCTGGGGCCGCAGATACCGGAGCTTCGTAGGACCCTGAATCCATCTGAAGAGGCGGTTGGGCATGGGGCATGTGGGCATGATTACAGGGAGGGGGTCTTATTTTCCAGCCATCACCATTAATCTCTGGGGCCATGCGATGCTCACGGGAGATGCCCCCCCCCCCGCAACTTCGCTTTCGGCTGCCTGGCGGATGTATTAACGCGAAACAGATACGGCCAACTGATCCGGTTCCAGCCGGCCCGTTTTTCCACGCTGTTCTTGTGGATGCTGAGGGCCTGGCATTCGTTGTAATGGACCTCTGAGGTGGCTCCACACACCGAACAGCCGATGCATAGACATGAACAAATGCGGAGGAAGTAATGAACAGGAAATGGTGAACATTAACTCCTAGATGTGCGTCTCGATAGCATCATGGCAAGAGGCTCAGATCTATATGATATTAGCAGGTGGGTGTGTATCAGAAAAAAAGAGGAAGCAAAGAGTACATTGGGGTGTGTCTGAGTCAATGACTATTTTGACTTTAATCTTTCATCGCCACCAAAGTGCAGGAAACTGCACGCTTAGGTTGTTTGAGCTGTGAGATTAATTGCCAGACAGCCACAAAGAAACTCTGATATTTCACTTCTTGTTTTCAGTGTTCAAAGCACAAAACAAATCCCCCTTATTGTAAAAATCAAATTGCCGCCGCAGGTAAAAAAGCTCATGTGTGTAAATGCTGTCAAATGGGACTCCCGTCCATATGCGCCGCGGTGTGAACTCAGCCGTGAACGCGCAGAGAAAGTGCTGAGCCGCCGTCTTTCTGCTGACGTTTCAAGGAAGAGGGAAATTCATCTCAGGTCGGCAACTACAATGATTAGTCGATTAAAGCCATAATTATGGAGACGGGAAATTAGCCACTGAATAACTTGAATGTTTGCCCATTTCTAACCTGCTTACTGGATATGAGAAACTTACACATAATCATACATCACTTTGTTTCCATTTATGGGCTAACTGAAAAAGTAAGTAAGTAAATCTTTCCACTGCTGCATTTTCCCCTTTTGGGCTTATTATAATTGCTTTTCATCTCTGTACTACAGGTCTCCCATTTGAAACAGCTGGCCCCAGCCATTGCCAAGTCTCTAAGTTACTGCCGCACTGATGATGAGCATGATGATGATGATGAGGAAGGTAACGCCTGTGATCAATAGTGGTTCTGAGCAGTGTCAGAGAAGCATACCAGCATGCCAGTCAGACAGGCGTTTTCCTGAGATAAGAAGCAATGTTGATGTTTACTTTAGGAGCAGTAGGAAAAGCTCAGTGGCAGAATGTGGCGAATGTATTGCGATTTGCCAAAGGAGGTCCAGCAATTTTGACAAAATGGAAATAACCTGACAGTACAGCGTACACAGTGCCTCTGGACATCACCATAACAGCGCAGTGTTATTCGGCTCAGTATTACACTGTTCCTGCAAGAATTTACCCTCCTTCGTACACCAGCCGGCTTCTCCCAGATTCCTCTGAACGTTTTAAAAAAAAGGGTAAAGGTAATGCAATCCAGGTGCTGATAAAAAAGAGCGAGGAATTGTCAGTGAGTGCTAAATTATGATTGCTCTCCCCGATTCCGGCTTTCGTGCCAGCACTGAAAGTGGGGTCCACTTTCAGGAACATTCTGGAATTCTTCTCCTCTCCCAGCTGATAAAACAGCCCACAGGGTTTCATGCCAAATGACTGGGTCGCACTGTTGACCTAGTGTCACCTCACAGTATCCCCCAATGAGGCTACATGGCATCAGCTTATTGAAAGGCACCGAATGACAATTTACGTAACTGAGCTTTTTATTGCTGTTTTTTCTTTTTGTCATTGTTATATAGAATCATGTTTTATGTTTGAAGCGCAGCAATGTTTTGCGCCCATATTTGGTTATGTCAAATGCTTTTAACGGCCATAATAAGTATTTCTTTTTTGTTTCGTACGAATCCCACCTTCATTCAGTGTGTATTGGCGTGTTCTGTCTGTTTTGTGTGGGATTCCTTATTTTGGCTGACTGGTGTGTCAAAAGTGCCCACAGGGTTTGATGGTATGTGCCCTGTCATGTATAAAAGGGAGACCTTGGACAGGACTTCACATGACCTCTTCCTCACCCATGTCCAGGTGAGTGGTTTGAAGATATATGTTGGATATACATTGGGTGTCACATCTGCCTCAGATTAATTAATCAGGAGATTGAGCCTGCTCTGGGTTGGGTGTAATTACAATGCTCACTGCTTGGTCATCAGCATTGCTCTTGGAGCAGTGAGCTCAGTAACTACTGTGGTTTTTGGGGTTAGTCTGTGTAGGTCAGTTTTCTCGATGCCTCTCAGTAGCCAGCAGGTCTTGGTGGGCTAGGGTGGCTTGGGGTTCATAGTCCTGGACTGGCATTTCGCCTTGAGCTTCTGGTTGGCCAGTTTCTGTGTTTGGGCTTCATGATCCCAGGCGGCCATCATTCCACAGCTGGTGTTCCGTGCTGCTGGCATTCTGTCTCTGGTGGTTTTTGGTTATGTGTTTTTGCCCCTTTAGTTTCTAGTCCTCTGTGGATGAGTTAGCCTCCTTTCATCTTATCCTGGGGCTGTCCGTCCAATCAGTCCCCCTGGTTCCCTGTTTCCAGCAGTGTTGGGGATGCAGGTCTCTGGGGCCAAGGGGCAGAAGATCTGGCATGTTGGATGGGCAACCCGGGCTGAGGTGTTCTATCACAGACCTGGTGTCACGAAGGCAAATACACATCTTTAACCTGACTGCTAAGTCCGAGTCATGACATAGTGTGGACATATTTCATCATAATTACTTTAAAATGTTGAACATTATGACCAATCATGGTAGGAAGGTAAGAAGCTATTTGTCATGCCAAGTTTTGGATTCCACCAGTGGACAACTGTGGAGTCCTGATGTTTTCCAGCACTGAGGACTAGGACAACAGAGCAGCAGTGGAGGTATGCAGATATCATCGTTGGACATGCAGGTACTGCGATGAGCCTGGCCACTGTCAGCATTACCTGGTTTTGCTCTAAACTTTCATGCAAACATTGGGCTCAATAATACCATGATTACTGACAGTGCATATCAGCCAGCCAGTCTCATTTCCTGACTGTGTGTTTGTAAAAGAGGGGTGCCCGTAATTTGGTGGTTTACCTTTTTTTAAAACTCAAGCGCAGTGCAGCTGTGTAAAGCTCTTTGTTGTGACTTCTTGTTCCCTGTCATCTGGTCCGTTGGGCATAAGTCATTGGACATTTAATACCTTTTTATCCTCGGTTAGCTCTTATGGGATAAGCCAATCAGCCTGCTCATTTACGGGAGGGCCACCAGTTCAGGGGGACTCGTTCAGCACCCAGTGTTTAACTGGGCCGTGCCTGGGGTTCAGAGGAAGGCCAGGAGGGGCTGGGAGTTATGGGAAAAGCCCTCGGAGCGAGGGCGCTAGATTAAAGGCACCGAATTAACAAGGCAAATGAGGCCTCTGTCATTTTCCTTTGGTCTTCAAGATGTACGTTCTGTAGCTAAAAACAACCAGTCATGCTAATGTCACGGCCTGCAGCTATCGCCAAACGAACAGCTATAAACTCTGTGCTTCTATTAACAAGCTGATAATGTAATTAAATCAGACTATGGTGAATTTTACCGACTGAAATCAGAAGTCGGCTGGATTAAACACAGAGATTTGTACAGTACATGAATAATTTTCCTTTTCAGATTCATAGTGCAGTTACATAAAAAGCGTTTACATAACCGCTTGAAATAAATGTTCCCAGCAACCTACCTAACAGTCTCCCTTCTGGCTTTTAATCATAAACAGCTCGCTTTAAAAATAAGATCGAATGCTCCAGACCAGCCCTTCAAAATATCAGGAGACTGTGGTTAGCCATCAGTTTAACTGTGAGCTAGGATTTTGGCAGATATTGTCTGAATGACTTAGAGTTTATGAATTACTGGTATTTATGGCATGCGGCCCTAATATAATACCTTAAGATGATTTAGTGCTCCTTCTTAGGATGTTTCGATTACTCATTAAGTCACAATATGCAGAACATAGTGTACTGCACGAAGTAGTAACTTCTGTGGTGTTTTTTTTTTGCTATTGAGTTCCTTGGCAGCTAGAGCTTCACTGACAGAATTCAGGTCAATTACCCCATAAACATCAGCAGCCCATTTCCTGAGCTTGAAACCTGCAAATCTGAGATGATACTCTGCTATTCTGCAATAATACCAAAAATAGCCTGTTCCCAAGTACCTTTTAGCACATTGTATTGCTGTTGAAAAATCCAACCACAAAGAATGAGCAACACTTAAAAGGAGAATGGTTTACAGCCTTCCCCAAACAAAAAAATAAGCCAAGTTAAAAAGTCTTTATTGTCAATCCTGCAAACGAAACACCAAACACCTACCCCTAAAAGACAAAAAAGCAAATATGCAAATATGGTGGATCCACAGTGCAAATGGGGTTCAGAGCTAAAATATAACACCAATATGTCAATAGAGAATAGCTAAATCCCATTCAAAGTAACACTTTAGCTCATTAGCACGCTGGCTTCAGAGTGAGAAGTGAGATTCCTGGCAGTGATGGACTTGGCCACCTTACGCTCGCTGACCTGCTTAGATCCTCCACAAAAGTCTCAAGAAGCATTCCGAGAGCGTTCATTCTGAAAGGAGATGAAGACAATGACATGAGCTTCAGCCCTTCTTCAGAGCTTCCTGTACTTGTGAGCTGGAGGTCACAATAGATTGATATTGTTTTGCCACATTGCTAAATTTAGGATTGAAAAATATGGTTGCATGAGCGAATAATAAAACATTTGGATTAAATATTACCTTAGTTTTTCTGTCCAGCAACTATACGACTTTGAGACAGCCGGTCAGAACATTTCATTCTCAGGGCTGGATGGCTTGTATTGTACAGAGCAGGGCAGTGATTTTTCATGAGTGCTCTGTGTCAAGCTGAGGGTTCTGTTTCCCGCAGCTCCCGTGAACCAGAACTTTCTGGTGCTTTCACTGACTGGGCCCCAGTCATCTTGGGAAAAAGCCATCGACTGTGCATCCGATTGTCATGTGACCATTGCATCATACTAGCCCATTTTCTTTTGCAGAACGTGTTTCCTTGACTTTCAAGTTATTGGTCTCTAGTGAATCATTTGCCTCCTGCTAATGATAATCTGACATTTTCCAGCCTCTGTCTAGACCGGCAGTGCACGTCCCAAAAGCTCCCGTTAGCAACCTACGGGGTTGCCAACTCTCACAAATCTGGCGTGACGCTCACGCTTTCAGTCACGCTCACGCAAGAAGTCTTACGGCAAATCTATGTTATTCCATTATAAACCTAAAATTAGCTACATCAAAAGCATTGGGGCAGTTTGCAGTCCCTTGAGACTATTTCCAAGGTAATAAAACTATTACATACTTGTAAATGAGTGTGCAGATTTATCTCGAATTGAAAATCTCACGCCAGCCAGCTGTCCAAAACTGAAAACACTAAACCTACATGGTTCAGTTGCATGGTTCAAACTTTATGTTGCTAACAAGGTCAGCAACTATGCTTTTGGGAAATGCACCCCAGATCACTCTTCTAGCCAACACTTTCATTAAATCATTCCATAAACAGCTCATATAAATCAAAAGATTGGATACATTAACTGCTTATTTGTGGTCGGGCAATTTCTCATTTTCTTTGAGAAGAAAGCTGCCTTACAAACATGGTTAATTCACCGCACTGAAGTGTATATACTTTCTGAGTTGCGCATGAATGTTTGTGGGTGCTGTGGTATTTTCATTGACATGGTGTGCCTGGTGTTGCTGATTGGACTGAAGGTGATACTCCCAGGGGAAAAGGGGAAAAGGGATTTGACTGAGTGGCGATGGGGTGCTTTGTACAGCTAACACGGGCTTTGTGAGGGACCTGAGGCTGGGCAGTATTGTACAGCAATCTTCCCTTTCTAATTACACTTATAACTGGAGCATGCAAACATTTGCAAGAACCATTATTATGGTTTTGGGGAAAAGCCCCGCATTTAGTTGGAAAAATATTTTTCGCCTGTTTTGAAAAACCCTAAAAATATTCCATATGTCTGATAATGAGCAAAATTAGAAGTTTCCTCCAGTTAACAGCCACCTATGAAGTCCAAACATGTGTTCCACTGATTTTTAATTAGGCACAATCTGATTATGCGTAATTATTCTCATTCTAAACTGTTCCTCAACATCTTTTTAAAATAATAAAGTTCTGGCCTGCACTTGGATGCCTAACATTAACATAGCCAGAAGTGCGGGATTGGATCTGAGAAGCTGAAAAACAGTTCTGAATGTTGTAAGCCTTAGCCTTGGGCTTCCTACCAACAGCCCTACAGTACTCATATAATAACAAACATCATCTCCATGTTGAAGAATAAGAAATCTCTTTATTTATATTTTTGTCTAACTGGACTGGGTGTCATACTACTGTGTCATACCGTTCATACTACTTTACAGTTAATTCTCAACAAGATCACACAGGATTCCCAGTACGCTGAAAGGTAGGCTGTCAATTACAGTTCCTTAGCTCCCACACAACACTGGGAATTTCTCATAAACATGTTTTCTCATTAATAAATATGTTTTCTCAATAATAAACACGCTTTCACCTGATGTTATAATGGCCTTAATATGTACTGCAGAACCATACGAAATTCTACAGAAGGATATTGCTTCAAAGTAGTATAAGAAATACCAAATACTTATATCCGCAACTTTTAATCACTCTTGACAAGTGTGATGACACAAGGGTTTTTTTTTACGCTCGGCTACCTTTGGCCTGCATACCAGCTATGAGCACGATCCGGCGTTACCGCACGCTCTGGTGAATATTACTATACACAGAGATGATTCGTTTGAAAACTAAATGGTACAAATGGCACCTGTTCCTTTACAAGGTCATATATTATTCCATTGATTGTGATCCTGGCAAATTCTGACTTGGATCTGGTGAGTTGCCCTGATTGGTGTTAATAAAGTTCATGCAGGGTGCATTTTTCACACTTGAACTCAAACACCATCAAAACAACTGACCCTTGAGTTAGCGCTGCATTTTATTAACTGATCGACACCCTCTAATCTCTTAGCACTTCGAACACCTGCAGTGTCAATGGGTACCGCCATCCTCTAACAGTATTAGCCTTAGCTTTTCATATTAGGGTAAAACCGTGCTCCTGCTCACATGCAACGTTCAAACCTTTGTGTAGCTCTGCTTCACTGAAGCAACACAATGTGACCATATAGCAAGACACCTGAGTGTAACCCTATAATCCCGCACATGTATCGTCTGTTTTGATTATCTTAACTCTGATCTTAACTCACAGGAATGTCACTCAGATTTGCCCACTTTAAATGACTTAACTTCTAAGGCATGACAAGTGCTGCATAAATGCATGTAATATAAATTGATTGTCTTGTGGGAGTGCGCAGAGCTTGAGCGGAAACAGATTTCTGAGGCCAAAATATAGTCTAAGAGTGTTCAAAGGAAACAGTGAATGTCGAGTGTCAAAGTGTGATTACAGCTGTAAAGCAATGCATCCCTGGCGTTTCGGACAAAAGTATTATGAGATAGCAATTTAATCTGAATGTGTCATAAAAGAAACTGTAATGGGGGACATATTGTGCTGCAGAGCAGACAAATGAGCCACAAAAATAGATGGGACCATTTCATCTTAAAGTTTATGAAAAATAGATAAATAGATAGATAGATAGATAGATAGATAGATTTTCTTTCGTGAGGCGCATGCAGTTCTCAACAGGCACACAGATATTGGTCAAATTTAATATAGCCCCATATTATATTATTATACATTATAATTTTTCTAACCAAAATTGTTGTATAAATGGTATAGAGTGGACATTTGTATTACATGTAATATAAAAGTGGAGAGCAGCAGGGGGCCCCCTAGAGTGGGGGGCCCAGGGTTGTCTGCCCGCTCCCTACCCCCAAATTCCAACCTGCATTCCCCTCTATATGGGGATAAAAAATACGCTGCCAAACAGGTCACATTTACAAAGCAGAATGCTGCCATCTAGAGTCTATTTCAGGCATGACTTAAGCAGCCCTCCGTTATATTATTCCCATATTCATATTCTGCAGAACTAACGATAAGGTGAGTAAGGGATGAGCAACATGACAGAAGAACATGACAGCATTGTTACGTCGTACCTTGGGAGTCGGACGAGAGTTCCCACCCCTGTTCTGCATGTGTGTGTGTGTGTGTGTGTGGTGTTTGCCTTCTCACAGTGTCACATGGTTTTCCTCATGCAGTCCAAAAGACCAAAGACAGGCAGTAAGACTAAATGCTCTCTCTAAAATGTGCGTATGTACTCTGTGATCCGGGAGGGAGTCTTGCCCCTTACAGGATTTATGTGTAACATCGTTTCAACTACAAGGCACATCTTTTTTTTTTATTTTGATTCTTGTGCTATGTTCATTTATTATTATTTATTATTAACACAGCTTGCACTGTGTATTCTTTTTATATTCATATTTGTATACCTATTTTTACACATAGTGTTATGTGAAGTGTTTCTCCTGTATGTCTCGTGACAGTGTTGTGCTTCATGTTTGGCACCGAACCACAAAAAATTCTGGTATGCTCATACATACTGGCAATAAATTGAGTTCTGATATACATACATACGTTTGGTGGTTTGTTGATGATTAAGTAGCTATAATACTGACAACTTTGTAGTTTGGTAGCTGGTTTCTAATTACACAAGGGCTATTGGCATGGAACAGAGCACAGCTGGAATGTGAAAACTTCAGAGTGACTTAAACCGAGCAAACCACCACTTCAGGTACACCAGGAAATGGCTTAGTTTAAAGGTGATTTGGAAAACAGCTGGCCAGACTTTGCATGTCTTTTATGTTTGTGTGGATTTCCCCAGAATTACTGGAATTTCTATGCGTATAACATTCAATATTGTGTCTGTTTAGAATGAAGTTCATTAGTCAATTGGTTTGCACCATATGCAAACACAGAAACAACAAACAGATATATACAAATATTGAATTATTTGCAGAATTAATCTAACAAGGCCCATGTACTATGAACAACTTAAATGTGGATGCAGAAGCACTACTGAATGTTAATAAACAGACTTTCGCATTGTTGTAACAGTTAACATACTTAAATATATTAATGTATGACATATACCCTGATATATGCTATACAACATATCAAGGTTGCCACAAATCCCTTTTTTTTTGAGGGGGCACACATAGACTGCAGCCTTGCCTAAATGAAAAACAATGCATATCAAATTCAATGCTTTACAAAATAATTAAGAACATGTGGTATACACAGTTATCCTTAGCCAGTCAAGCACCTCCAAACACATGTTCACAAATGTTCACAACCACCAGTGAATATCTGTGTACCACCAGTGAATACCAGTTAATACCTGTTATATTTTTAAGAAACCAGCTCACACCCAAGAAGCTGAATTTTTTTTTTACAGCAAATATCTCCATACATGTGCATATAGGCCTACACATATATACAAAAGAGATTAGGTCAAGGGGCAGAAACTACAGATTTCAATATTATTTTGTTTTAATAGATTGATAGTTAATGTTCATAGCTTCAGTATAGTAATACCTTCATATATTGCCGTCAGTCTATATTTAAGCTTACACATCGACATGGGTTTCAGATACTTACTACATCTCTACTTGGAGGGGGTAGCCTAATAGTCCCACTTTTAGAAGATGACTGACTTTAATTGCCTGTTTAGTCCAGACAGCGGCTGGTGAAAACAGCATGCCGCGTGGCAGAGCCGCGCACGCTCTGTCTCTTTAAGGGAACGCAACTCAAATTACAGCAGTCAAGGCTGGAAGCGCGCGCGTACTAGTATTGAATAGGGAGAGAGAATATGGCACGTTTCGGAAATATCATAAAAATAAGCTGTACTGCACTGGCAACACGATGGCGTGATACGAATGAATTATCAATACAATAAAATGATAAACTTCAAAAAAAAAAGTCTGTACGGGCATGACACCTCTGTTATGGATGTTTATGCAGGGTATTTTTTCATACCTTAAACCTCTCACCATGTATTTAAGGGTCAAGCCCATGAAGTTTCTGAGTGAAGCCCGTAACCTCAGACCTTGCTCAGAAAGGTGATTATTTAGGTCGCCTTTCATAACACTTGTCAAAGACAAATGGTGTGACGTTGGGTGTCTTTGAAGTTGTGTTTTGGACTTGTAATCAAAAAAAAAAAAATTTAAATGACAGGAAACTGTGTATGACCTACTTTGCTATAGAAAATTGTTGCATATTGATTTCAATCACAAAACAGCGGACGCTCTAATTATTATTTATACAATTAAATATATATAACGTTTAAAATATCTAACATTGGAAATGTTATATATGAAGTGTTATTCTTAAATATCAACATGGTTAGTAACAATAAAACTACCAGTAGAATAAGTTTAGAGGCAACGGACCAAAAAACCATTAACAAAGAAACTCTGGCTTGACTTTGAACGGTCAGCTAAGTTAATTGAATTAACGTACATATTTTGCTGGCGTTTTTTTATTGTGAAGTTGAGAATATCAAAAACAAAGTAGTGCAGCAGTAAGTGTGAATTGTAAAGTCCTGATGCATCACATTTGTTACGGGGGCGGGTAGGGAGGGGGGGGGGAGCGAGAGAGAGAGAGAGACGCACTGCGTTTCCAGCTAAGTAGGATGTGACCCCAACAGCTTGTACATTTTCTTAACCCGCCAGGAAACCTGTATAGATGTTTCACATCGCTTCCCCAACACTGGGAATTCCCCCGAGTGCTTGTTATTAACAAGGAACATGTACCATTAAAGTTTTTGATAAGACAAAAGAAGATGAATTTATTGTTGTATATCGGTGTTTTGCTTTGCGCATGTCCCAGTATGTTACCGGGTCTCCGTGTGCTGAACACGCTGAACTGTACGCAAGCGGTAAGTGCGTCTCTCTGCCACTCTTTAGGCTTACTTTATCTATAAGTAGCATCATTTCAGACACAGTTTGCCTTCAGTACGTTAAACGTGTTAAGTAAGAAGCCGGCAAGGTCGGAGCCTGAGCGTGCCTCATTCGGAAACATGCCGTAGTATTATCTCATCTTGTATCGCATCTGTGGCACAACCGCACGTGAGAAATATATTTTTTTCGTCTTTCAATACTATCATCGCGCTGGGCGACGTAAAACTCAAACTGCGCTTAGGATGAATTACTGCTCATTATAATATATATATATATATATATATATACACACTACAATTAGTTAAATTAATTCAGAATCAGGCATCATATGATCCAACTGTTGGGCCTATTCAAGATGCATTATACAAGGATTATTCAGCTGTATAATATGGGCAACTAAAACTGATGTGCTGCAGTTGTAGTTAACCGAGGAAAATGGCGCAAATACACTAAAATGCTGGTTTCTCTAAAATTCTGCTTCTTATCTTCAGGGGCTGAGATGCGAAGCCGTCATAGGTAGGTCAGAAAACCTTTTCTGTATTTTCATCATTTTCAAAGTTCTACACATTTCTACGTTCTACCATGACCAAAAAAAAACGTGGATAGATTTTAAGCCTTAACAATACCCTAAACGATTTAAATAACTGGTTAAAAAAAGGCAAAAATATACTTCTTATCTGACAAACTGATTGTTTATTGTGTGTTACATGCACTATAAGTAGAAATATCTAAAATCATTATATCTAGTTTATTCTTCGATTTTTGGCTACCTATTTGAGGAAAATAGTTAAAATAATCAAATCAGAGCAACAAATGACAATTGTTCATGTATTTCATTGCAGTTTTTTTTTAATTATTCTCATGTTCATCTGAATGACTCATGTCTTTATATTTGTTTAATAGCTTAACTTAAACCTGTGACGTACAGACTATTCTAAAATACTAGGCCTACTTGCAAGCAAGCATAAGATCAATTTCAATCCTTTCGAAAAGGCACTTAAAAGGCACATACTACTTGTATGTATAATTATAGGAACCTAATAGGTGGATCGACAAATATATTCTGATGGTGTGATCGTTCTAAAATCTAAAACCTATTTGGCAAATGGCTCTAAAAACAAAAGCCTATCTAACAACCATAGAAGGGGTATTTAACATGAAAGATCTTAATATTTCAAACTTTAAGCCTTCAGTAAAATAAATCAATTACTGCAAAATACAATATTTTTACCTTACGTATACTGAGACACCTGAGACGCCAAGTGAATGTTTTTATTTTAACTTTGAATTCTGGGATTGTGTGGTGTGTCAACTCTAATGTTCTTGGCGACCAGGTATTATGTAATATTCTCCCATTTGGGTATCAAAATGCTGCATGCGATACATCAGTCAAAGAATTAATAATGCATTATGACTTTAAAATTAAAATTATGCATTAACGCAGGGGTGGCAAATCTTATCCGCAAAGGGCTGGAGTGTATGCAGGTTTCTGGGATAACTTTTAGATCAGCTGTTCAAACCAAGTGTGAAGACTCTTCAGCCAATCAGTCCTCTAATTAGTAACCTAATTAGGGAGTTGCAGGGAAAACCCACATACACGACGGTCCTTTCTGGATAAGAATTGCCACCCCTGTATTAACGCGATGAATTTCTCAGCCCAAATATTTGTCTATATATAAACAAGTACAGTGGATGTTTCGTAAACTCCCAACATGGTGTGCAGATCACTGCCTCAGCAAGAGCTGGAAGAAGACGGTGACGATGACCCCAACTGCCCCACAAGGCTTAGAGTACAAGGTGGCAGTACAACGGGACGGAAATGGCGACCTGGTGCCCGTGGTCGTGGTGAGATGGAGGACGCAGCTTGACGGTGGGTGGCCTAGGTGTCAACCTCAAGCCCGGAATGGTGATGTCCTGATTAAGGACTCCTTAATACAATAGCAGCTGAGGCTTACTTTAGGGATAGACTGATCTATCTTGTTCTGTCCGGATACCGATAATGATACCTGGGCTTTGGGTATCGGCCGATACCAAGTACCAATCCGTTGCCAGTGTTGAATAAGCTGTAGGCTTTGTCTTATTGTGTGGAAGAGAGTGTGATCGTTCTTTTATGCATAAGGCAACATCAGGCCTTGGCAGCACTCAGCGCAAGAACTGATTGGTTAGGTTGGTAGCTTTCATTTTTTCATACGAGCAAAGAAAGCATAAATCACAGGTGTACTTATATTAGTGAATGAAACTGAACTTTTATTTATATCTACGCTTATCAAATCATTAACAAATCATCCATTGTTTATTCATATTACTCGTCTTGTCTTGCATAATTGTGTTTATTTTCCAGTAAATGCTACACCCACCTCTCCAAACCTTGTTTTTACAAAGACTGCAAATCTGTGCTACTAGTTGTTGTTTCTAGCGTAAAATACTTGCAGATCGTCACCATCTTATTTGATGCTGTTATGTTCCTCCTACCGCAGAGGGTCCGCGCATGACATCACAGCTGGCAAAAGTAATCACACACATGCCCACTGAGTGAGAGGGTCCTCGCTGCGGCCTGCGGGATTGGGCGGGGCGAGATGTGGGCGGAGCAAGATGTCACGCATTTACCATATAAGGATAAATACACATGCCCTAACCCTAACCTTAACCCTAACCCCATCCCGCCCCACCATTAACGTCATCACGCCCAGATATTGCATAACATCTCGCCCCGCCCACATCCCGCCCCGCCCGCATCTCGCTCCGCCCACATCTCGCCCCGCCCCATCCCGCAGGCTGCAGCGAGGTGTACTTGCACTGTGGCAGATAGACTGAGCGGCAACATTAGCATTCAGCTTTGATGCCACCAAACACTTATCTAAAATGGGAAAGCGCTGTCGTGCATTTTATTGTACAAATTGATTTAACACGAAATAGGAGCTACCTTTTACAGATTGTCGAAAACTAAATAAGTAAGTATCGGACGTGATCCGGTCACATATGGCCAATACCCGATCTGTGTAATCAAGGCCAGCTCAAGCCTTTATGGAGCCCTAAGCAGAATTTGATATGGGCCCCCCACCACCTAAATCAAGATATATTGTCATTTCAAGTGCTCTTCGGCGCCCCCTGGTGATGTGGGGGCCCCAAGCAGCTGCTTAGTTTGTTTATGCCTTGGGCCGGCGCTGCGTGTAATAGGTATGGATCGATGCCGATTCCGATCCCAAAAGTGCAATTTGTGGGGACACCAGACCCAGAAAATCCCTTCATTAAAGGAACCCTCATCTTGATCAGATACAAGCTACCTGGTCATTATACCAAAGAGCCCCTTTCCCGGCTTGTTCCATTTGCATTGGTGTTGTGGGGCGCTCCCATGCATTTGCATGCCTCCATTAAATAATCAGTTAACTAATGTGTGCATTTTCCTGCCAATCAGGGAGCATGAAACACCTCAGAGGTGCAGAAGTTAAGATGCTGAAGGTGTCGACCAATGGGCACCTATGTGTTCGTTACAACTTCCTGAATAAAATGAAACCCGCAGATAAACAGGTATGATGAGGAACATGATGGACATTGTCAGGTTTATTTACTTATATATTGTATTGCTATAGAGGAAAAAGAGCTTTTAATACTTAATGCAGTGGGTCTCAATCCCCCGGAATGGTTTTGAATGAACCTATCCTTTATTTTCCAAAAATATTATTAGAACTACAAATCAGTAATATGCCAAGTTTAACATTAGCATCTGCTAATACATATTTCTACTTGTCTCCAGTGAGTTGAGGTTTTGAGCTGAAGGAAGAATATTTCTATCCTGGAGCATACGCCCTGGCAGTTCCACCAAGTGTTCCAGATGCATTACATTATTATATTTAATCTCTATGCTGTGTTACGTATGTTGTTGTTTGGTTGTCTTTCTTTCAGTGGTTATTCTCGCTGGATGGAGTGGTGGTAGAGCCTGATGAGGAATATTATGTTTATGTGTCTAACTTGCCGAAGCCAAATATAGGCCAAGAGAAGTACAACATTTACAGAAATATTGTCATACCAGGTAAGAATGATATACTGAAAAATAAACAAGTTTAATTCAAATTCCCTGAATGCTGTAGTGGAAGCTTACATCTTATCTCTACTTTAAATACACTTCTGTCATTATAAAGCAAGTGTTACTGGAAATCAATAGAATTTTGTGGTGATGGGGAATGTGAAAGTATGTCTTTTTAAGTTGTATTGAGTAGCAGCTGCTGTTGCTGCATTGTTTTGACCAGCAGTCTTTTTGTTAGGATGCCAGGATGCCAGGATGCTGTGGACCAAAGTGTGCCTAGAAAGCGGTGAGCTCTTCCGTGTCCTTTCAATGCAGGCTTCGCCAAGCCCTGGAGTCAGTGGCTGGTCCCCATGAGTCCATCCATCCATATCTGATTCCACTCCAGGAAGTATAGGCTGACCTGTGTTCTCAACCACATATTAACCTAGCCTCAGAAATTGAGCTCAACCCAGAACAAATCCAGTTTAAAATGTATTGTTTTTTTAATGTGACTAACGATTCGCACTTCTTTAGTCTTTCATGTTCCGGATGTGTGTTGGGTCACATCAGCTCAGTAAAGTGCTATGACTAAAGTGCTGTATGGCTCTGTTTATGAAAATTGGGGCAGCCGGATTGCCCTTTGCGCGTCACACTGTTAAGTGCCCTGACCCCATTGTGGTGTTTTAGGAAGCAGATGGAAGCCTGACATTATGCTGACAAAGGCATCGGCGAACGGAAATGGTCTAATTGCAGTGAATTTCAACAGCTGGGAGTATGCAAAGCAGTACAGGGTGTCCCTGAAGTGCAATGTCACTCAGCTCAAGGAGTTTGGGCAGGTATCATCAGATCTACTATTAAAGCAAATAATGTGTTGATTAGACAGCAAAGTAAAACTAAAACTGGTCTGGTTGTAGTTTCATTCCGCTGGACACAGATTTAGGCCTTACGTTCAATTTGCCAGTCTCTATGTTAAGATTTGAGGAAATGTTTAATATATGCAAAAAGAGCTCATTTACTTTTATATTTATATATTTTCACATCAGTATGTGTATAAATATTCCATATTTGGGAGAGAGGAAATCAACCCTGATGAACAGATCACAAGTGAATACCGCTATGTCGTAAAGATTTTGTTAAGTGGAGGATTCAAATATTGGCTTTAAGTGATGGTTATCACCACTGATATGAAAAAAGATATGAGTAATCTCTGCTGAACGAGCAGCCTTTGAAAACTCTTGAATTGTCTGTCACATGTTTTCACAGGGGAATGGCACTAAACTGAAAGTGCTGTTTGACTCGAAGAAATTCCCTGCCCTTTGCTGTGTGTTCAGAGTCACGGTAGGTGGTGTTAATCACACCCACATATCTTCAGTTCTGCTGCGTAATTTGGAAGCATTCTCACTGCTCTCACTTTGGCACGATCAGCTCCATTGATGTTCAAGGTGCCAGCAGTTTGTTTTTCTTTTTCATTTTTAAAATGAAACTCTTACAGATTCTGCCCATTTTTACTGGATGCAACAACAACTGCATTCAACCACAGGGGGAGTTTGATGTTTGTTCTGGTAAGTTTGTAACAAAAACACTGAGCCAAACTCATGGTGTAACATTATCGTCTGAACTTTGAAAGCTTTAAATTATAAATGACCTATCAGCATTTAAAAAGCTAGTGTTGTAGGATTGTCTTTACGGGAACATGTTAGTCCATTAATGCCTTTGTCTAAGTAACACTCGACCATCTACTAATTCATAGAAATCTCTAGCCAGACGATCGTGGGGCAGCAGCACAGTGCAGAAACAGAGCTTCAGTTAAAGGTGAATCAAACATCAGAATGAGGAGGGAATGTGGTCTAAGTGACTTTGACCTCGGGTTGGTTGTTTGTACTAGACAGGGTGGTTTGTGTATTTCAGAAAGTGCTCATCTCCTGGAATTTTTATGCATAGTTGCCTCTGAAGGTTATACAGAAGGGTGCTAAAATTCAAAACCAGCCAGTGAGCACCCTTCCTGCAGGCAGAAGCTCCTTGCTGATAACAGGGGTCAGAGGACACACTGGTATGAACTGACAGGAAGGCTACAGTAACTCAAGTACAGTTGTGGTCAGAAGTTAAATACTCTCATCATGGGCATGAATTTTATATTAATTTTGGGCTTTTACAGATTTTTTTGAACTGTTCTTTCTCTAGGGTGGAATAATTATGTGACATGCATCTTCAATGATTTTTAAAAACAAAAATTGGGTGCACAAGTTTGAATTTGTTTTGGATTTTCTGCAGTCCACACGGGTCAAAATTGTACATACAGGCTGAAATATATACATACACCTTCTTTAATATTTGGTTAAGTGTCCCTTAGCAAGTTGCACCTCGACCAGATGCTTTTCGTAGCCATCAAAAAGCTTCTGGCATAATTCTGCCTGGATATTTGAGCACTCTTCGTGGCAGAATTGACAGTTCATTTAAATTGGTTGGTCTCCCGGCACGGACCTGGCTTTCAAGTATAGTCCACAAATTTTCAACAGGGTTGAGGTTGGGGCTTTGGGAAGGCCATTCCAGGAGCTTACTGTTAGCCTGCTTTATCTGTTCCACTCATCATGCCCATGATGAGTGTATGTAAACCACAACTATAAATACCCTCTACAGCAGGAGTGCACAGAATGCACAACATGTGGAACCTTGAGGTGAAAGGGGTTGCAAGACAACACTGGTGCCACTCCTGTCAGCAAAGAAATGGAAGTTGGTCCGAGGCTACAGTGGGCACACAATCACCAAACCTGGACAGCAGCAAAATGTAAAACTGCAGTGCCGTCTACAGACTTTTCCAGGGGCAGGGTGGGCCATGGCATGGCTTAGTGCAAATTTTTCCAACCTTATCCCCCTCTGTAAATTTTTCTGACCGGAGGGGGTGGTCCTCCTCAGAAAGTTGTGCTTGATACCCACAACATTTCTCGCGCTTCACCCCCAGAACCCTTCTCTGCCTGGAAAAATTTCATCTGGTCTGATAAATCTCAGTTTCTGTTGCAGTTTGCAGATGGTATGGTCTGAATTTGGTGAAATCAACATAAAACCATGGATCTGACCAGCCTTGTGCCAGCAATTTAGGCTGGTGGTGTAATGATGCTGGAAATGTTTTCTTGGCATACTCCCTAATGCCAGTTGATCAGCGCTTGAATGCCACAGCCTGTCTGAGTATCATTTCTGCCCATGTGCATCCTTTTATGACCATAATTCACACAGCTTCTAATGGCTGCTTCCAGCAGGATAATGTGGCATGTCACATGGCCATGTCTAACTGTTTCCATGAAACCACGAGTTCAGTGTACTTCAATCGATGTGAACCCAATAGTGAATCTTTGTGTGACCTTTGTGGTGGAATAGGAGATTCAGGCCATGAATGTGCAGCTGAAACATATAACACATAATTATATGATTCAGTCATGTCAAAATGGGCCAGCATTTAATAAGGCACGTTTCCACCACCTTTTTGAATATGTCATGAAGAATTCAGGCCGCTGTGAAAGGTGGATTCTACCCAGAATTAGAATGCTGTTCATAATGAAGTGGCCAGTGAGTGTATATTCCCATAGCCTGTTTGTAAGCCCATACATTTCACCATTGAAAGATCATTTTTGAAATAAACACATTTAATCTGTGTTTACAACATGCATGTCTTTTTAATTCATTAATTTAATTAATTCCCTTAATTAAATTATCTGTTCTGCAATTAAGTAAATAAACAACTGCGTAAATAGCCAGTTGCATAAATCAACCTAATTCAGTACTTCTTAATGTCTGTTTTGTACACAGAATCTTTGGCTGATTTAAGCTGAATAATTGTTGTCCATGCTGAGGGTCCTGACTGATGACTGCCTCACGTTTCTCGGCTACTTTCTTCCAGCTGGGAGCAACACGACAGCCCCACCTAGTGTAGATGTAGAGCATCACAGACGGCTGGCCTTGAGCACAATGGGAGTTGTCATCACCGGTGTGATAGCCATAATTGTCTGCTTATATTGCAATGAACAGCACAGAGGTTAGTGATGAAAAGACTAAACACACCTTAAGCTTTGAGTATCAATTACAAATACTGTCTAGCCGATATTATTTACACTGATATTGACAGCTCAACATATTTTTTTATAGTTTAACTATAAAGTTTGACCGCATTTGTGTGTATGAATATGAATAATATAAATTATATATACATATTTATGGTTTACAATCGTAACAGCTGCTATCCTGTATATACTGTGCATGATGTTATGAGCTGGACTTGTCAGTTAGTCAATATAGGCTCTGCTGATGTGGCTTAATGCTGTATGAAAATGGACAACAAGAGGCAGGAGTCCAAAATGAAAGATGCAGCCTGATATATATATCAGCAAAATAGTGTCTGGCATAATACCAGTTTTCTTCAGTGGCAAAGCAAACACCCCAGGAGATGCGTTCACCTGTCTCCATACTGTGGCTTCCGTGGTCAGTGTGTAGAGTGTGCATTTATAGCTTTTTGGAAAAACCGTTAGCACAAACAAAGCTGGGCTGTTCCATGGTAATAGCCCACTGGGTTGTCTAGCCTCGTAAAGAGCTTGAAAGAGGAACTCACTTTCACTTTCTCTTTCCATAGGTCATACAAAGACTGACAGTGATGGCAGAGACTCAGATGAGACAGCCAAAAGCCCACAGAAGGTGCTGATCATCTACTCCCTGGACCACCCCCTTTATAAGGATGTTGTGCTCAAGCTGTGCGCCTTCCTCAAGGTGAGGTGTGGCATAGAGGTGGTTCTGGACCTCTTGGACACCACTCAGCTGGGCGTGATGGGCCGCCTGCAGTGGCTTGAGTGCCAGATGGAGAGGCTTGAGCAGTCGTCCGGTAAGGTGCTGGTCCTGTGCTCGCGGGGAGTGCAGGCCAAGTGGCAGGCCATGTGCGGGGGACCTCGTGTGACACTGAGAGAGGACACTTACTCACCCATGGGGGACATGCTGACCCCTGCCTTCAGCCTCATTATGCCAGACCTGCTCCGCTCCACGTCTTTGGCCAAATACATAGTGGCTTACTTTGAGGGTATATGCGATGAGAAGGACATTCCCTCACCGTTCAGACTCACCGTCAAGTACAAACTCATGAATCACTTTGAAGAGGTCTACCTCAGGATCCTGGGCGTGGAGAAGTTTGAGCCATGGATGATTAACCATGTTGTGGGCGTAAGAGAGAACGATTATCATCAGTGCCCTTCTGGTGAAGCTCTAAGGGGTGCCATTGAGGCCTTCCAAGCCTACCAACTTGGGAATCCAGACTGGTTTAATAAAGAGTGTATGGAGAGTGAGGAAGAACAAGGAGACTGTGGCCCACAGCACCCTCTACTGGAAGATACATGTAACACTTATGCTCTTCAGTGCATCCCAAAGTTGAGGGAGGGCCTCGGCAGTGATCATGTGACGGAGATGGCAGAAGACCATCAGCAAACAGCCTCTTCAACTGTGGTAACGTGTCACAGAGAAAGCAGACCCTCGATCATTGATTTTTACTCAGCTGCTGACACAGGGCAGTGCCAAATGCATTCATTAGCTGGAGGTGACACATCAGTCAGCATGAATTCTTCCATTTACTCCGCAGTCTTCATAAGGCAGCTGTGCTGCACGTCTGAACAGGCAGTGCACAAAGTGCTGCCACCTGCTGGGCACAGTTCATGTCTGCAGGAGGAGCCAAGGGGTGATGGAGACACAGTGGGGACTGAAGAAGAGACACTCCTCCCCTTACGGGTCCTCTCACTCGGGGGCCCCGAGCCACTGAGGCCCCTGGATCCACTGCTCCTTTGCATAGCGGGCGTCTCCTGCAAAGCAGAAAAGGAGGAGGAGGACGCACAAAACTTGGAGGAGCGAGGAGAGAAGAGGCCATATAGTGGGTCAGACCAGGGCTACATCTCAAGGTCTTCCCTCCAGAGTGAAGCCCTTGGGAGAGAAGACCTCAATTAGCATGCTTTCAGGCTACAAGGAGCATGATGCCGCAACTCCAAATTCTGACTACCTTAGAAGGAGTAGGACTGGGATCTCACGACAGTTTGGGCAAAAAACACGGAGCCCTAAAAAATTACTAAACATCAGTTTTATTTTTGCACTTTTCTGTTAATATGTCTCTATAGTGCCTTAAAATTCATATTTAAAATACATCTACAAATGATATTAAAGCAACTTCCACAGATGTTCATCAGACACATATGTACAGTTTACTACATAGATTTATTGTTTTTTATTATTATTATTTATTGGCTTGTTACATACATTTTATTTGCCTGTTATTTGATCATACATATACATTTTAAAAAGAAAATACTGGATCATTTTGTCTTCAAGGTATAATAATATACACTCCTTGTACGCAAGTGATTTGCTGTACTGTAAACAAAGGTTCATACATTTAGTACAAATTTGGATAAATTTCTCCCAAGCATATGCAGATCTGGTTCTGATTGCTTTGACACGATTCAGTTCTATTTTCTGATATTCTGGTTTTAAAAGGTCTAAAATAACATTTTGAATTATAAAACATAAAAACGCCTATTTCTTCTGTATTGTACAGTCTTTTCTAATTGATCTTAAGAAGAACATACTTTTTTTTATTATTTTGACAGTTCTGACAGTTCTGTGTGCTGCAGATGGGTTGTGAAGCACTTTGATCCATCTGCAGGTCGGACAGCACACTTGTCTGTCCAATCAATTTTAACTGTTAAAAACTGTTTAAAAAAAATCAATGTTTTCCTCAGGTGCAACTATTTAGCAAGTCAGATTTCCTTCAAAGTACAAAGATGTCCAAGTACTTTGGTATGTTGGAAACACTCAATTCATTCCAGTCATGAGAAATTGTCATTGCATAAACAGTTCTAAAGTTCATAAGTTTTTTATGTATATATAAAAAATAACATTAACAAACCATAACTGTAATACTATTCAACATACACTTTCAACTGTAAAAAATATAACATTCCCTCATTCCCTCAATTACTTCCCTTAACAGTATTATCTGTGTATCACTAGAAACATATTTTCACATCTTCATGGATCATCATTAAATAACACCTAATATATACTTTTTCACCTTCAGTACAGTGAAGATTATGCAGGACTGCAGTGTCTCAAAGACATACAGTGATGTATGTTCCAAAGTAATCAAGAAATGTGTCACATTTCTTTGGGGGATTATTAGGTTAATACATATTTTTTTCTTAAAACTTTCCCTATATTAACAGTGTCCTTTTGCCTAAGATATTTCATATGGCTATGCCTGTATGGTCAGTGCTGTTGTGCTTTTGATTCAGATTCATAGTTTTACTTCTTTCTAATTTTAATACCTTATAAAGGATTTCCATCCATCCAACCACTTTCTGAAACTGTTTATACTTCTGGGTCGTGGGTATAAAGAACTTTATTTTGCTAAATAAATATAACCATGTTACTTTCTAAAAGATTTTTATATGTATGTTGAGGGTTTTGCTGCCGGTTTTGGTCAGATAACATATTTTCTTTGATTGCAAACACTCACCATCCTAAACGCACTGTTCAGTTTGGCAAGTCATTCCCTTTCACTTGAGCCTTTGTCTTATAGATCTTGTTCTGAAGTTTCTGGCAAGAAGAATGTGATGTCTACTTGCCATAGATCTATGAATAAAGTGAATCAAGAATTCATAGATGCGTGGGTGATCTCCCATTGATCTAATCAAGAAGATTTACAGAATAATCCCAGAATACACTTGTTACTCTTCAGTTATACAGTAATACTTACAAATTTACAGGCTGACTTACATTATATTGCTAAGGCTTGACCACTGGAATATCTCATCAGTCTAGTCTGCTGTTAACCAAGGTGAGGGAAATGCCAGCATCACACCCCCATAGCATTGTCCCACAGAGATGAGCCTGCTGTAGAGGTACTGGACTACTGGACCAATTAATTAATTTAGTTTTTGCCTTTTATGTTCTAGAATATTTAATGTTTCCTGGAAAATGTGGGCTTGATTTCTTCACGCTGCCAATTGCCACATGCTTTACCTTATTTCCCATTGGTCCAAGTCAGGCCCTGGCTGACAGATCATGGTAACCCCACCCGCAATGGGTTTCAAAGGCTTAATTCCCAAGGAAATGCGAAACATCACATGTGAAATCATAATTATAGTAATCCATTAATGGGCAATCATAAAAAAGCATATTCAGTGCGCCATATTTAAAATCGGAAATTAAGTGAAATGCGTACGCTGTTTAAATCCCGAGAGGCACAAAATACTCATAAAATTCATTAACGTATACTTCATAAAATATTAAGGTCATTGTTGGTATTTGAATGTGTAGTACAATACTATTATTGACAAATGACAATGGTGTTTTAGCCTACACATATTGTTAATTGATGTACGGTGCACCAAATACTATTGACTCTCAACAAGTCATTTTGTAAGTTACTCCTTACTATACTGATTAATAATATAAATTACGTTACCAATTTTTAGTGTACACACGAGTGCACAAATAATACATGGTCGGGAATATTTCTATATTGCACTTTGCCTCAAGAAAATATCACCAATTAAAGTGCAACACACTGTAGCTGTGACATGCAATGCAATTATTGACAGACGGCACAGACACATCAATTATATCACCGCCATAAAACATCCCGCTATTGAAATCTCCGTTAGTGTCCCAATCGTGGGTGTGACGTCTTGGTTTATGATACACCGTCGTGTTTGATTCTTAGCACCTGCTGAAAATGTGTTGCAGACAGACACCGTCGGTCATACTATCAGCACTTGGTCCCCCAAAAATAAAATCAGGGTGCTGCGATCCAGCCTTTTAGGACTGCGTGTTGACCGCCAGCGTGTTGACATAGCCGTGAGGACACATGTCATTCTCGGAGACACAATGAGACACCTGGGCCGGATTGTCGCCGGTCAATCTCCTGACTCCCTTCAGCATAAAGCATTGCTCCACCAACTCCAGGCACTTACAAGCTAGGATGAACACGTTTTTAAACATGAACACCGACACTGGCATCCTGTGCACATACATGAGCAGGCACCTGACCACCAGCAGCGGCACGTTGACCAGGAGCCCGGTGAGGAACTTGGTCCAGATCCACCTGCAGTTCATTTGCGAGGAGGTCAGCTCGTAAAGCCAGAGGACCGGGACGCCCAGCGCCACGAAATAAACCGAGATGACCGTGTACTTCAGGTAGTTGGTGGGGATCTCGTTCCTCAGCAGCATTTCTATCAGCGTGAAGCTGTCCAGCAGGTCCAAGCAGGTGACCATGAAGCAACTTTGCGAATAGTATCGACTCGCCCCGTTCACGTCCTCGATGATTGAATTTATCAGGCAGTAGAGTAAAGGTACGGAAAGCATCATTACTATTTTAAAGCCCGTGATCCCAAGCAGCACTTTCAGCTGGATCAGATCCAGAATGGAGGTCTCCAGAATGAGCACCACTTTCGGGGTACACGCGATAACATAGATGAGCCAAGCCAAGTAGGCGAAGGTGAATTCCCCGAGGTTGCATCCGAAGATGGAGGTCTTCTGGTGGAAGCCACAAGCCCGCTCGCGTTTGCTCCTGGCATTCTTTATGAAGAAAATTCCCCACCCTGTTATCACAACCAAGTCGGTGGCCACCCATGAGGACCAGTAGAGATCGGTGAAGACGATCAGGTAGAAATCCAGAATACCGCCCTGGAAAACGAGGACGAGAAAGCAGAGGATCTTGTAGAGGAGGCTGCGCCTGGATCTCCGGACGAACAGGGGAGCGCTCTGCATGAATTCTCCAGATGTCATGATGTATGCAGCGGTGGCGGCTGCAGAGGAGACCAGCGGCTTGGTGATGCTTTCCTCTAGGTTCAGGCTGCCGGTGGAGGTCTGTGTTTGTCTCCCGGATGAGGTATTTTTAACGAGCAGCCTTTCGTTTCGCGAGGAAGAGGAGACGGGCGACTCCAAAGCGCTCACCGCTTCCAGCTGGGAATAGTCGGCTTCGGAGTCCTCTTGTGCAAAGGCTGCAGTCATTGTATATGTGCTCTCTCCTTCCTGCTCGCTTTCCCCCTAATACAGACGGATCTTTTAAAGTGAACAGGAAAGGACGAGTAAAAGCCCGGTGCGGAATGTTCACATTGGAATGGAGTAGCGCGTGTCTCTATTTTACTAGCGTTACTTTGTATGCATCGATCAATTTTTAAGATTTTATTTCTATTACCTGCCTAATGTCATCGGTTCGGTGGTTCATTGATTTCTTTAGGATAATGTAGATATTGGACAAGAGTAACGTGGGTAGCGAAATGTGAATGAAAATCCATTTCAGCTTGACGAAGTGTGGGTGGTGTGCTGAATGTACAATATAACACGTGGACCTGGTATCCCAGACCACAGTTTACTAAATTTGATAATCTGGACCTATAAATGTCTTAGGGAATAAGCCTAGTGAAAACATTTGGCACCAATGAGAATAAAAAGCGATTTAAAGTACAACGGATTTCTGAGTATTAGTGTACAGTTCCCAGAGATGTAACATAAGATTAACATTAGGCCAACGAAAATGACGTTTACTCATTCTGTAAAGCTGCATGAACTTAAAAGGCTTTCATTACTACCGTGGCCATCTATAGGCTTCAGGGGTTACTTGATTGCCTTCGTCTTATTTTACCCAGGCTATTACTTAGATTGAGGGCACCAATGGCCAAGGGAAAATACGATAAAATGGCCGTCAAAGGGAAAGCAGGACAAGGAAGGGTTACGATGGAGATTAGTCAGAAATATTCCAATATACTTCCCACATCTGTGAGAGTCAGCTGCAGGCGTCAAGTACCATACAGCAGGGGAAACAAATGGCAGTGCTAATCTGTTAGCATTACCGCGGATACAGATTAGCTCGGGGGAAAAGCGTCTCTCCCCAATAAAGATTCCTACTATTGTGAGACAGTGAACACAAGGCAATGGATTTTATGAAATCCCACATTATTTCTGATATTTTTTGTGCCATGAATTATATCCCCATGGCCTGTTGATGCAAGGACACCTACCCAGATGGGCGATGTCGGTACCCAGTGCTCCCGCCTACAGACAGCCCTCACTGTTCTATTGGAATCACAACCCAGCGCCCAAAGCCCACGAGGAACTACCCAACCGAGACAAAGTGCAACTGGTTTGAATCTGAGGCCCGTCGGGAACTAATGTCCTAGGCTGCTGCCTATGCCACCCAATGGGTTGTTCTGCCCCTTTATAACGGGACAAACACATCTGTGACTTGGACCTATCGCAGGGGGAACAGAAAACAGCCATCCTGCAAATCAGTAGGTACTGATGTAGGGACTTTGTTAAATACAAAGATCTACTTAAGTTTACGCTTATGCCAATATTACTGCACAGAAACCCATGTAGAATCCTCAGCCACTGTAATATGCACTCAGATTGTTTAGATGCATTTGAAAACCTCTTATTATGGGAAGAAAAGGAAGCCGGTAAGCCCTGGAGTTCTTTGATAATAAACTTTAATAATCAAGTATGTTGAATGGTCTTGTATCATAGCAAACAGACATATTTAAACATAAATATATGTAATCCAAAAGGTTAAACATGGACGAATTAACAATCAGGGCTTTGTGGCTTGGCTTCCCCAAGCAAGCTTGAATATGCAATATTCATTGTGACAAATGTATAGAACATTTTGATAAACATTGAGATATTTAATTACTGCATTTGAGGTTTGAGTGCAAAACATGACGGTAAATGTAACAATTTGGTCCTGCAGTGGATTCTGCCATCAGGTACCAGAGGATTTTCCTAGCAACATTGCTATTCACAAAGGCCAGAAAAATATGCTCCTGTACACGTTTAAAAATAAAAAAATAATAATAATAAAAAAATGAAAATCAGCAACATTTCACACCTGGGGAGAGAGGATGTGAGGTGTTCGCAGGAACTTCAGAGTGCATCTGTGCATGTGGAGAATATCTACCCAGAACAAGTTCAGTGCATTAAAGAGAGGAGGACTTAAAGTCATCACCGGTGCGTGTTTCCGCTTAACCATCGTCAGCAGACAGTTTCCAAAAGAAACCTGGCTAGATGACATGCGAGTCAAACTCACGCCAGAGAATAAACTGGACAAGGTTTATTTACAGTACCATTCCACGGCTTTCCCCATGTTTTCTTTTGCTGCAGGTCTTTAAATAATCCTGACATTAACAGACGTACAGATGGACAGTTCTGGAAAATGATTCAGCATGGGTCGACGATCTTCTCATTTAATCGTATTGATCTTTTCTTTTTTTTTTTTTTTTTTGAAATACATTTCTTTTTATTTCATTTGTTAGATGGCCAGCTAAAAGGCACTGCCACAACACAAGGAGAGAAGCTACTGTCCAACACTCACACAAGACAGTCCATAATGGGTCTAGTATAGGTGGGGGCAGGGTCTGG
>JAODKM010000001.1:29567535-29586196 GCA_026780845.1 Petrocephalus sullivani
GGCCATTATAAATGCCGATACCGATAGTTTGGAAAATGCCTAATATCGGCCTGCCGATAAATCGGTCGGGCTCTAATATTATGCAATGTGTTGAAGTATGCTGGTGGCTTACTGGCAAACACTGAGGTCTTGATTGTTTAAATATACAATTAAGATATACGTCTGTATAAAAAAAAGCCTGATTCTTCCATCCAAATGACAATAATACTGCGAGCAGCTGTCATTCCCCTTCATCCTTATCTTGAGAGCAGCCATGGGCAGCAGTGACCAAGACATCCAGACAGGACAGGTAAGGCAAATACTCCACTAAGCAGATCAGACAAAACTATCCTTAGAAGAATTAAACCGTAATGCTTAGGTATGACTGGTAAAATAGGTTTAGCTTGTAACACGGGGGTGAAACCATTACCGGTTTCAAAAAGTAAGCGGCAGTCTCCCCGCGGCAGGCGCGCAGGTACAGCTTGCCCGGTGGGTTCCTTTGGTGCCTGGGAAAGCCTGGCGGAAGCAGCGACTGCTCTGGTGACTTTCCATGTTAATGCACATTTGATGAGATTTTTCTGTTTACATAAGGTATTGGCTACATTATTATTGTAATGTTTATGCATACAAAGAGTGCATAGTGCTTACTTGAACATTTTCAGAACATATGGCGCTATAAAACTAATAACAGTGACACGTTTTCAAACCATTTCATCTCTACTGTAAAATATAGCAGAATTAGAAGAATGAAGTGGGTTAGTTGATTTGGCCAGATTGCTCCATTATAATACTGAGACAACACTGCAAGAGCTTTTAGTTAGTCTTTTACTGCTTGAAGTATTATTAAATACTGAGTTTTTCCATCCTTAATAACCACACAAGACAAGTGAATCAAAACGTCTAAAATGAAAACCATTTTGTATTTTAATAATAACAAGGATTTGATGTTTTTTAAACCACAGCTGAATTACTGCAGCTAAATATCCTGGTATATGAAGAGTTAAAGCAAAAAATATTAATATCACAATAACTATTACGGTAAGATGTTATGTATAACAGTCAGCACCACAATGGCAAAAAAAATAATTCCTGGCACAAGAAAATGAACAGCACCTTACAGCTGAACATTACAGGACTCTGTTAGTGATTGCACTTCTCCATGCCTGTTTGCTCACGGATATATCATCTGAAAGGCTTAACTAAATATTTACTTTTAGGATATTCACTTAGCACAGCCCCTGTACATAACCATGGCAATTACAACATGATTCAGGGACAATATCAAGCTCCATGTTAAGTGTTACTGTGAGACAAAGTCCAGTCCAGGAAGGTAGGATTAAGTCCAGGAAGTTACATGTATAAACAGGGAATTAAAAAAAAAAGCGTATTTTCTAAAGCTGATGTTCCTCAATACTTCGATAAAAGAATTGCCAGGTTGTTTTTTAAAACTGCACTTCCCATCTGGAGTCCTTCACCTATGCAGTCAAAAGCTTGGTCTGCATTTCCCTTCATTGTATTGTTAAACACACTCAGTACCGCAGTGGTATCCTGCCTCATGCCCTGGCACTTCCTGGGACAGGCCCATGCAACCCTACACTAGACTGGGGGGGGATAGTCTGTCTCAGCAAATTAAGCCCCCGAAAAATGCTCTGACCTTATGCTCAGATCTGTTGTCACCTTTATGTGTGTGTACGTCTTTAGAAAACAGGAAGCGCAAGATCAGATATGTGAAAATTAACTTCAATGTCCTTGCACATGCACAAACCGCAAATAAATCTTCATTTGAATTACAGGAGACGGATGGTGGGATGATATTGGATCAAGCTCTCTCATATTTCTTTACTATATTAAACCAAGTTAGTGCTGAATCAGACCACAGGGAGCAAAAGGATCAACCCAAGTGACACGTTGAAAGTACAAACCCTTGAGAAATGCTCTACCAGGGTTAAGGCAAAGTATACTCAAAGACAGAATGAACACATGCCAAAAATGACTAACAGAAATCCTCAAGACTGCACCCTAAGACAAACCTAACAGCCATAAACGTTAATTGTACACTTTAGTTCAGCATTATTAATAATGCAATTTATATTGTCATTTGCGTCAATCAACAGTCCTTCAGTATTTGAATTTGCATCTACCGCCCATAACAGAAATACATTGTTCTGCAGCATTACAAACATAAATCCCAGAACAATAGTCTCCCTTGAGAAAGATGGATAGATAAGTGTAGTAATGATGCACAGTAGCAAAACTGAAGGTGTACATCTTACTGTATGGGGAATAGTATTGGGTTAGTGTCCAGCAGCACTGAGCAGATAAATGGCAGGATGCACAAAGGTGCATGGCTCTCAGTTGGTTGTCTTGGGGAGATGAGCCTATTGGCTGAAGCTGTTACTCAACCATACCAGTGAGAATCCCATGAACCAATTAAAAGTTTTCCCCTCCCTGGGCTGAAATGTTCTCCTCATGCCTCCATTATTAACACAGAACAACAAACAGAGGTGAATGGGCTGGAAGCTGAATGACTAGGCCATGCATGGGTAACAAAGTCACTAATAATCATTGGGTTGGTTGGCACCTCCCACCTCCACCCAGCTATGAGCAGAAACCTGGTTTCCACGCCGCAGCATGTAGGCAAGCCCTCATTCGCAGGTTCACCCGCCACTCCACTTGGTGACTCCTCTGATAGCCTGCACATTTCAGCTATAGTCAACAGCCTTGCAACCAACAGTTCATAGCCAGAAGGCCTTGGCACTGCAGATGTAGGTATCACTGCCCGGAAAGAAACCGACAAAACAGACATCATAATCCCAGATAAGGGTCAGACTTACTCAAACATCTCATTAAGGCTGTAGTCTGACTGACCAACCCAGTGCACGCGAAGAAGCACGGCAAGACAGCAACAACAGCTGTGCACAATCAGTACAACACCTTCCAATTAATTCAATAATAAAAATGTGATATAAATACAGCACATATAAATATTAAAAATATTTCACAAATTGCCCTCATTACAGGTTTTGGGCTTACAAAAACAGTTGGTTTTCAAGTCAGCCTGAAATTCAAGTATAGTAATATACATATGAATAAAAATTAAACAAGCGTTTGAACTCTACCTAACCTCAAACATCCAACCATTCCCAGTCTCAAAAATCATAACTGGCTGGGAGCCTGAGATGACGACTTTGTAACCCAAACTTCAATATGAGGGTATTCCTAAAGCAAGCCCTTGGCCTTACAGAGGAGCCATCCAGGTGTCTTTCATACAAACACCAAAACAAATAATACCACAGTTAAACGAGATGTGGCAGGCAACTCAAACACAAAGAACATTACACTAGACAAAGGCACACCTCCCAGATAATAGTGGAAATGGATCAGAAGAGATGGGACACAAAACTAAAGGAATCTCCCCTCAAATAAAAACCCACATTTGACTAATACACTGATAGGCTCCTCAGATCAGCCATATGACCCTGAATGGTCTTGTTATGCAGATGACCTGTGAGAGAGAATGAAGGCAACAAGCATACCGAAGCATAACTACTGCGAAGGTCTGCAGGAGAGACGCGGCGATTTACATGACAGAGGGACAGCACCCTTTTCTAAGAGCTTCTCTAAGATACAGGCCCTTGATTCCAAAAGCCATCAGGAACAACAGAGAAAGGATTCAGACAAAAATAAAAAAAACAATCACGAGTCACAATGGGTATAAGTGGGATCTTCATCATGAGACAGACAAGAAACCCTTTTTGTATAGCATGATCACATCACAAAGCTCAAATAATTAACACCTTGTAAAACCCAAACCTTAAAGGACACACATACACAGTCAGTTTTGTGCTTTAAGCTACAGACCATCAACTGCTGAGCAGAGGCTGGCAGAAAGCCTCAATAAAAGTGTCAACCATTCAAACCACCATAAACACATGCATATCAAACACTAACCACCAGTCGGAGGGCTCCCAGTCTGCAGAACCAGATAAAGGCTGTCCTGCTCCCAACTGTCACACACACACATGGTGGGCAGTAGCACTGAGCACATCTGCATGAGAGGCTAATGAGCTGAAAATCCCGTCTACCCTGCCTGTGAGATTTTAGTGTGCTACACATGTTGGAACGTCCCTGACATCCTTGGGAGCTGGTCAGCTTACAGCGTCCAAAGTTCAAACTATAACAACCTTTAGCAAATTATGAGGCCCATAGCTGGAAATCGTTTCCGAAAGACATTATTGTTGAGGCAGCCCTCAGAATTTGTAAATATCCAAGTTAAAATGTTTTTGTGGGTTTTAATTTCATTATGCATGTACTTCTTCCATTTTAACAAACAGTAATAAATGCCTTCTATTATCTGTATTACTGTATTAGTACAGATTCCTTATCCACACTTTTAAAACACATGCTTTTATGTTGCAGAGTTACACTATTTAATAAGTTTTAAACAGATTCAAAGAAAAGAAACAGTGCAAACTCAATATTTTTTTTACGCACAGCTTTTAAAGAAAAGTGATGGTACTGATGTTATAATACAGAGCAAATATGCAAAACTCAACACCACTTACAGTTCTGTGTTTTTGGGGCAATGTTAATTACAACATTTTCACCCCTTCAAAATGAAGAGTCACAAAAGGATTTAATCTCCCTATGGTAACCCTCTGATAAATACCATCAGTTGGAGCAAGTACCTCTCATTTATATATTTTAGATGACACATCTTACAACTGACTGAAGACAGGAAAAAAGACCCCAGAGAAATATAATTCACAAACTGATGTGGGCATAAACAATAAAAAAAATAATCTCAACCCAAAAGTGTCTATAATACAAAGAAAATGTCACACTGTTTACTGTGTAATTAAATTAAAAACACCCCATTTAAACCAAACAGAGGTTAAAACCGCACTTCTCGGAAGCATACCTGCAATGGTCCCCATAAGCACAGCATCCTCTCTGAAAATACTTGCAAATCATGGCTGGTTTGCTGCTGGTGAGCTCATGGGAATAGCGACAGTTGCTCCCTTCTTTGCAAACCCCATGCATGAAATACCTACAATAGATGGAGGATGCACAGTTCCTTTAGCGGCAAATATGCCTGTCGCTTGAACAGACTGTAAAGCAACGTCATTAAGTAGCCACAGCAATTCAAAGCAATCCCTGTGGCCACGAATCAGCTGCAAGACAATAGTGAATTTTCGCTTTTTCCTTGCATCTCTGTGGGAAAATCGCGCTCTCCATAAGCATTCAACGAAAAGGAATTCCGTAACCATTATAGGAAAGCATAATAAACACAAATTACTACTGCAGCTTATTACTGTTATGGCGTTAGCATTAATATTACATGTATTCTCACTCATCGAATGCTATTCAGAGAGCAACGAAGTCAAATTAAACTTGACGAGGAATCATTTTCCCATTCAGTAGCACAGTCTAATCGCAATCAGTTGTAAGATATTAGCAATAAGGAATCGGTATCCGATCTCCCCGGCTGTTCAGAGTAAATGAATTCAAATTCCTTTACAAGCATCAATTTCCAGCCGGCGAGTGTTCTGTACCTAATCGGAATTACAGCCAAAGCCCGTGCATGATATCGGGTCTAAATGTGAAATCTCTCGCGTCTGGTCAGGGGGCTGGACATAAAGGGCTTTTGTTTTGAGGTGGCCGCCGCAGAGCCTGCCGAGCTCCCCCGGGGGTGATGGGGAGCGCTGCTGGGGCTCGCCGGGCTGCTTTTATCAACACAACAACAAACGGTTAGCCTGCTAGGCTAGCCGCCACACAAAGACGACGCTCGCAACAGCCGTGGGCCCAATTAGGCGGCGACGTTTCGTCAGCGTTGTCGCAACGATATCAGGCTAAAAGGGGCAGCCAAAAAAGTCACAACGTTTCTTACCTGCAGGTTACGTGTTTCGTCCAGCTTCCTCCCGTTATTGCTGGAGCCGCTGCGGACGCTGCCGCTGCCTCCGCCATTACTGTTTATCTCACAACCAGCAGCCGGATCTTCCGGGCAGCTGCGGGAGGAATCGGCTATTTCCGGTTCTTCTCGGTTGTTGCCGTGGTCGACTTCGGATGTTTCCGGAAACAAGGAGCGCCGGAATTTTACTTTGAGCGGTTTACTGCGTAATTGTGGTAACCCAGTGGGCCCCGTTCTGTTCTAGACGATCACGTAAAAATGAATCAATTTTCCACACGAGGAAAGACTGGGCTATGGTTTTCTTTGATAAAGCGGTGAAGGTTAGCAAAGCTGGGGACCCTGGCCCACCTACCCAATTTTATGTACTGTATAGAGTATCTTCCCTATCCGACGTTCATGAAGGCTAAGGCAATGGTTATGTGTTGCAGTTGCACCCATTATAAAAAATTGCAAGATGATGGTAATGTTGATTTAGTATATCACTAATTACAATACTGATCTGAAGTTATAACTATGTTCTGCGATGGGCTGGCGCCCCATGCAGAGTTGTTCCCTGCTTTGCGCCCATAGCCTCCGGCTTAATTTGGACCCCCGCGACAGTGAAAAAGATAAAAAAAAAAGGTTTTTTAAAAAAAAAGTTATGGAAAATGGATGGATGGACAGATTTTAAGTTTTAATTCCTATTCCGACTGTAGGCCTGTATTAATTCTATCATTATTGACAGATGTTTTTTGTAATGGATACCTTTTAGAAGTAATTTTAAGTAATAAGGTGTCAGTAATGATCAAACGGTTCCAAGTGTGGATAACCAATATACCCTTGTTAGCGGGATAACGTTACGTCTTTTTTATTCTGTGGAAAATGACAGATCGATCTGCTGGCCATTTTTAATAAGAATCGCGAACATGTTACGGGTCGAATAAGCAAAATATAAATAATATGCCCATTTTGACCCCCCCAATAAACTAATAAATATCTAACAAAACAACTTATTTATCCTTCATTGGCGTGGCAGTGTAGCTTCGTATGAAACTATGTGTGAAGTTTAACCTACGAGATTTTTGCCTCCCCCGTGCTCTTTTTCACATAAAGTTCCCAGTTCCTATTGTGTGGTGTGAAAGCGACAAAAAGTTCCCGGTCCAGACAGCCCAGGAATTAAATCAGGACCAGGTTTGATGTGAAAGCGCTTTAATATTATCAATTATTTTTTATTTTTAATGATGACATATTTAATAGCATTCTCATTAATTCCTTTTAAAATAATGAATATACAGAACAACCTTACAGAAGTTATAGATCATGCATTTTTAAGGGCATGAAGAGATAAGATAAAGACCCCGACCGTCCGGTCACTTATCATGTCAACACCACACAGGCACGTGCAGAGGGGGGGCGGAGGGGGCTTGAGCACCTGGCCCTTTCCTCTTGGGTACCCCAATGTGCCCCTGTGCCCCTCAGCAATAACATTTAACTATTACTCACAATTTTGCTAAATAAAAGGATCTGGCTTGCATCAATCACATGATGACCAGTAACCAATGCTCACCCGTGACGGCAGAGCGCGCTGGTTACTAGCCGGGAACGCGCTCTTAAAGGGCGCGCGCTGGGCGGTGCGGAGCTGTTGGGGAAACACAAATTAACTGGGAAACGCAGACTGATGCAACAAAAAACAGTAAGTAGGGTGTACAGCGTACACTATAGTCTATAGCACACAGGAGTATTAGGTTATTATGTACACGTTGTTAAGTTGTCTTGTGGCAACTGATGCACTGAAACAAATCAGCGTGCTGTGTGTGCAGTGTGCAACAGCGCGACAAAACATTACCTATCTTTTTATTAACTGCACTTCGCTTTAAAGTAAGTTACAGGGCTTTCCCCCGCCTTTCTGGAGGGCTTATATTTCACTAAAAATCTAATATGCATATCCACACAATTATGGATTATTATAATTGCGATCTTAAAAAACACTGTATTTTAAAGAAAATACATTAAGAAAGATTATATTAGATTTATATTCAAATATGACAAAATGCTGATTTTACAGCAGCAACCCCTCAACAGCAACATTGTGCCCCATCAGATAAAACATTTTTTTTACGTTTGCTTTGCATTGTCCCCACCCGATGACAGTGATATAGTATGATAAGATAAGATAAGATAAGATAGGACTTTATTGATCCCACAATGGGGAAATTTGTGCGTTATCACAGCTCCAGACAGATAGCAAGAAAGAATTACAAGAGTAGAGAATAAAAAAATAAAATAAGAATACAAAAAGAAAAATTAAATAAGATAAAATCTAATACAATAGTAGATGCGATTCCATATTAGATTCTTGATGAATGTGGGTTGTTGTTATTCAGCCTGCTTCTCTGTGCCCCTTTCTAACTATAAGCACCCGCCCTTCAAACATCCCTGCACGGCCCTGACACCACACGAAGCAGGTGAACTTTCTGCAGTGACAGCGGTATTTAGCGGTATATAGCTGCCGCTGGCTCATAAACGTTATTATAGTATAGGCGCTTTAATGACGAAAATATTCGGTTAGCGCAACATCTGCCAAAAAAAAACAAAGCATACACAGACAACCGCTCAGCAAGGTGCAGTCACGCCAAACTTCACGATTTCTTAGAGGAAGCCTTGGGCTTTTATTCAGTCTAATTACCGGTGAAGCACCGCAGCCGTTAGTACTGCAGGGAAGGCGATGGTTGGGGGCGTGGCGGTTTGGTGAAGGTGGGCGTGGTCGGGGCTGATCACACGCGGGCGTGACAATTATGAATTCCTCATTCAAATGACAGAAATAAAATCGTCAGTGGAACGCACCTGGCACTTGGGAAATTATTGTGTATTCAATATCGATTTCTAAGAATGCCTCCTCAGTCACATTTTATCATAAGACGACTACATTTTAAACATGTCCCCCTCCCCAAAGAATTCACACACAGTGCTAACTAAATCGACACTGTAAACAAGGCTGCCGGGTCAAAGTATAGCCTTAGTTTCTCTGCCACACGCACAAGGTAAGAACAACTAAGCTTTTCTCAAAAGTCTAAACATTATAACTTTACTCATTTAAAGAGAGGACCACTACATCTTGTTTGAAGTATATTATGATTACAGCATTGGTTGATTCAAACTACTAGTTAAATAATAAATAAATAAAATGTATTCGTGTATTTTTAATAGGTTACTAAAGTGATACGTTAAACGGGCCTACATTCACTTTCCCAACGCTGCCAGCCTTTACAAAAGTAGAAAATAGTTAGAATATTAGATATTAGTTTGCACACATTTTATAACGTATTATAGTTAGGGTTGCCACATTTCAGGCAGAAAAATAAAGGACGCCTACCATAGTGGGGCATTGCCGCAACCACTATGTGCCGAGTGACACACCAGTGGTGGTAAATCAAAACTTAAAACATGTCATACACCACATTCCGTACTGACTAAAAACGGGACGCACAATGTTATTGTCAAATACGGGACGATTCCTACACTGCGCTACACTGCATGGTCACCGGGGCAAAGGGGCTAGTAAATCCAATCCGCATACATTGTAGCCTACTTCTTAATTATCATTAATAAATGACTAAGAAGTTACAGAAATATCTGCCTAGACTCCCATTATTTGCTGTGCATTTTCTATATAAAAACGGATGTCTAAGAAATGTGGGTTGTTCTTTTAGGGTTGTTATAAAGCCGCAATACTGTCCGGATAATCATTCCTTTTACTTTCTCTCATTGAGTATATTCTAACAGGGTTTCTGTTCTTGTTGCTGCGATTTTGGAAACGGCGGTCGGCTTAAATCGTTACCGTTAGGATCGTAACACACGAGTTAACTCCACAGTTTTCACATATTTATAAGAGGATTGCTCTCTGTCGAGCGGTATCTTATAAGTCTATAGACCGTATCAATTTAAGGTTAACCGCTGAAATTTAACCTAGTCAACTTGACAAAAAGAAACGAAAATCAAAAGAACAAAAGAGCGTGATTCCATTAATTGGTATTCTTGGTGCATGGTGCTGAGCAAATGTGGGCACAAGGGTTTTGTACCAATCAAATGCAGCATAAGAGATCTCCATGGGAGGCAAACTGAGTGCAGGCGTGGGTGACACACGGCTGATGGAGGATTATTACTGTCTTAAAAATGAGCCGTTCTGAACGATGCTGAAGTCTGATCGCCATAAGCCGGACTGCTACGTCTGCTGGGTATTTCGGCTCATGAGCTGTGGTTATTTTTAACTTCCCTGTCAGACTTATGCAATGCTTTATTTTCTTATAACTGGTATAAGGATAAAGAAATTAAGCATGTTGAGGAGGTGGACTTCAATCCTTCAAAGACACGGCGTCTCAACACATCACATCAGGCGCGAAATGCACGGTACCACAACTAATTTAATCCAGCTCACGAATTAAATGTCAGTGGTTGATTTAATAAGGAGAAGAATAATTATGTGTACTCTTGAATGAAACATATCTTTTCTAACAGTGATTAAAACAAATATTTGTGAGTTCTAACATATACTACGGACATTTAAAGTCAAAATTTGATCCCATTACTTCAAGTGGTACGATTCAGTCAGCATGTCTAAAGTCGTTCATTAGAAATGTTGTTTTCTCCTAGACAATTTTTTCAAGGTGCACCCATCCGTATCCAAGGCTTTGGCAGAGAATCAGCCTGTGGTGGCACTAGAGAGCACTATTATTACACATGGAATGCCCTATCCACAGAACTTGAAGTAAGTAAGATGGTAAATGGACAGAAACACAGCAGCCTTTCATTTTGCACATATTAATGGACTGTTTTGTATTTTTACATGTTGCGTAATACATGTCTTGTGTTTCTGTTCACGTCACTCAGAGCTGGGGATTCGCTATCCCTACCTCGTCGTACTGTACAATGACAATAAAGAATGTAATATTGAATCTTGAATTTCATTCCGCAAGTGTGCTTCAGAATGACAACGTCATGACTGGCTTTGGCGATTGCCTCATAGAAGTGCTGCATGTTGGTCTGAATCACATAGCATCTGACAGCACTGAGATCTGTTTATGCATTCTGTTGAGATACATTCTATCCATGGCAAACAATGAAGTGCTTTTTCAAAATAGCAAAGTGACTTTTGCCATTCAGTGACTGATAGTTGTGTATTTAAATTCCATGTCCAGGTCTATAAGAGCTTGTTCCACTGTGCCTAGTAAATATACACTTATCCAGAGTGAAAAGGATTCATTTAGGTATCTCACATGTAATTCTACTGTCCATGAAGATTTCTGTATTTCCAAAAAAAAAGTCTTATATTTACATTTTAGGCACATAGTTCTTCCAAACATATCTGTGCTAGTCAGTATGGCTCACAAAGATGGAGGAGACCAGGCATAATATAAGCATGAAGCGCAATACCTTTCCTGAGTCCATCCTTAGGAAATGTCAGAATTCATGACATGCAAGCAGGGCCCAGAGCTGGCTCAGCCTCACAGGCAAGGCATATATTTTTGGAACTCCTCCAGAAGAAGAGAGCGGTGACAATGATACCATGAGCATCCCTGCCACGCTAGCACACAAAGCACTGTTACATGTTTAACATAATGTGGTGGTTACTGTATATGTAGCACGTCTGTTCGTAAGCGTCAAAGTTATGTATATGGTCTGTCAAAGGAAATTGTGTATCTTGTGTTTAGAAGCAGTTGCAGTTACAAGGACCTGCTTTGCACATTTCCTCTGCATTTATTCCATTGAACTTCAACTAAGCTCTGGTTTAGACCTTGGATTTGCATTTTTGTACTTTATTTCAGCACAGACTCTCAATCAGATCAGACCCTCAAATCAAAGCCAATACTGAACCTTTCACTTTTACGCGTCCCCCCTGTTACTTTGGCTGTTTGTATTACGTGACACTAAAATGTCAGCCTCTGCCTGACAGCTTCATATCTTTCGCAGACTGTCTTTTCTGCATTTAACACGATCTGTTTTCTCCTTGAACCAGGCAAGCACCCCGGTTTTTCCACAGAACATAGCTTCTCTCCCTGCGTCTTACAGGGTCTCCCATCCATCCAAACAGGGGTTTCTTTTCTTTTGTTAACACTTGGAGATTTCCTATCTTTCCAACCATGGAGATTAGTAGGTTTTTCAACTTCCAGCAACCCCTCAGTGACCAGGGTCCTCTGTACTGCTCTGCCCACTTGTGGGAGGACAGTCTGCTCCAAGCAGCTTCTTGCTACATGCGTCTCACTTTTCAATAATTGATTTCACTGTGCTGCAAGGGCTCTTCTGTCCCTTTTGAAATATCCTCATGTCTCTCCCCTGATTTGTGCCTTGCCAAGTCTTTAGCTTAGAGCTGATTGGAATATTTCGTCATTCTATACTATGCTGTGAATGGACTACCCAACTGAGCCACTTACAGGAATGGAAGATTTTTAACTTGAAATCCCGTGAACCACCTTTATTTCACACTGGTGGATTTCATTGAACTAATTTCATGAATTCCGAAGGCAATTAGTCAAACCAGAAGAGATAAAAGCTCACCCAATAACGCCTCCAGATCCAGTAACTGCTGTCTGATAGCTGAGTCTTTTACCTGTTTAAAGAGCTGAGTAAATGACGTCAATCAAAAGAGAAAAAAACACTGAAAGACACAGAAAAAGGTTAGAAAGTAGGACAAATCCTATTCAAAAGTAATACAGACTGGCAGTTCTGATTAGTTAAATTGCAGTGCCTGTGCTTGCTAACACATCACTGCAAATTATGTTGCAGAGAGTTTCATTTATTAACAATGCCTTTCATTATTATTGGATGGATGATTTCAAATCACTGAAAAACATTACAAAATGTGTTATCATCCAGAATTACATTTGATTTGTGTTGTTTTCATGTAACAGCACCAAGAGGAGAGGACAGCTGGATCTCAGACAAACAAACTCAACCATTTAGACAATAATACTGTGTGGTGTGTCACACAAATCCCAGCCATGCTTAATGACTGAAATGACACACAGATCTCAGCTATATTTAATGACTGAAATGAAACGCAGATCTCAGTCATGTTTAATGACTGAAATGAAATAGAGCTCACATAGTGGGTCTCGTAGTCTCAGAGAGAATGGAGAAACTGTAATGTAAAGTTCTTCAGTACGTTTTCAATGGAGCCCTTGAAAGACATTCATTTGTGGATGCAGCTCAAATAGTGAAAACTCTGGATCTTCGACCAACATCTCCTGAGGCACAGACTCCCGAGCACAGATCTTTATAACAGTACAATTTCTGCTGCAAATAGGCTATGGAATGTCTTAGAACTCCAGTATATAAGGCTGCATCCTATAGCATAAATTAGCTATGATGCTACTTGCAACAGGAACAGTAGAAAATCTATGTACCGGTGCTGATTTCAGTTAATGTTTAATGAGGTTTGGGAAAACTGGGCTGCTTCTGAACTGGTCAATAGTTATATTCTAACACTTACATTAGTTTGTGATTAAAGGAGTATGTCACTCTTACCTGGGTTTTCTCAGCCTTGCTTCTGAGACTATGCTAGAGTTTTATTAGGAAAAATGTTAAGCTGAGTGTGTCAGGTGGAGAGGCTGTTGAGTCTGTGGGTGAAATGCTTGGCTGGGCCTGAGTTCTGTGATTTGGGACTTGAGAAATATCACATGACAAGTGATGCATGTCTGATCTCTGATGTGTGTATTGTAAATGAAAGGAAAGGGGGTCATGTGATGTCTCAGTACAGCCAAAGAAGTGGAGGCCATTGTGAGAGCCCAGGGGTGCACGCCTGCCACTGTGGGCATCTTAAACGGTAGGTTCCATGTGGGACTGTCCGAGGAAGACCTCGACTTCCTCTCCCGTGGCAGTGGCCTTCTCAAAGTGTCCCGTCGAGACTTGGCCTATGCTGCAAGCAAGGTGGGTCCCGGCAGTGTCTCATTCTGATGATGTCACATTCCCCCCACATTCCTGTATGCATGAATGAACCCTTTGAATTATTTAAACTTAACTCAATATATTTTAAAATTCATTTGATCCTTCTGTTGAGTACAGCTTATGAAGCTTATATCTGTTAGTACATTATCTCTGGTATATATTCTATATTTTTGCTAAGGAATTTGACTCTGGGTCCATTTTCCCGAAATGTGGCCTGAGCTGTATTCAGTATGAAAGAGCTTCTGTGACCAATGGCTTTCCATAGGCAGTACAGCAGCAAATTAAATATGCAGTCACATGGTCCAGTCACATGATTTATTAAACAGTCTAATGGCCAGCACTTCACACCGGTGTCAAGCTTAATGAAACATGTCTGAATTTGGTAACATAGTCACCCAAAGTTGAAAATGTATCATAAACAATTTACCATCTCATGCTTGTATATACAAATAATCAAGTAATAAAAAAATAAGATGACAGGTCTTTTATGTAGCCATACAGACTCAAGAGGAGGTTTGTAACTGAGTGGAGCCAAAATGATTTTGACATGACAGTTTGACAGTTTGTCAACTTTTGGTGCTCAGAAGCAAGGCTGGTTGATTCACCATAATTATAATGCATGTATCTGCATGAATAAGTGTGCTTCCCATGTTCCCCAGGGGTTCTCAGGGGGGACCACAGTTTCGGGCACTATGATTGCAGCCCACCAAGCGGGCATCCCCATCTTTGTGACTGGCGGTATAGGAGGTGTTCACCGGCACGGAGAGAGCAGTGAGTCCCAAAACCTCAGACCCTCTACATGAACTGATGGCAGAGGTGGATAATCCAGGTCCAAAGAGTAAAAATCCAGACCAGGATTTTGTTTCAACCGACTAGCTGAGTATTCTGTGACTGAGACTCTTAATAATCAACTGGTTGGTTGAAACAAAATCCTGGTCTGGAGTTCTACTTTTTGGACCTGAATTAACCACCTCTGACTGATCCCACCAGGCTGAAGAACATCAACTGCTATTCCAGGTTCTATTCCAGAAGTGTGAGTACATACCGATTCACTATGCTGCGTTTTTAGTTTTACAGCTTATCTGGTTCCACTACTTCCTGTAGTGTCATTGTGTCATCAGTATGGTACAGCTTATGTTACACACTTCTGCTTTAAAGGGTTCAGAAGATATGAATTATATCTCTGTCTAGGTTTACTGTACACTATTCCAGCTGTTTGCTTTGAAACACGCCAGGAACTATTGACATATCTGAAAGAAGCTATGCATCTAAAGAATCAGCTAAATATATTGAAAAAGCCTGACAAATTTTAATTAAATGTTGTTAAAGTTAAGTTTAATTTCATGTTGCTCCACATACTAGTTATGCTCCACATATTAATTTTAATTCCTTTAATCCTTTCGCTTTGTTTCCCTTTCATCTCAGGAGTCAGTGAAGACTGTCTCAGTACATAAATATAAAATTCGGTGTACTTGTAACAATAATGATGATACGGTTCAGGACCTAATAAGCTAGCCACCCTGTTATTGCAGCAATGGACATCAGCGCTGACCTCACAGAGCTTGGTCGCACCCCCATTGCTGTGGTCTCAGCTGGGGTGAAGTCTATCCTGGACATTGGTCGCACCCTGGAATACTTGGTAGGCACCCTAGTGAGAATGAGGTTTGGTCTGGGGGGCATTATTTGTTTAACATTATTAGACCTGAAATGGACAAAGATAAGGGCTGACCTAATGTGAATCTGGACAATGTTGGCCACTTATTGGCAGATCCTACATTGGACTGTTCAGTGGTGCCGCTCAGTGGATTACCATGCCATACTTATGATTGGACGGTTGCTGGTTCATATCCCAGGCATGGCAGAGTGCCTTTATGGTTGGACTCTTGCGCAAGGCTCATAACCCTCAATAGCTCTGAGGATTGCCTATTTTCAGAGATGTACGACACCTTTGATAAAGGCATCTACTAAATAAGTAACATGTAAACAACTACTGAGAGGTACCTTCTTACTCAGACGGTGTGTGTTTGCCAGTGAAGTAGGACAGCTTATGGGGGAAAGCCTCTTCGCCTCAGCTTTAATTTTAATCAATCTTTAATTCCAGAGGGTACAGTTACCGACAGGAGCATTATTCTAGGACAAGGCACTGAGTTGCTCAAGAAACCTCATTTCCATTACAATTGATCCAGCAGTGAGTGTATATTTTACTCGTACATGTAGATTTCCCATCAACTTTAAGGTTTATGATAGCATGTCAGTGTGTAATAGTTGGCTTAATTGTAGTGCCATAATATTAATTGAACATTTTGAATTGAATTAAGGCATTCTACATTTCTGAAAGTGCACTGGCCCCATCTGTTAATTTATGGTTAATGTCAGGCCCATGAATCAGTAAAAAACAGGATTTTACCAATATCTGTTTTGTTCAAACCTGTATTTATTAAATTTGTCCTCTCTTTGACACTGCCTTCGCTCCTCCTAGTGATTTATTGTTCTTCTTATTATGTATTTACAATGACCAGATGTTCTGGAAAATTCTACCAAGACGAACTGATTGCAGACAAATCAAAACTGCTGTTTAATGAAGGGTTGGTGAAAAGATTATTGGATCCTCATTCCAAAGCCTAAATGACCTGCTTCTCCTGGCTCACTTTACCTGAATTCACTCATCAATAACAAATCAATCATGAGGACCAAGGCTTAATGAAAGGCTACACCTTGTGCGGATGGTTCCTCCATACTAAGGAAAAGAGCAGTCTTATGCAGTCAAAGAGAATGCTGGGGTATTTTGGACAGTGGCTACAAACACTGTGGTGATTTTAGGAAAGGCTTTGAAATAGCTAAGCTGACTCACTTCGACAGACATAATGTCATAGTTTCACACCAGCGTGACTATCATTTAGATGTCGTCGTCCATGACTACCTAAGACTTTTGCACAGTACTGTGTGTCTTGTACTCCCCGCCAGGAGACCCAGGGTGTTTGCGTGGCCACCTTCGGCCAGTCCAGGCACTTCCCTGCTTTCTTCACCCCCCAGAGTGGCTTCACTTCCCCTTACAATGTGGTTAATTCCCAGGAAGCCGCAGAACTGATTGGTAAGAAGCCTAATGTGATGATGGCAGGAAGTGAGATTCCACTAGACAGGATTATCTCTATTAACAGGATAAATTACCCACAATAAGGAAACCATTAATATCTCTGTGTGCTTAATGTTAATATCCATGTCAGCTTACGGCTCGTATATCCATATGTAGGCATCCTGCCTTACGCATACTGATTTCGGGAAGGTGGGTGAGGGACAACTTGAGGGGGGGGGGGGTTAAATCCTTGTATTTGTGCACTGGAGGTTTCTGGCAGTAAGATTTGTTGACTGAGAGGTGGGGGTGCTGTTGGTAAAATTTGACAAAAAATTGCTAGAGGGTGGCGGTGGTGAAATTTGGGGTTGCAGAGGTAACACTTCTTGCGTGGCTAGTTTTACCGCGGTTAAGTATCTGAATGACAGATTTCCACAGCATTGCGCATCATTCGTTGGGGTCAGGGAGCTTCAGTTAATTTGGGGGACACTCCTGGTGAGATGTCTGTGAGATGTGCTTAAACCTCTCATTATCCTTTTTGCATGATGCTAGCATATACCTGTCTGTTTAAAGCTAACATATCCCTGCCTGCTTGATGCTAACATATTCCTATATATTTGTTGTTAGCATATCCATTTGTGCTTAACGCTAACATATCCCTGTCTGCTAGCTGCTAGCATATCTATATTCGCTTAATGCTAACATATGTCTGTATCCTTGTTGTTAGCATATCCATATTTGCTTATTGCTAACATATCCCAGTCTGTTTGCTTCTAGCATATCCATATGTGCTTAATGCTAACATATGGCAGTCTGTTTGTTGCTAGCATATCCATATGTGCTTAAAGCTATCATCCCATTTTGATCTTTGTTAGCATGCGCATATGTGCTTAATCCCCACCTCCTTGCTGCCCCTGTCACTCACTGGTCCTTGGAATCGTCCTGACTTGTCCCTCCCTTTATGGCGCCCCGTCTGTATTCTTGCTGCTACCATATCCATATGTGCTTAAAGCTAGTATATCCCATCTACTTACTGCTAGCATATCTATATTTATTTACAGCTTGCATGTGTGCTTACGGTCACTATATTAATGTATGCTTACTGCTAGCATATCCCAGTGTATTTGCTATTAGCATAGCCATATGAGCTTATTTCAGGCATATCCCAGTGTACTTGGAATTAGCATAGCCATGTGTACTTACAGCCAAGCATATCTCTAGCATATTCCACTATTGCTCACAGATAGTGCATTCTGCCTGGGGCTGCGGAGCGGCCTGCTGGTGGCAGTGCCCATCCCAGAGGAGCATGCTGCTCATGGACAGGAAATCGAAGACGCGGTCCAGGCTGCTGTGGAAGAGGCCAGGTATGCATTAGCCCCTTGTTGGGGCTGTGAGAAGCATCAACATGACCTTACTCTCCAAAGCGCCCTCAAGGACCTTACAGACTCCCGGTCCCCCTTACATACCGATGTTTTTAAAGGCACTTATACAAATACATATAATAGAAAACGTACTGCGACTGATAAAGAATGATATTAGACATGTCAATTAATATACAAGACAACGTAATTAGGATATGTCTTCATAATTCAATATTGATATATATTTTGTTTATTGCATGCTTCAATTCATAATAATTATGATGAGCTACAAAGCTGGACTAAAGGGGCTGATGCAGCACCAGCTAAGGTAGAAGCTGCATGATATTCCTAAACAAAATGGAAGCAGGTCATTATGCGGCTCATGGAAAGTGACAGAGCAAAATCATTTTCTGTACTTCT
>JAODKM010000001.1:29595132-29608884 GCA_026780845.1 Petrocephalus sullivani
ACCATGATAAAACCATAGTCATAAACTCATGGTTACCCAAAAAATCATAGTAAAACCATGGTTCATTTTCGTAAGGGCAACCCCAATGCCGCCGCTGTAGGCTGCAGGAACATCTGCTTTAGCGAAGCGCCGTGCCATCACCCCGCTCGCTCTGGAGGTCACGAGGGATTTGGACCCAGCAAACGAATCCGTCTCCATGCCGTGAGGCCTGTTCTGTTCTGGTGGGTTGCATGGCAGGAAGACGTCCCCGATGTCACAGGGCCACCGGCACATCCACGTCACGTTACCCTGTCCTGTTCCCATTGTCTCCCTCTGCGGCCCAGAAGCCCATTTGCTTTCGCTGTGTGCGGGTTGGCTGACAGGCTGTGGAGATTGAGCCGCTTGTTGGCTCTGGGCTCAGGCTAATCTCTCTGGCATGAAGCTGCTTGATGCAAATGAGCAGTTTTTTTTTTTAAGTGGCAAGTTTTTTCAAATCTTCAGTTTGAGCTGCCCCAGTATTTAACCCACAATCTTTCAGTGCTGTGGAGAAAACTCATAACTGCGTACCACTGAACAAATCTTTATCAGCCAGTCATGTAAGATAATTCCTCCACAGCGAGCCAGAGGGGTTATATTCCAAAAACTGAAAAAATGAGAGCAATTTGCTATTACTGTTAATATTCTGTAGTTTTAGAACAGACATGTCTTTGGAGTATGCTTGCATTATTTAAAGAGCCTACCATATTTTTCATTTCCATGAATTATCACTCTGAGTCATCCCAAGGTGCGTGTGTTTTTGCCTGAATTTTGTGTTTTCAATTCCCGAGAACACAAGTGCGGTTGCTAGGATACGGGAGCAAAGGACCGCAACCTACTGTGCAGTGATCACCAAGACCGGCGAGCTGAGCCTGGGATTGGGTGACATGGACATCCACCAGCAAATCACAGCACAGTATGTGAGTATGCCAGTGGCGGCAGTGAAAGGACGTAGTGAAATGGCTCTTCTCTGCACTTGCCACTTTCAAGTGTGTGGTGCTCTTTCTGTGACGATCCTTTGTCTGTACTGAAACCTGTTTTTTATTTTTAAAGGGACAGAAGCCTATTTTAAATTCAGCATGACCAAATAGTTCAACCTCTTATTTCTAACAGGCTCTTGTGTCACTTTATCTTCTTCTGTGAACAAACAGTGTATTGAAAAATCAGTGTGCAGAAACCAGCTGGTAGTTCTGTGCGGCCTGTGAACAGTTCGCAGAAGTTTTGAAACTACATTTTCAGGACTGAATGATTAAGTATTTGTTTTTAATAGCAGTTTTGCTGCAGTAAAGACCAAATACATTCATATTTAATTACTTTCTCACAATAACATATTTTTGTATTACAACAGATTAAAACTCATTTTAAATCACAAAGGGCTTATGTCTTACCCAGGAACACAGGAAAAGATGGATGATGTGATGTACCAAGTTTGTACAATCTTTGCCCACCATTCAGGTGGTTATCTGTATCTCGTTATCTGTGTCTTAATGACCATGCCATGTTTGTAAGTCTTAGTATTTATGTTGTGTTTATTACTTTTCATTTTCACTATGACTAACAAGAACTTATATCTAAAGCTGACGAAAGAATAACAGAAAGTGAAATAGACTACTCTTCCATAGGTGTCCCGCTTTGAAGAGGACTTGTCCTCGGCCCAGTTAGTGGTATTGGACGGCAACGTTCCTGTGTCAACAGTCGACCATGTTTGCTCCATTGCCAAGAAACATGCAATACCTGGTAAAAGTCTTTGGCATGGCACTCTCATCTTATTACAGTGTCACTGTCATGGTTGTGTTTACAGTGTGTTTTTGCAGTGAAATGACCAGCACCGTCACCTTAGTAATCCCAGTGTTTTGCCAGTGAAATTATCAACACTGTCACCTCTGTAGTCGCAGTGTTTTGGCAGAGACTTGATCAGCACGATCACATTTGTGATCACAGTCTTTTGGCACGGACATGATCACCACCATTACCTTTGTGATCGCAGTGTTTTGGCTGTGACAAAATCAGCATTGTCACTTTTGTGATCGCAGTGTTTTGGCTGTGACACAATCAGCATTGTCACTTTTGTGATCGCAGTGTTTTGGCAGTGACATGATCAGCACCATTACCTTTGGGTTTGTGTTTTTTGGCAGTGACATGATCAGTATTGTCACCTTTGTGATCGCAGTGTTTTGGCTGAGACACAATCAGCATTGTCACTTTTGTGATCGCAGTGTTTTGGCAGTGACATGATCAGCACCGTTACCTTTGGGTCTGTGTTTTTTGGCAGTGACATGATCAGTATTGTCGCCTTTGTGATCGCAGTGTTTTGGCTGTGACACAATCAGCATTGTCACTTTTGTGATCGCAGTGTTTTGGCAGTGACATGATCAGCACCGTTACCTTTGGGTCTGTGTTTTTTGGCAGTGACATGATCAGTATTGTCGCCTTTGTGATCGCAGTGTTTTGGCTGTGACACAATCAGCATTGTCACTTTTGTGATCGCAGTGTTTTGGCAGTGACATGATCAGCACCATTACCTTTGGGTCTGTGTTTTTTGGCAGTTACATGATCAGTATTGTCACCTTTCTGATTGCAGTGTTTTGGCTGTGACACAATCAACACCGTCACCTTTGTGTTTGCAGTGTGGTTTGAGCCGACAGATGTGGACAAAGCCAGCAAGCCATTCCTGTCAGAGAGCTGGAAGGCCCTGACTTACACCTCCCCTAACCTGATGGAACTGTGTGCTATGAACCAGGCGCTGGGCCATCTCACACCAGACGGTATGTTATTAGCAGCCTTGGAGGCTGTGGCAGAACACTGCTAGTGTAATGAAGTTGGGTAGGACATGAGTAGGTAAATTCCTCTTCTGTGCATGGTCACTTACACCCAAGGGGGGGGTCTTGGTATTTGTGTTACAACAACTAATAACTACCCGTTTCTTTTGGAGAACAACCAGTGCAGTTCCTCAAATGAATATCAAGTTGTCAATCTTTGCCTTTTTCATTGTGCTATGCCATTCTCACCAAATCAGTTTGACTGCAATGTAGACAAAGGCAGGATCAGCGAATGATGTGATGGTGTGAAAAGACTTCATGCATGTGTTAGTGAAGGGGTGAGTCAGGGATATGATGAATGAAATAAAGTGGGGGAAGGAGTCAGTGATGGAGTGAAGGAGTGAATGGGAATGGTGGAGTGACAGAAAGAGCGAAAGAGTGTCGGATTGCTCATGTGGCCCTCTCTCCCGATAGTCCTCCCAAAGACCCAGGAGGAGTTGCTGCACTGTGCGGCAGCTCTCTCTCACCCCCTACTGGAGCACCTGAGCTGCGTGGTGGTGACTCTGGGCTCGCTGGGAGTGCTGCTTTGTGGGGACCGTGAGGATGGAGGCGTACGGGTGCAGCCTGGGACTCATTCTGCAATGAGGGTAACGCCCCTGTTTGCACTGTAACCTGACCAGCATCCGCTAATGAAAGTTACCCTATTAATTTAGCCTGGAACTTTGCCAACTGTCACCTGGTTTTCCCAATGGCAAAGGATTACTGACTCTCGACAAAGCGTGTCAAGGATCATGTGACATGGTAACGCTGAGCCTGAGTGGCACATTGTCTGGCTCCCCTTCCAGAAACGCCGACTGTGTGCTGTCCACTACCCCGCTGTGAGTATCCCACCTGAGGACATCGTCAATGTCTCTGGGGCTGGTGACAGGTGAGACAGGCTCAGCCGTGACCTGGGGTCATGACCGTACAGGGCATCCTCACAACACGTCTCTAAACTGCGGTGGGTATAATGATCTCATTTGATTTGATGAAAACCACTGTACTATAACAGAAAGATGAAGTTATAAGATTTTTTTTTTGCTCTCACATTAATCACATATGCAGGAGATAGGGAGGAACGTGGCAGTCAGGGGTACATCAGCCCTTAGGAGTATTTATGTGCTTCCCCCTGCTGATCCTCTGGCAGATTTGTGAGCTGGTGACAGCTTCCTGCGCTCTGAGCGTAACTGAGCAATGCCGCGTTGTGAGGTCCGGTCCCTCCGAGGAGTCCCTCTTTGTGAACCCCCCACCACCACAAACACACCCCTGTTGGGCCCCCTGATTGGAGACCCGTTATGTGGACAGGGTGGTCAAACTCACCATGACTTCACGCATCTTCCTCTGTCACTGTGGGCCGTTCTCGTGGCTCGCTTTCCCATGGGCCACCTTTATTCCTGCATTGTTTCGTTCACTTCCTTTCATTGCCTGATGTCACTGTTTTTAGTTTTTGGACTGCGTAGCTTGGCACTTCCTGTATGTAGCTTGGCACTTCCTGTATTTCTTTTTTTCTAAAAGGTTCCTGGTGCACCTTGTTGTTGATACCTTCAGTGACATTAATAAGCTTAATTGCTTCTACTGAAATTCCCTGCTGTGTAATTGGACTTTGCCCTGCAAAAATGTTGAATAACACTGACAGACAGTGGTATTATGAGTTAAATATTTCGATGGTAGGTTTCAGGGAAGTTGCTTAACACAGAAAATTTTCTCAGACCACAAATACAAGGAGTTTTAATATGAGTAACTTTAGCCTCCTGCTGATATTGTAATTCTAAATAAAAAATGCTGGAAAAGTGATAAATCATAATCAGCCTTTCAGTAACTGCCATGACAACAGAAAACTGTAGTTAATGCTCCATAAAAAATGATAATTGACAAAATGTCAGAATGCATTCATTTTTATTCATTCTTCCCCCAGCTCAGCCAACACTAATTTATATGCTTTGAAGTAAGAAATGAGTCAGTGGCAGGCTTAGACTGGGGGTTGGAGGCCTTAAAGCACACGAGCTAAGTCTCTGACCCAGGCAAATGAGAATGTGCTGTTACAACATCCAACCAGTCGGGAGGGGGAGGGGCAGTCCCAGCATGTTGAGCGGCACAGTGGGCTGTAGAAACATGCTGTAATACACCAGCACAGCATTGGATTATGGGAGGAATTGCATCAAACATGAGAAGGACATGCAAACGCCTCACAGGCTTAGCCACTCTGCAGCGAATGCCTTCAGATGGGTCTGTATTCATACCTAGCTTTAACATAAGCACTTGCATATGTTGCATATGATGTTGCATACCACTGCGGTTGGTCAGGCTGCCGTTGGTGGATTGGAGCGACAGGTTCTTAAATCTTAACTGTCATCTTCTCCTCCTCAGCCTGGCAGCTGGACTGATAGCAGGGATTCTCCAGGGGGAGGACGCAGACCTCTGTGTGCGCATGGGGCTCCTGGCTGCCCGGCTCTCCCTGTCGTCGCCCCATCCCGTGGCTCCCTCTCTGGCCACTAACACAGTCAGCCCACAGGGGGTCCGCTCTGTGGCCTGGCCGAGCCCCACCCTGTGGGTGGACGATCTGGGGAGCCAATGAATGGAAGGGATGCCAAGCTGCAATGATGAAGGACCAATAAGATTATGGCTTGACAATTATATTATTGGAATGTGGTTTAAACTGAAGTTATAACAATATAATTACTGGAAAGGGATTATAGGGATTACTTGTTGTTGCCCATAATGCAACAAATCAATTCTGAACATTTTAAGTGCAATTCTTTTATAGTTCCTGAACATCTATGTACTTAGCTCATATACTGTGCTAGACATGAAAGGCTATGCTAATCTAGTTACTCCATATCTATGTGCTCAGCATCTGTTGCAACACTAGGATTGTCGGTCTTTGTGTTGCAGTTTGACAGCAGCCACCTCCATTCTCAGTGACTTTTTTGGCATTCATGTGTTGGAAATTGTACTAAAAAACTGTAAGAAATAAAATGAATGGAGCTGTCATTGGTTAAACTGGTTTAGTTCGCTTCTCAGTTTCATTAATCTGTTGTAAGAGCAGTTTGTGGGGGGGCGGAGTCAGGCAGCTGTCTGTCATGGGAGAGTGAGTCAGGTGACCTTCTGCATTCATATAGCTTCATTCCACTTGTTCCTCATTCAAAATACCCCAATATAATAATTCGTTCTGCTTTTCTTTTGAAAGTAACCCCAGGGTGCTCTACAGTGGTGTTACCGCTCGCACATTCAGTTTCCTTTGCCTCTTCCATGCCAAAATACAAAGTTTAATTCTGTAATTTCAGAAGTTTTTTTTGTTGCTCCGTCACCCTTATATGCCTATCTGCCCCCCAAAAGGAGGCCAAAGAAAGCGTCAGTCCCTGCCAGTTCTGTACTGCTTGCATTTACATTCACATTTATAGCATTTGGCAGACGCCCTTAGCCAGAGCCACTTACAAAAGTGCTTAAAGACTCCATTACTGCTCACTCTCCCGTGGCTATGCGGGACTCCACACTGATTTGCCTTTGATTAGCCACGTTGCTGTTGGCTCCCCACTCTGTGCTGATCACTGGGGTGGCAGTCAGGTGATCCTTCTGGCCCAAAGGTGAGTGTGCATGAGCCGGGGGGGGGGGGGGGGTTCAGGGCAAAGCTACCACAGCTATTAGCCCCTTTTAAGTAGGCAGCTGAGCTGTGTATTATACAGCCTTGTGCTCCTGGTATCCCTTGAGTATATTTCCTGGTGTCCAGCGGGCAACCTAAACATGGGTGGATCATGTAAGGTCAGACCTGTTTCTCGGTGGAAGTTAGGGATTATGATTTTTTCTTACAGCTTCCTGCTGACTGCCTCTATGGTTATGGTGGTACTAGGAAGTTTGGAACCCCTTCCAAATTTTCTGAATTTCTGCGTAAATTTGATTTTAAAAAATGTGATCAGATTAGTGTGTAGTTCACTGGGCAAGTACCTGTGATTGGAGGGTCGCTGGTTTGAATCGTGGGGCTGGCAGACTACCCCCCCCCCATTGCTGCTGCAGCACTGCATGCTGGTTGACCCTGAACTGTGACCCCCAAGCTTCACTCTCACCTTTCTATGTGTCTCACAGAGAGCAAAATGCGACAGGGGAAAGGCCATTTCCCCATGGGGCCGAGGGAAGTACTGTAATCCCCCAGTATAGCTCATTTTGGCACATGCCAGACTTGACTTTACGTCGCTTGTCTGACGTAATTTAAATTATTTTAAGTGGATAATGAACAGAATTTACTTAAACTAACGTGGTCCATTTACGTTGATGCACACGATAGCAGATAACTGGAGCGGCTTGACAAAACTTACTTAAATTGCATAATTTATTTTGATGAAACATACTACGAAATATTTACTGTAGTCAGTATTATTACAGAAATTTCTATTTTGTTTTTCTGAATACTAGGTCAACATTGACTTTTAAGATTGCAAAGTGAACACTAACCTTTATAATGAATTAAAGGTACATTTACGTCAATGGAAATGACTATGTCTATTTTTTAGTCCTTCTCAGGTATCTTTAAGGCATTATTACCGAATTATGTCAAACGTCGGTTTACGACGGGGCTCTCGGAACCAATTAACGACATAAGGCGGGGTATGACTATCACAATAGAGAACGCAGTAAAATAACAGCCAAATTGTTATATTTTTAAATTATATGTATTGATTAAAATGAACCTATACAATCAAATAAACTAAAAGTTTACAGTACCTGTTGATTCTTGCTTTGGAGGAATTTTAGCTTGTTTCTCCTTATAGAACATTTCTATTAGATTAAGGTCTGGAGTTTCACTAGAAGATTCCAAAACTAAAACTCTCTTCCAATTCCTCCATTCTTTGATAGACTGACTTGTGTATTTAGAGTTGTTACCTTGTTGTGGAACCCACCTTCTGTTGAGGTTCAGTTCATGCATGAGAACCCTGACATTCTTCTGTATAATTTGCTCATACATTCCAGAATGATGCTGCCTTGGTCCAATGGCAGCATCATTGGACCAGCCCCAAACTATGATATATGAAATGTCAAAAAGTTCTATTTTCGATTCACCTGTCCAAAGAATATTCTTCTGGTGGCTCAACCAGATTGTCATTCGCAAACTTTAAACGGACAGCGATGCGATGTTCCCCACGGAGAGCAGTAACTTGTTATCCTCCCATGCACACTACTGTTGTTCAGTGTTTGGCTGACCAATGAACACTGAAACTATGACAATGCATCCAGGAGTGATTTTTGTGGGATCTTCTCAGGGGAGTAACAGTGGAATTTTCTCCACACACTAGCTGGTCAATTGTGGATGGGTGACGTTTTTTGTAACTTATTCTTAATTGGATGAAAATGATCAGCTCAGAAAAGTTCTTTGGTTGTGACATGGAGACCAGACTTTTATAGTGAAGATGCAATTTATGTTATATTAACCCAAACTAACAAACTAACACCTAATTGTCAGCCCACTGATTTACAATCCCGACTCTGTTCCTTTAACTGAACTGATAATCATACAGGAACATATTGTTTTTCCAACAAAGGGTGCCAACAATTTTATTAACGATCACGATCAATGAAAAACCTAAAAATTTAACATTTTGCGTGTTTTATAATGCCCTCATTTTAAAGATCATGTTTTTGTATAATTTATGCAGAAATTCCCAAAGATTTCACTGTATATTCAGTACTGTTTAGAAGTCTTAGTCAAAGAAAAAATTTAAAGCTATTTATCTGGTTAGTAAGTGCATACTGGCTCAGAAAACACTAACACTAGTACATATGCAAATTAGCAGTTTCACAATGAAAAATATACAAGAATTTCTTCTGTTCTCCAAGAAGTTACTGATACATGAAGTGGGGTAATGGTTGACTAAAAAAATACATGAGTGTATTGGGTGGTGGTTGAAAATAGTGGAGAGACTTTTCTGGAGGTTTTGAAATTGCTAAGCTGATTCATTTTGGCAGACATGATATCACAGTTTTACGCCAACATGAAGATCATTTAAACGTCATTTTCTTTGACTGCCTAAGACCGTTGCACAGTTCTGTATATGTGCGTATATTAAACAAGGGGTCAACCAGAGAATTTTAGAATAGCTGCCTGGAACTTCCTACTGAACTCCTTTGAAGCTATGCTGTTTCATTCTGTCATTTGATTAATGCTGTTGATGTGTTTACTGATGTTTCATCAATGAGAGGTGGAGCATAACCCAAATGCATTTGCTGAGCTTGGTAGGGAAATTGTGGTTGTACCTTTGAAGTAGCATAGCTTACTTTGGAAGAAACCTGTTGTTCAGGATTGTAAGTTGCTGTTCAGGTCTGAGAAGAGCTTTCATGTCAAAAATGTGTATTTGTAGTCTTTACAAGTTCAGATTAACACCCCTGGAAAACATAGTTTTGCAGAAGTTAGTGAATCAATAATGCTAATACAATATTAGAAAAATATACAGTTCTTTTATTTAGTGCTAATGAAGACAAACAGCATCTAGTCTGTGCACACTTTTCAGAGTAAAAAATAAATGGGAAAATGTATATTACACAATTACTGATTATACTTTTATTGAATGCACAAAATCTATAATTAATTTTACAGGCTGTACGTACGTGTATTTTGATAGATGGTTGTGGAAATAGGGATTGTTGGGCGTTTGCAGACTAGTTTTAAGAAGGCAATGCCTTACGACACTTATGACTGTCATTTTTTTCCTTCCTGCTTAAGCTGACAGGATGAGTGAGGTTTTTTTTATAACACCTCCGTTTTTTATAAACAGACTGTGCAATATGGTTTTTGATGTTGTTTGATGATGTTTTTCCCACAAAGCTTACAGGCAGCAAAAAAAGGGAAGTCAATTTGTTATGAAATAAAGGTGATGAAGCAAGCTCTAAGATTCTCCTTTCCCAGCCGCTGAAAACCTACACAACAGAATTTTAAGAAAGACCAGTAATATCTCTTCTTTATTGTAAAATATACCAGAGCATCAGTCATGATGTTGCACAGAATCCCAGAACTGACTCCTAAAATGGAAACTAGTGCATGGTCTGCCGCACAGGGACCAATACAGGGAGCCAATGAATAGCTTTTAATGTCGTTTTTAAATTTTGTTTATACACACCATGCCACAAAATGAGAATCCTTCCAGTTTTTAAAGTGCATTTTCAATTGTTGTCAGGCTTCTGTTTTCAGAGCCATTTGCCAAATAGGTTTTACATTTAGAAATTGTTTTTGTTCCTAAACGTTCACCTTCTGTTTTGAGAGCAATGTGTAAAACTAAGAACAAAGGGTCTGTTGGTGGACATAGTGGAGTGAAACTTTTTTATATCATTTTGCTATAAAATTTTACCTATGCAACACTGATGCAGAAATAATTTATATTTGTCTTTATTTTGAGCCATTTATTTGGAATAAATACATTTGCATACTGAATACAAGCACTCAGTGACAAAAAAAGTTAAGCACCCAGAAGTAATGGCCCGATTTTGGTGTAATTTGGTACGGGTGCAGATCAGTGATGGGTATGTGAATGATTTGATTTGCAAGGAGCTGGCATGTCTAGTCACCAGACACAGAGGATGCCTTGTAGGGGCCGCATAGTGGGTTTGCATGAGGTCAGGTGGTTGTATCGTGCTATTGCATGCATGGGGCATGCAGATGTCATAGTCGCCCGATGTCAGAACCAGTGAGGGCACCCATACATGTCGTGAAGGTTCCAGTCACCTAAGACAGACCACACAAAGGGAGAATCGTCATATTGTTCGCCAAGCATTACAGAACCACATGACATCTGCGCCTGCCATCCGGACACAGGTATTGGACTCTCTACAACACCCCATGTCATCCTGCACCGTGCCTCGATGACTGGCATCAGCTAGACTATGGATTCACTGTCCCATGGGTAGGCTGCCGTTACCACCAGCTGTCACACTTCACTTGGGGGTATACAAATAATGTAGTAATATACTATTACTTACGTATTCATTAACCACAAACTAAGTGTTACATACTCACTGAAGGTGATTAATCATCATTGTTGACACACCACAACGAAATGTCCTCTGCATTTAACCCATGTGATAACATGACACAGCCGTGGGCAGCTATGTGAGCACCCGGGGAGCAGTGCTTGGGGACAGTAGCTTGCTCAGGGTACCTCAGCGGTACTTGCAGGTCGGGGACTCTAACTGGTAATCTTTCGATTACACAGTTGTGTCCCTAACCAGTACACCACCTGCCTGCCCCCATAGTTAGTTCATCATTAATGAATCATGATGCATCATTTATCCCGAGCAAACTCAAATCAAATTCAAATTTTTATTTGTCACGTACATAGTCATACACAGTACGATGTGCAGTGAAATGCTTATACAACCGCCCGTGGCCTTAAAAATTTTAAACAATTAACACAAAATAAATAGTGGAATAAAATAAGAGTAAGTTTTGCTGAAACATAAGGAAATAGAACAAAATATAACAAAAAATATAAAAAGGTCAGGGAGCTCAATGCGGATGATGCGCTCAGCTGAACGCACCACCCTCTGTTCCTATATTTGTTACTATATCTGTTAATTGTGTAAATCTTAGTGAACTACTGAAGGAAAAACTAAATAACTATTGAAGGAAGAAGCGATGAATAACACAAGTGATATACCGATCTCATGTTCGTTCATCATTGATGAATCATGACACATCTTTCTTCTTCAGCTGCGACTATATTTGTTCATGATTTGTTGAGTAGTGACTGAGTTACTACTAAGTATTTGTGGACCTTCAAGTAAAGTGTTACCACACCAGCGCAGAGACGGCTGTATTTGGAGTGGTGCCGTAACCGGGAGGCTTGGACTGATGACGAGTGGCATTGCACCATGTTCAGCAATGCATCTGCATTTTCTCAGATGACTGTCACGCATATGGCGGCACTGAGGGGAGAGGATCCATCCTGCCAATGGAGAGACACACTGGCTTTAGTCCTGGCATCATGGTGTGGGGAGCCATAGGGTATGACTTCTGCTCATCTCTGGTAGTGATTTGGAGGACCCTGGGGAGACCCAGGTGGCACAGAGAGACCATGCACATTCCATATATAAGGGGGGAGGCAGGATTTATATCACTAACCCAGCAGGTGTGAGGCCACTAAGCCAGCCCCATCCTGTGATGATTAATTCCCCATTAATGCTGACAAAATACACATTTTTAGTGCAATTTATTACTTTCAATTTACCATAATATCAACGTTTTGGGCTCCAAGCTGGGAGGGTTTGGGTTAGGGTTACAGTTCGGGTTAGGGTGACCGATTACAGTACAATGCAACAGCAAATCTGCTTTATTTGTGTATTCTGTTTGTCACAAAAGTGAAAATAAAGGTCTTGTATTTATTGAATTCTCATTATTGATATTATTAATTTAGACTTTATGCTAAAATAATGTTAATAAATCTCACCATGTCGGGGGAGGGTGAGTTGGAGGGCCTCATGGACATTTTTTGCCCAGGGCCCCCAGAGGCCCTAGAATCACCTCTGCATATTATTGACTTTATAGGGATTCTCCCTCTAAATGACATTTCTAAATTTCCTTATTTCATTTAGCATTTATGTTTGTTTTTTCAATACAACAGAGTTACGTAAAGATAATAAGCAGAAAGCAATTTTTTTTGTATGCGAAGAAGCTAAACTCTGATATCTGTTTTCTACAGGAATCTCATGCTAATCCTAATGATGCTGAATTTTGGAAATCCCAATGGGGTGATCAGATTTTATTACTTTTAAACACAAATTGGTTAGACAATATTCATGGCTTTAATGCTCTTAAAGGCAATTTATCCTTTTTCAACCTGATAGAGGTGTGTTTGAAATCTCTTTGTAATAAGTATCCCAATCTATATATTCTTTTGGGTGGAGATTTTAATAAAACTCCACGCTACACATTTGATCGATTTCCTTCCAAGTAGGGTTGCAAAATTCGAAGAATTTTCAAAATTGGATACTTTCCCTGAGAATGAACAGGAATATACTAGTCGGCATTAATAGTGATATCATTGTGTAACCAAGTGCTTGTGAGTAATTATTTGTGCATAAAACGCCACTATATAAGCATCTGCATCTAAAAGCACCACTTATAATTCATATTGTATTGTGTATTATTTCCAAAGTTCCCCAGCTTAACTTCCCATGGAAGGTTTCTGGAAATTTCCTGAAATGTATCTGTAATTTTCAGCCCCATGGCAACCCTACTTCCCATGGAAAGTTCTTGAAAATTTTGCAACCTTACTTCCAAGTCATCTAACAAAGTATCTCATTTATCAGGTCTGATGTCCCGATTATGGCTACTTGATATTTTTAGAGAAATAAGAATCTCTCTTCTCCATTCACATAACATAATAGGTCGTGTTCTCTTAAGCCTAGAACAGATTTTTGGTCAATCTCCAAATCTATCTCACACTACGTCACTAGGGCTGAGATCTTACCAGCTCCTTCTTCTGATCATAATTGCATCTTGCTCTGCCTCAATGAACCTTATCTTTGCACAGGTAACTGTAATTCTCATTGGAAACTCAATTCCTCTTTACTTTAAGATAAGGATGTTACTCAGTCTATTAGTGATAAAATAAATATATTCTTTAATAAAGATCAAAAGGAAAATAAATTTAGTATCCATTGGGAACTTCTCAAATTTGACATTCAGACAACTCTTAGGAAAGCTGGCACTAAAAAAGCCTATTGAAACAGATCAGAATGGGTTGACATCATTAACAAAATTGTCACAGTTTCTAGTATCCCCTATGAGAATTTTTCAGTCTCAAAAAATGAATCTTCAACCTAGACTTGATAATTCATATACTCGAAAAACAAAGAGTTGTCATGTCCTGTCCGTTCGATTTCTCTGTGTGCCACGCCCCCTCATTTACCCCGTGAGAATCCTCCTGTTTCCGGCTGTTTCTCGTTTGGTGTTAATGCT
>JAODKM010000001.1:29608984-29627613 GCA_026780845.1 Petrocephalus sullivani
TGGCATGCAGGAGCTTGTGCTGCTTCTGATGGCAGGATGAACAGTGGTACAGCAGCAGGGAAGGAAGGAGAGGCATCACAGGGACAAAGGGTGGGTAGGCTGGAAAGATGTCACAGGTAGTAGAGGTGTCATGGGCAACAAGGTAGGCAGAATATCTTGATTTTTTGGGGTCTCCAGGCAGCTCACTCCAGGAGTGGTAGGGGAAATAAAAAATACATTAGCCTAAGTACGGGAGTCTAGAGGGAGTTCTCAAAAGGTCAGTTAAGTCAGTTCTCAAAAACTGAAGCACTGTCCTGAGTAGTTTAGCCTGCATTGGTGTTAGATGTTCCACCTGATATTTGCGAGAGCACAGACAGACTAATTGTACATTTTGTTTGGAAATCTAGATCTTATTTATTTAAAAGGAGTATCAAGCTGACTGATCGTGCTTCACGCCGATTCAATCTTATTGATTTCTCTTTGCTTAACAATTCTTTAAAGCTCAAGTGGATTAAATTGTTTTTTTTTTTATCCCATTACTATGTGGAATTGTATTCTAATTACCTCCTCAAATTTGTGGGGGATCTTAACTGTCTTCTTCATTCTAATATATCCAAGTTTCCATTGGCTTTAGCAAACTTTCATGAGGAAATATTATCTTGCTGGTCTCTTATGCACGTTGTAACTTCTCACCACAATCTTATTTCATATGGAATAATATGGATGTTATGGAGCCCCTAAGAGGTCAGTGTGGGAAAATATTTTTTGAAATAGTTTTTAGTTGCTTAAAAAGGATTTCATGATTACCAGTAAAGTACAATTTCCCTCAAAAACGTACATAACTGTTAACTAAGTAATTATATGTCATTGAAATTAATTAGAAATATCTCTTCTGATTTCCTGCTGCTCCTGCCAGTCACACCACGGCTCCCGACGGCTGGCGCACTGATACCCCTCTCGGGCAGGGAAGTGGGTGAGGCCCCCAGGAGCTCCCGCACTTCTCGGTGGCTGATGTCATCGTCGGCAGTGGGTGGCGGTCCAGCGACCTGGTAGGGGAGGCCTGAGGGCAAACTGCCCGGGTTCAGGGCGACTGTGACTCGTCTGGGAGGGGTTGGCAAGGAAGTTTCCACGGTGCAGTCATCCTGGAAGGGGGTGAGCCAAAACTCATGGTACACCAGTACTACCTCAAGCTGGACCCAGAGATGTTGACGACCCTGCATTGGGATGGTCTTCCCCATCATTGAGCACAGGCAGGCGGTGGTGGGCTCCCAGCCCATTGGTGTAGGCTTCTCTGTCTCCAGCAAAAACCCTGCCCTGAGGATGGAGGCTGTGGAGCAGCTGTCGATCAAGGCGTGACAGTTAACCACACAACGAGGTAGGTGATCCAGGCGCAGGTGCGGGTTTGAGGAGAGCCGCTGAAACGGGGTGGCGTCTCTCTCACTGCCTACTGTACCACTCGTTCCTGACACCCCCACAGCAGACTCCGGTGGTCCCCATTCCTGCAGCGCCAACAGACGAGCTTTCGGTCACGGTGCCTATGGTCCCGGGCCGGCCTTGCTGAGATATCACCGCCATTTCTCTCCGGCACCATCGAGCCCCCTGGGTGCCCCCCCCGACCTGCCACTCCCAGGATTGCTTCTATCCTCTCGGCTTCAGCTATCACCAGCTTCATGCTGCGGAGCAAAGTGGAAAGGAAGGCGTGCAGGGCCAGATCTTCTTTAACGGGAACCAGATAGTTGGGGTAGGCCTGCCGGGCCAGGGTGCTGATGTTCCCGCTGCTCTCAAGCTGCTTCTTTAATGCTGCCTTCGGGTCCGGCAAGCTGAAGCGGGCCTTAGGCGCGACATCCAGGAAGGCCGGAAGAGTGTCTCCCTCCCCAAGGATCCCAAGGATTTTGTATCACTATGAGCTTCAGCCGGATCTCTCCCACAACAGGCTGCACCCTGCTGTAGTTAGGGAGCTGGGCGCAGTGTGTTAGCGAGGGGGGCTGCTCTCTGCGCAAGCTCCTGACACTAGTCACCTGCAGTCGACCCCTCATCCTACTGGCCCTTTGGGGCTCTTCAGATAGCTCAAAGCTGGTGGTCGCCCTATCCAGGTCGCCCTATCCAGGTCCCCACGGACCCGTAGCATGGCTGGGACCGCTTCTGGCATCCCACTTCTGACAACAGTGTGATGCCCAGCGGACGCAGGCTCAGGAGCGGCGAGCTAGAAGTGAGGCAGCGTCTTTAAACACTGGACTCTTTATTCTCAGTCCTTGAAAAGGACTCGCACACCAACCTGCACCATACACAAATACCCCCCGAGACAAAGACAGTTCTCATTACAGACAGCGGTTTGCACACACAGTCGGCAAAGAGACACGCGAGGATAAGGCAAGGATCATACAAAGACACAGGTGAAGGGCCATCCGACAACTGGGCTCACAGCATAGCTACGTACAAGACAGGAGACAAGGGCTATTTACACTTGCACGGAATGAGACCTCTAATGAGACCTCTTCCTATATATAAATTTTTAGGTGTCTAAAAGCTTTGCCAGAAGTATATATATATATACAGTTCTGGAAAAAATTAAGAGACCACAGTAAAACATTTAGTTTCACTCATTTCTCAATTTATGGGTATACTTAATGTGAAACACTTAAGTTTAAAATATAGATTTTTTTTGCAAACTAGCCTGGCTCTTCCCTGCTTTTCGATTAAGCCAGGATTTAAAAATACAGATGTTTTTAAAAATATAGAGTGATCTCTCAGTTTTTTCTAGTGCTGTATATATATGTGTGTGTGTGTGTGTGTGTATACACACACACATTTAGTTTTCCTTTCTTCTCTTTCTTGTGGGTTACACAGGGGAATTTTGCATAGACTCTTTTGTAAGATTTGTGGTGAAATATTTCGCAGAGGTGGAACTTACCCAAAAACAGGCAATGCCAGTTCTATTGGGTGAAGGATGAGGAAGCTATGCTGTGGATTCTGAACTGAAAATGATGATGGAATGAATAAACAAGCAATCAGGAACCTCAGTCCTTCAATCCTAAAGGGTGAATCTGTCCGGCTGTAGCTACATTCTGGCCACTACTTTCAGAGATACGTAACAGCATATCAAGGTAAATACACTGCTTGTGACTACTGTCTTGTTTCCTGTACCCTATACACTATTGATATTAATTGAATTGTCTGTGCATTTACTTCTGATGGTTGTATGTATGCTTGCAAATGCTGAACATATAGAATTCCAGTGAAAATTAAATTAAAATAAATTACTGCTTTTTAGGGAGAGAGGATTTGTGTGATTGCCTATATTAAAAGAAAATGATGGTTATTAATACTTATATGTATTCACCATGCATTAAGATAAAGTAACATTCAGTGCTCACAAGTGAAAATGAATTTAAAATATTAAAAACGTATCAAGTGTGAGGATTTTGTGCAAATGTAGCATACGTTGTACTGACGAAAGTCTCTGCTGTGTTTCAGTATGCTAGCTAACATTTGGACCCTCGCCAGTTTCCTCATTATAACCATGAAAAGCTTAGCTGAACATCACGAAGAGAAAGATTATGAGCTCTGTGTTACTCATAGCTATGGCAAAAAAGACCTCTCCGACCACAATCTCACTGAAGTTCCGACCAGATTATCTTTAAATACCCAATACCTGGATCTCTCCCACAACAAAATCTCAAGCCTTGGGAGCGATGCTCTGCTCGCTTTTCCTCACCTCTGTTTTCTGAAACTGAACAATAACACGATTCAGTACATCTCCCCCATGGCCTTCTTGCACAGCAGTGGCATAAAGGTGCTTAACATCTCAAATAACCTCCTGACAACCATTCCAGACCTCTCTCTGCCTCAGCTCAGGATACTAGACTTATCAGGAAACCTGTATTCCAGCTACAAGCTTGGAAGCTCCTTCGCAAATCTAACCAAACTAACATTCCTCATGCTTGGGGGGCCAAATATCAAAGAAATAAAATTGGGGGACTTCGTATGCTTGTACAACACGTCATTAAAACATCTCAGCCTTGGCACTGATCTACAACAATACGAACCAGGTGCTCTTGCAGAAATAGCAAGCTTGCAAGAAATAACCCTTATCATGTCCTTCTGCCAGCGTTTCGATATGTTGATGGCTATCGTGACGGATTTAAACCAAATAGAAACTACGACTGTGAGGCTAAATGGGTTCCTTCCTAGGTACTGTCAGATTTACAGTGATCCTTTTGAAAGCTTTAAGGGTGCTCAGTTCCTCCGTAGCATAATGTTTGTGGATAGCTGGTTTAATAGCTCTGTTATGCTAAAGCTTCTGGAAAACGTCTTCCAGTCCACTCTGGAAGAAATGGCATTTAAGGACATTGTGTACTACGAAGACACTCCTGAAGGAATCCAATTCTACCCGACGCATAACCAAACAGTACACCTGCGATCACTTACATTCAATGGGGTCCGGCACCTCCAGTACAGTTACCCAAAAATCAACATTAGTGTCACATTAGTGTCTCAGTTGACCTATCTGAAGTTTTCTGGTACTGGAATGAATATTTCCCCCTGCAACTTAATTTCTGACATCCCGTCACTAGTGATGTTGGACTTATCCAATAACCTGCTTTCGGACGATGGCTTTTGGTGGCCTGCTTGTTCCTACACTAAAGTCTTTCCTGCACTGAAGCGGCTGTGGCTGGGCCACAATAGGTTTGTTTACCTGTCGTTCATCTCTAAAAAGACCCACCAGATGAAGGCCCTGGAATCGTTGGACCTGAGCTTCAATTCCATTCAGCTGGATGGGAAGTGTTCCTGGCCTACTCACCTGGTAGAGCTGAGCCTCAGCAACAACAACCTAGGCAACGGCGTGTTCAGCTTCCTGTCGCCCCACTTCAGAAGGATCAATTTGTCAAAGACAGGCATAACTGCTATAACCCAAAAGGACCTCTCATCCTTCCCCAATCTAACTCATCTCATTCTGAGCTCAAACAGCATACAAGTCCTCCCAGTGGATCTCTCCATCCCGAATCTGCTCAGACTGCACGTGGATCAGAATGCAATTACTTCCATCAGCCAGGAGCCAATTCTGGGCTTGCCCCAGCTAAAGCATCTTCAGGCAGGAAACAACCCATTCAGTTGTAGCTGTGAGTCATACTGGTTCGTAACCTCACTTAGTAAATCCCTGCTACCTGACTGGCCCATGGATTATATCTGCAGTGCGCCTCCATCCTTTGCCGGGGTGTCTATGGAGCAGTACACACCCACTAAACCTTCCTGCTTACCTTGGCTCCAAGCGAGCATCGCAGTCCCCGTGCTCCTTATCCTCGTGGCGGCTTTCGGCATCACCTTCTACTCCTGCGATGGAATCTGGTACGTTAAGATGTTGTGGGTGTGGATCCGGGTGAAGAGGAGGGGCCACAAGGGGGCAGGGCGGCTACAGAACACATCCTTCAGGTACCACGCCTTCATCTCGTACAGCCAGCATGACTCCACATGGGTGGACAGTCAGCTGGTGCCCAGGCTGGAGAATGTTGGCCTGTCCCTCTGTGTCCATGAGCGGGATTTTGTCCCAGGCAGGTGGATTGTGGACAACATCATCAGCTGTGTGGAGGACAGCTACAAGACACTCTTTGTGCTCTCGCAAAATTTTGTCCAGAGCGAGTGGTGCACCTACGAGCTCTTCTTCGCCCAGCACCGGGCCATCAGCATCCAGGACGACTCACTGGTCTTTATCCTACTAGAGCCAATCCCCGCCAACTCCCTCCCTAAAAAATTCCTGAAGCTGAGGACACTGCTCCGGAAGCAGACCTACCTGGAGTGGCCCAAGGATGAACGGAAGCAGCAGGTCTTCTGGGCCAGCTTGAGGGCAATGCTCCACGGAGCCGATAAAGGCATGGCCATCAAACAAGTGGCAACAGACATTGTGGACACCTTGCCACTTCTTGCAGATCAATGACAGAGAGCAGATCCATGAGCTGAATAGCTCTGTTCAGGGACAATGGCATGAGATAATGGTTTTGTCTTTTAGAACAATTTTAAATTGAGCAACATTTCTTGCAGATACTAGCAGTACTGGTTGACCCTAGTGTCGTCATTTTGCAACAGTGTACTTTCACAAAGAACTAAAAACAATTAGCATCCAATGGTTAAGCCAGAGTTTGCAGAAAAATTTAAGCTATACCAGCACTTAAATCATTAAAATAAAGAAAAAATAAGACTGAAAGGATCCTATTCTTTACCGGTGTGTATTGTCACAAAAAATCACTGGTGGGAGACTTAGAGAGTGACCAGATGGATGATTTTAAATTCAGTACATCTATCTTCCACAACCACTTACTGTGAGTACAGTGATGCTTTGAGCCTGGGGCCTGTCTCCGGGAGCACAGGGCATGCCACATTTTGGAAAGAATGCCAGTGCACTCGCACACACACACACACACACACACACACACACGCAACCCTAATCCCAACAGTGAAAACTTTAACCCCTACTTAGCCCTATCCTTAACCAAAAGTGACTTTTGGTTATGTTAGCTTTTGATTGCAGTCACAGATTTTTATAAAATTGACTTTCCCCTTGTGGGGACCGAAAACTGTCTCCACAATGTCAAAATAACAGATTTATATTGATAGTAATATATACAGAAGTAATAACACAGCTGGGGGAATAATCATTCATTACCATACACATACACACACACACACGCACGCGTACATCTCATATATTTATATCATTGTGGGGACTCTCCATTCATTTCTACAGGTATAACCCTAATCCCAGCTATGACAATCTACCCAGCCCTAACTTTAATCATAAATAACCAGACAAAATACAAGAGTTTAGCTGTTTTCATTTTTTATTGCATTCACAGAAAATGTATAAAATTTTACAATATAAGGTTTATATTGTGGAGACCTGAATAGTGTCCCTACCAGCAAAAAAGCAACAGGTTTAATCACACTGTGGGGACAAACCTGCAGTCACACACGAGCAGGATCAGGGGTGAGGCTCCAACCCACAGCTTTGGTGAGGTAAAGCCACACAGCACTACCCACAGAACCACCATGCTGTAACCGCCGCAGTATGTAAAAAAAAAAAAATAATTTAAGAACTTCCATGAGACATTATTATTATTTTTAGAGATTTTTAAAAGAAAAATAATGTTCTTGTAAATATTAAATATTGTTAAATTGTTGAAGTACTTAGAACCTTATGTACAATGAGTGACATTAATTTACATTTCATTCATGCAATGTGATGTCTTAAGCCAATTCAATATGTCATTCAAGATTTTTGTTTTGACTCACCCTATATAAAAAAGTAAGCGTACTTGTTTAGCAATACGAAATTTGTGGTGTGTTTTGCTGGAATTTCTTTTTTAAACATATATGATTTTGTGCTTTTAATATGGGAAACGTTGTTTAACAGTGAAGTGCTGTCTTAGCTGTTCATTTTTGTTATTTTTTCCTTACTCATAAATCTATCTTCCACCTCCTTACTCTGGTCGTTTATTGAATAATAACATACATATTTTTACAATCATTCTTTAGTAGCCTAAATCTACTCCTTCAGTATGTAATCGAGTGAACTTTTTTTTATTAAAATGCATTACTCTTTTAATGAGTAGTATGATAATACATAACAACATTTTGTTCGTATAAGCGGGTTGGACAATGGATGGATGGATGGATGATATATGCTATTCACAGATACAGTAAATCGCTAACTTTTCACCTTGACGAAGGTTGCAGTTTATCCGTAATATCACGATATGTCTCCATCTACTGTTATCACTCAGTAATTTGTAGAAGAAATCTTAAGAGGACGTACTGTACTTACTTTACGTATTTCCTTACGAATAAGAAATATGATTTATATCAACATTTTAGCGACTTGTCCGTATATTCTATATTGACTTTTTGGATGTTTTGTATTTAATAGAGTGATTGGTAGTGCACTACACTATATGTTTCTCCTGCAAATTATGTGTTTTCTTGAACCTAAACTTTAATGATAACACAGATCCTTGTGCCAGTATAGTTAGTGTATTTATACATGTAGTAGCATGATGTTTTCTTTTTAGAATACTTCGGTACTGCGAGGAAGTCTTTTGTCCCCAGCGTTTATCAGTTCCTCAATCCCTACGTTACGACAGCCATCATACCCAAGCGTCATGTGTCTGATAGTTACAGAAATAGTGAGAATTATGAAAAAGGGGACTTAAATCACGCATTTAACACTACGTTTTTATTACATTTGAACTTTTAGAATATTTATAGTTTATTCTATTATTGCACTTTTGATTTTTAATTGTATGATGTAATCATTAAAACAACGTTATTATTGTTTATTAAATGAATAGCCTTTACATAAGAAACTACATTAACCATAATAATGAGCCTTCTAATATGCGCATGCGTAATGCGTTGTGAATGGTCGGCACCCCCTCCCTCCTCCCCATTTCAATGTAAGATGGTGGCTTGAAGGTGCTGCTGGTATACACTGAAAGGCTGAGAGGAAAAGCAAGGTATTTTCTCAACAAATCATATCAGATCTGAGAAATAAACGCACTAAGATTTGAAGTTGCTTGCTTACACAGTTCTGGGCAGTACAGAAAGATAAATCAATCCCCGCCCCATTTGGTGTGATTTCCCTTGGAGAGGAATCCCAGCAATAGAGAGACAGGGGTGAGTATCCCACAAACTATCGCCATAAACCAGTTAAAATGATCACGTAAGATAACAGGATGACTATGCGTGTACGTGTGCAAGTTCATCTTTCACCAGCTCGCCACCCTTTCTAAACGATACCCAGATGTGGGAGGCAGTGAGGTCCTAGGCTGCCCGAATTGAGTGCCTGTGTCCGCGCCGAAGCGCGCAGGAAAGTAGCAGGCTTTGCCGGGCACCGCAGGCCTTACGGCTACCGCTACACAGCGCCTGGCATCACTGGCTGTCCGGCTAAGTGGCCGCTAAATGCCTCGCCCGGTTGTTAGGACCAAAGCTTGCTTCGGTACACTTTGCTTTGGCTAAACTGGGATAAGCTGAGCATTTTAAAAACACGCGTGAGGCGGGCAGGGGGTCCAGTTTTACGTAGGCTCGCTTTGCATCCCGGCTGCACTTGACCGGCTTTTCCCGTCCCCAAGTTGCTGGGGGGTGGGGGAGACTCCGCATACACATACGCGTCGCACGGATGTCGATCGGAACCGGCCTGCTCGGTACCGGCAGGAGCCGCTTTCTAGTCCCGCTCCTTTTCTCTGATTGCTACCGGCGACCCGCTCCTGTTCGCCCCTCCATTAGCTTCTCGGCTAGCCAGGTGGCTACCTAGCACCGCTTAGCTGACCGGCGAGCTGCATTCACGACCGGGACCGGACCGCTGGTCCGCTTATGGGACCCGTCCAGCCGTGCAGCGGACGTTTTGTTATGTCCTTACAAAGCCCTGAAATAGCGGGCGGTAGGCGAACTAATGGTTACATGCTAACGTTTCCTCTTCCTCTTAGAACCTGGATGGACGTTATTCCCTGGCGCCGAGCTAAACGTCGGCCGGACTAACGCACCGAAACCTTAATACAGCCTTAAAGTAAGACGTTAAATAGTTCAGTCTAGCACCATCTTCGGGGTTTTGCGATGGTTTGGCTTATGGGAGTTGGGGTTATGTTTTTTATGCTGATCGACCGAAAGATGGGGGTATCCAGTGGTCTGGATAGAGACCAGTCCACAAAAGTGCCCTTTTTTGTCACCGTGGGGACTCGGCATATATGAAAAGTGCCTGCTGTTAAATAATATGGCTCAATTCTCAGTAGTCAGGGATTGTCTGACAGAAAGGCATTGCATGTATGAGGAATAAATCATACATTGTATCTGTAAGCAGTGCCACATGTAATAGTGTCGAGTTAAGCTTGCAAGCCTTGTAAGTGCATTTTTAGCACGCTAAATGAACAGGTAAATACAATGTAGCCAGACAACTGGGAGATGGGAAGAAACAGTTCTGTGGGGTTTAGGTCAGCAGCTTGTCGCTGAATGTCACTGCATTGCTTTGGCCTAAGGGGACATCGGAAGACCAGAAGTGTCACCTGCAATCTGCAGGCTTGGCGGGAAAATACAGCAGCTGGCAAAAGATTACAGTGGGGTCACAGTGTTAATGCTGATGTTTTACGGTATGGGGAATCTCCTAGGGCCACCTGAACCAGATCGTTCTACTGCATAGTTCGGTTTGATCTAGAAACTACTTTTTGCTGGATTTTGCTGATTCTGTGATGAATAGCGGGTTTGGTGCGTTGCAATGTACTGTGATCTTTTTTCTTTACGCCAGATGAAAGTTTTTTCATTTAATGTATTAAGTACATGCTTAGTTTCTGTAAATCCTCAGGTCATATTTCAGTCTTGGACATTGCTTTAATTTGTTCAAATATTATAGGTATGCAGCTTCAGTGGATTGGCATGTCTAAATTATACTTGTTTGTTTGTAAATCTGTATCCTGTAGTGATGTCACATCCTGTCCACAGTGTGCCCTGTCTTTTCTGTGATGGACTCCAGTCTTGCTGTGACCCTGTATTGGTTATGGGTAGGGGCATGTCAGCCTATGTAGCATGTAGGCTAGCCAGTTGTGACCTGTACTTGGCATGAGATGCAATTGGCTTTACATGTAGGAAGACCATTCTTTTGGGTGTAATGCAGTTAAGTATTTATGGCCTATTAATTGGTAGTCACAAGTGTGTGATTTCATGTTCACAATTAACGCTTTGATCCCTAACACGTTAGCAGATCTATAGATTTACGTGTTGCATCAAACTTGCTGGCACAGAGTTTTGTTACCTCCTCTTTCAAAACACTCAGAAGTAGGGCATAGCTGTAGTTTTGGAATAATTTTGGTAGCTATTCCTTGATGTCTTTTCAGGGCAGTTACATCCCCTCCCTTTAGAGGCTCTCAGTCGAAATGGGTCATAATAGCAACTGCCGCCATCGTCTTTTAGCATTACTCCCAGCACATTTATTGAAGCCCCTCCTTGTTTACTGTAGGCATTCTTGACCAGGTGGGATTTCTATTATATGGGCAGTTTCTTTTTCCTAAGCCCAGTTTTGGGGGCACTCCACCTCTTTGTGATAGGGCTGTGCAACTTTCAGAGGGATGAAGCTGTGCTTTATAGCGTGGGAAAAGTCGAAATTCCATGGACTGAAAACTGAGTAAATTCCCCATGTAATCGACCACATGTATCAAGTATATCTCTGCTAATTTTATGTCTATGGTGGGATGTTTACTGAAGTAATTCCCACTGACTGCCTCACCCAACTTTGTCTTGTTGTGTTTTAACGGTTGGCCTTCTGGTAACATGTCAAGTTCTTTAACCTGCTCTCCCTCCGGTTGAAAGTCAGCACCTCTGACACCTGTTGATCCGAACAGGTTGTTACAGCCCACGCTAGGAGGCTGCAGCTGCTAGCGGAGCCTTTGCCCGGGTGGTGTGTTTTATTGGTGCTGGCAGTGCTTGGAGAATGGAGTTCCTTGTGTCTCTCAGTTCCTTGCTGATGATGTAATCCTGAGTAGGCCTGCCCTCTCCTCCCTTCTGCGCTCGCCTGGCTCTGGTTCAGAGCCTGGTTTTTGGGGACTGGGAAAGGATTGGGAGGGCTGGAGTTTGAAGTCATTCTGTCACAGGGGTTTTTTTTTTTTTTTGCAACCCTGGGAGAGCCGGATTGTTTTTGGGGAAATGGAGCGGGAACAATGAGGAGCCAATTGCCGGCTTTATCTGACCAGGAAGTGCGAGGGCCCACGTGCTGCCCGGTGGCTTAATTGGGCTTAAACGGCGCTCTTAAACGGAGCTTTTGTTGCTGTGCCGTCATCGCTTCCTCTTGGACCTCGTGGCCGTCCGAGCCAACGTCACGCTGACTCACATGTTGTTTACCAGGAACTAGATGTCTTGTCAAAACATTTTCAGGTTTTCTGAATGACTGGTTCCGACAAATCCGCGGCGACAGTCGCGTGCTTCAGGCGGGATCTCTATGCTGGCATGGGGTCATGATTGACAAAGTGTAAACACTGTACATGAGTCTCTTAATCTGCTTCTGATATGATATAGAGGCTAGCCGAACTTCTCCTGCCTCAGATTCCTATTAGAAATGTTAGAATGTTCTGTCCAACAGAAAAAAAACAGGTACACAGTAGACTGAAATATGCTTCATCCGTACACATAACAGCCTTAGCACGTTGTCGAAAGCGTCTCATTTTGCATGTTCATGGTTGGCTGTTTGACCGGAGCATAAATAGAAGGATTTGAGCTGTGAAAGGCAGCATTGTGCTATTGTCATGATCTCACGCGGGTCTGCTGGAGAGTGGAGACCATCATTCCCTGCGCGGGCTGTCTTTCTGTGCTCGTTTCAAATACCTGCTGCAACCCGCAGTGCCATACCAGTCACAGCTCTAGCAAGACAAACTCGTTCTTGCCAGGAAAGGCCAGTCTAAACTTCTGTAGCCTCCGGCTAGTGTTAGCCTTTGCTATTGTTTTGAGACACTCCCCCCCCCTTGTTACTTTTTTAAATCTTAAGGTGCTGCTCAAAATATTTGGGAGTGGGTGGACGGATGTTTTAGGTACCTTTGACACACCGACTCAGTACGGTGAATAGGTGAATCATTGATAAAGGATGACTTGTTGCTAAACACTAGCGTGTTTTGATTTAGTGGCATTTCTCTTGTTAAACTTCTGCCTTTGATCAAACGAGCTGTAAAGCTCTTTCTAATATGCCCTATGATGTACAGAGACCTGCTACAGGCTTTCTACCTAGAGCTGTGGCAGAGTGTCTGCTGTTTTATATTTATACACTTCAAATTCACATCACTCAAAGTTGAGAATTCCCTATAAAAAAATCAGCTGCACTATCTCCTGGAACTTTTCCTTCAGCCAGGATTTATTATGTTCTGTTCTGCTATGAAACTCAGTTTAGGGTAAGAAGTCCCATTCGTTTTATAACACTGACTGATTTTCCAACATGGCTATGACCAGGATTAATATGACCGTGGGAAGCTCAGCTTTTGCCAGGTGAAGAGCTTTACACAGTTTTTTTTTTTCCTGGAGCTGTCATCCTACTTCTATGGTGCAGGCTATGGTACTGTCTGTCCCAGCAAGGATCGGAGGTGGCTGTCTGTCTAGCAGAGGGGTCTCTTTTATGTCCCCACCACCCCTTAATTGCTCCTACTTAATGTCACACGCTGTATTGCAGTGAAATGTTAAGCAGAGTGATTCACTTGGTTAATGGTGCTTTGGAAGGAGTAGTAGCTTGTCATATTCCCCATGAAAATTCAAAATCTACGGGCCGCAAGCTTGAGCCTCTGCTCCAGTCCCGTCCCATTCACAAGCTTAATATGAAGCATTGACACTGGGTGGAGCTACACCTGAGAGGTGTCCTTTGGTGTCATAACCAAATGTAAGAAAGGTCTGGTGGAAGTTCTATGAGTGTGTCATGCTCAGGGCTTCACCAGAGCAGGCGGCTGCCCCCTTGCATAGCTGTGTCTTTGTGACGCATTGAGCCATCTTGCCGTAGGCTTCAAATGGTGCTTAGCTTCAAGTTTGCGAAAGCTTGTGCCTGACTGGTTAATCACAGGGATTTTAGCTGATTGCCATCGGGCCGTTCCACAGATGCTTCAATGGAAGTTCTGGGCATCCCCACGTATGTGAGACACGCAATTCCCTTATCCTGCTAATGCCGAATGCCGGCTTGTCTGGCATTGCTCTAGGACCCATTCCTTACAGGCAGACTGAATAAGCAAGTTTGCCACGTTGGATTGATCCTGCCTTAAATGTCCACTCAGGGATAGGACCCCTCTCCAGCCCCACCCCATCTCGTCTCGTCTTCCCTTTAAAGCGAGATCCTGGGTCATCCCCTCTGATTTTTAGCCTGGGCAGGGTATTTTTAGCACCCTTCCTTCCCTTCAGTTGCCCCCACCCTCCATTCTGCACCCCTATTTGCAGTCCTGGCCTAGATAAGGGCCACGGTCGTGTTGTGGTTTGATGCCCCCTCTTTATAATTTACTATTTTGATGCTTCATCAGTGGTGTCACATTCTCTTTGCCACATGATCATTTGATATTGTGTTTACACACTTTCTGAAGTTGGGGAGAACCCTACCTCTGTTTCTAGGACATAATCTCAAGATCAGCGTCTTGCTAGCAAGACGGATTTCTGGGAACTTGATGTGTGACTTAAAGACAAGACCATGGTTGGATTGGTGCTTGTTGAATTGAGGCTTTTTTGGGAGGACCTTAGTCCTGGTTGGTTAAGTTGGTCTGTGTCACTGTCAGATTTATTCTATGCTTTTTTTCATCTTGTATCTGTCACAGTCATGTGCTACTAAGGCCTAATTGTACATCATTTTTAATGCTTCTCATTTATTAAAGACTTTTAATTGTGTGCTACATTTGCATATAAAGTGCAGTGGTTGCGGTCAAATGATCTGCCAGGCTGAAAACAGAAAGGATATTGTCTCTTTCCCTGGCTGGTGCCCCAAGCTTTTGGCTAGAATGGAGCTCCATGCCTCCAAAGACTGCATTCCTAGTCCTGGTGGGCCACACTGTGGAGCTCTCTAAACTGCTTATGGCCTCAGTTCTGAGAGAGCTCCAGATTAGTTTGGTCAGGTTGATAATTAGTGCTTCAGCTCTGAGCTGGAATGATAGTGCTGTGCAAGACCTCCTGGACCAGCAACCTCATCTCTTCCCAAGTTATTAAGCTGTTGCTGGACCTGCGTTTGTCTGGTGTCGGCTAGCCAACTGCGTTGTAGTTGGAGGACATTACGATGGTGCCAAGGAGTGGCAATGTTGACCTCTGTTGCGGTCGGTAGGTTAGAGGAGAGCTGTATGGTGCTGGGAGGCAGGGGAGAAGAGGACTGCATGTTGGGTGGACGTGGGCTGCTTCTGTTATGCTAGGGGCGGGAATTGCACATTCACAGAGCTTATGAGGCAGATCTGTGAGGCTTAAGCTGCAAACTGCAGTTCTGAATACAAAATTCACTAAAAAAAAGGACTTCAATGTAACATTAAGACTTAAAACTTTTAGTGTGTTTAGATCTGTAAATTGATCTGGGTTAACATCTATCACTGTCTCATTCATAAAAAATACGCTTGGTCACTCTTCAAAATCTGATTAATCCTTGGAGAGATTTTCTTCAAATCTTGGCCATCACAACTCTGCAGGAGTGACTATCTGCAGATTTGGATAATTTTTCCTAAGTCACACTGCATCCCTAAAAATATCGTATGCGCACACAAATTTAAAATGTCATTTTAAGTCACGAAAATGGAGGTGACTTTCCTTGTTGCCATAGCAATTTGCAGTCGTTGCTGGACTCAAACCTGAGAGTTATGACTGGTGCAATAACCAAGTATTGTATAGGAAAGTAAATTAAGGCAATTTCATCTTCACTTTGTAGTTACTAGATTCATGCAAAATAAAGTTTGCCAGCAGCAGTACTGCTGGAGTCTGTTTTAAAGCTCTCATTTCTCATGTGCAATCTTTCCTTGCCTGCCAGGTGGCGGTAGTAATCTACCTGATCGTAGCGTAGGTGAGGCCACCGTTTTGGTCATGTTTTCTCTTATCTGGACCTGTCTTTGCATTCTTTGTCATATAAGCTTTTTTTTTTTTTAGAATATGTATAATAGGTACTGATTAAACAACACTAAGCCCTTCTGGATAGTTGTATTTGTGCTCATCATTGGCATGTGTTATGGCTTCAGGTTGCATGTAACATCTTCGATTTTCCTGTGTTGCAAGCATTCTGGTGCTATGAATGGCCATCTCTACATGTGCATCAGACTATTGACAAGTCTTATTATTACCTAGCCCAGTGTTAAGCAGTCTAACTTTGATGTTCCCAGAATGGTTGTTGGGGTTAAGAGGTACATAAACTTCAATCTTGTATCTTGGAGTTGTCAAGTGGCCTTTCAGCAATGCCTTTGTAAGCCATTTACTAATTATTTTTGGGCACTTGTCCAATAAACTGTACTAGCGTTGTGTGATTTGGTAGGTAATGATCTTTGAGTACACTTATCAGGTCAGAACTGGATGGATCCATGTGTCCACAATATTTGCTCAGTCTTTGAAACGCCATCCTTTTTCTGAAGTAGGTGCTGGTCCGTTCCAGTTCCAGGCCTAATCCCTCACACAAGCATTCACTGGCTGCTCCACTTCCAGGGCCAGGAATCCCCTTTTAGTCTCTCAGTTTTAGGGCATACTGTGAGACTGGCAGTCTGGTTTGAACGGCATAGAAGAACGAGTGTAAGTTATACATCCGGATGGGGATTGCTTCTGAGTCACGGATCCTTCGCTTGGCATTCTGGCTGGGATACAGTATGCCTAGGCATTCCATATGCCTTTCTGACCTCAATACTGGTGGAGATTGGGTTTAATAAGCCGACTGTTTGTTCAATCGAGGTCTTTAGGTACTACTTGGCAGGTGTATTGCCTGTTCAAGACTGGAGTAGAGTACCCTATTCTCTAAGAGATGAGATTTAATGTTTATACCATGTAATGGTACCCACAGTTCAGGGTGGAACATGCTGAGTGTAAGTGGAAACAGCTTTGCATGGATTCTGGGAAACAGTGTCTTGTAAGCCAATGGAGCGCTGTATAGCCCCCCCACATCCAGGTACTGTAGGCGGTTGTGATCTTCTAAAATGTTCTTCTGTCTCCCTAGCCACCTGCAGCCCTTCTGCTCAGGACTCTCCCTGCCCGCACTACTGCGCCACTGAGAGACGCCGTCACCGCAGCCGCCGTTGCATCGTAGGATGTCCCGCAGCCCCGAGGTGAAGGAAGACCCCATGGAGTGCCCCCTGTGCATGGAGCCCCTGGAGATCGACGACGTCAACTTCTTCCCCTGCACCTGCGGCTACCAGATATGCCGGTTCTGCTGGCACCGTATCCGCACAGATGAGAACGGCCTGTGTCCTGCCTGCAGAAAGGTGCGCAGCGCCCTGAGCCCTGAGCTCCTCGGCCCGGTCTCCGCTCGATCCCTCTCCCTGCTCCTTGCTGCGTCTTTCAGTTTGCTTGCCAAGCTTTCAGCCCCCCGGATTGACGTGCTCCCTGCTGACTTCATAACTGCATTCAGAAAGTTCTTGTTCTTGTTTTGTTCTTTTTTTTCCGAAAGCTTGAGAAATGGGAACAAGTATTTCAGTGGTTTCTAAAACCACAGTTTTCTGAAATATTATAATGTGGGGATCAGAGTTTGGCTCACATCTGATGTGTGCTTTATTAATGTTATCTTAGAATGCAGTGGGGGTGTCTTAGCTGTGGTCCAGTCTGGATAGCGGGCTGGTTAAGTCCATAATGGCTGCCCACATCCAGAACCGTTGCGTCATTGGCCTCAGGTTGAGTACTTGTTTGTGCAGGATTCATTTTCACATCTTTGAGTAAACATTTAATGAGCCTCTGATGCCGCCTATGTTAAATTATTCAGCCATTTTAAAAATGGTCTTTACTTTTCTTTGAACTAAATCAGCTTTTTTTGGTAGCTAGGTGGGCCTAGCACTCAGTGATTGATAAACAAGCTTTTTTTTTTCCCAGGAATTTCCTGTTGACGACGAGGGCAGATCGATACTTTGCAGTTAGGAACCTATTTAAACAAGCCAACTTGAGCTCTTTGCCGGCAAGTGCTGGCAGCTCAGGGGGTGTCTGGTCGAAGTCAAAGAAGCGGGCAGTTCTTGGAGTTTTTGCACCTGCGAGCGGTAGCTTTGTGGAACGCAAGTGGTGTTATGGAGAAAAACCGAAGGGAGACTCGCAGCAGGATGGAGACCATAGCTGAGCTGGAAATGTTAGTGTCCCTAAAAAAGCACTTGCTCGCTCGGGTTAGTTAGTAGGCAGGGAGTTAACCCGCTGTAGTTGCATCTCAGACTGCATGTTTGATGGTGTTCTTCATGTGGACTCTGTCATGTGTCAGTAATTCTGGAGCTTAGCTGGCTGCTTCTCGCCTCCCCTTCTTCGCCGTAGCCTTACCCTGAGGATCCAGCCGTCTACAAACCGCTGTCACAGGAAGAGCTCCAGCGGATAAAGAGCGAGAAGAAACAGAAGCAGAACGAGCGCAAGCAGAAGATCACAGAGAACCGCAAGCAGCTGGCCAGCGTGCGCGTGGTGCAGCGCAACCTAGTGTTCGTGGTGGGCCTGTCGCAGCGGCTGGCCGACCCCGAGGTGAGCCGTCGGTCCCCCCTGCGGCCAGGCGGGCCTCTTTCATCTCCTCACACCCTAAGGCTATCCAGTCACAATTCGTTGGTGCTTAACGGTTCGGCGAAATTGACTGGTTTTGTTTCCTTCTTAATCCTTGTCTAGTTGAATAGGAGCTCTGCTCGCAGGGTCGTTATGTGCTGACGTTATGACTAGGAGGGTACTGCCCTGGAAAATGATCTGACCCTTGATTAATTAGGACTTTTTCTAATTTGAATCAGCTGTGACAATTGCTGGGAATGGAGAAGAAACCATGTTGTTGATTTCTCCCCTCCCTCTAGGTCCCCCGTCGTGTGTCCCCTGTTGCCCTCTCACCCCCTTTTTGCTCCCCAAATCATTTCCTTGGGTTCTCAAGCTGAAACCAGCTTCCTTTAAGAGCTTGTCACTCCTCCTAGTCTAAGTATTACTAGAATCTCCAGATTTGCTTTTAACCAAACAAGCGGTCTTTTCATGCTTTTGATGTTATCTTATAATTTTTTTTT
>JAODKM010000001.1:29628468-29646647 GCA_026780845.1 Petrocephalus sullivani
GGCGCCAAGGCGGCGCCCCCCCCCCGGTCACACCCCCCCACGACCCCCCACCGGGGCGGCGGTTGTCCTTCCCTTTTTATGTTTTTTTATTAAAGCCCCCCCCCCCCCCCCCCCCCCCACAAGCTTGCTGGTGGGAGCAGCCAGTGCCTTTAAATGTTTCCACGTGCCTTCATAGAGCCACGACCCGGTTGGCTCGAGTGCTGTCCAATGGGATAGTGCCCAAGAAGCCCCTGCTGTTTTACCTTTGCGCAAAGTAATAAAGCAGCAAATGTGTGAATGTGATTTTGTGGGTGGGTGGGGGCTGTTGAGCTGTGTAATTAACTTTAATACCTCTCGTCTGTCAGCCGTGTGTATGTGCGTGTGTGTGATGTATTACTGACACATGACTCGTTTTCTCCCTGCCTTCCTAGGTTCTAAAGAGGCCAGAGTATTTTGGGAAGTTTGGGAAGATACACAAAGTTGTGATCAATAACAGCACGTCGTACGCGGGCTCTCAGGTAATAGGCAGGGCCTGGTGGTGCGGATGTGCATGTCGGTTCGCACCTTTGTTGCGGATGTGATCTGTCATTTCTGTAAAGGCTGACTTCTGTGTAGGATCTATGCCGTTGGTACGGCGTAGCCTCCTATCCTACGCCATAACGCATCTCCCCAGAAAAGTAACTACTGGTCGCTGCGACGCAGACTAGCACAAGTATAAATGTTGGCGACCGCTCAGGCCGCGGCATAAGCCCCAACTCTGCTCGACACAGGAGTATAAATCAGCCTTTCAGCCTTGAAACACCACAGTTTGTGGGGAAAGAGGATGTCAAGAGTTGCGATGCTCTACTCTCGTCCGCAGGGTCCCAGTGCCAGTGCCTATGTCACGTATATACGGTCCGAAGATGCACTCAGAGCCATTCAGTGCGTCAACAATGTCGTGGTGGATGGCAGAACACTCAAAGTAAGTCCCCTTGTCATCCTCGGGTGCTAAAATCCAAATCCAAATGCAAATCTCTCACTGAGAGATGACGCTAACGACGTTTGTCATCAACTCATGCATTTGATTTTTAGTGCCGTTCCTACACACAAATTTTGCCACTTTAAAAATAAAAATAAAAAAAAGCTACTATGCAAAATGTTTTTTTTGACGAGTACATGGCGTTAATGAAGTTAAGCTAATTTCCTTCTAGCACATATGACAGGCTGAACAGACGAGATGACGTGTAACACTTTTTTTTTTTTTTAACATAACAGGTAACATTTGTCAAATTTGACATAAAACCGGCGTCTTTACGGCTCGTTCTCACCAAATGTGCTAGCTGACTTTCACTATTAATAGTGCTAGTGGTAATTGGTTCTCGCACCCATGCCCTAGTGCGGTGAACTTGCAGACAGCTGTAGCGGCGCGCAAACGCCATGTTTCTACCACGCCCGACTGCTCTCAGCTCTTTGCGTGAACATGCGAGATCATTCCGGGGAGCCCGCCAAGGCGCCTTAACGAGCGCTCTGTCATTATCTAAACGCAAGCAAATGACCGTTTTACCAAAAAAAGCCGTTATTGTGTGCTCGAGGTATCTCTTAAGATTGTACATTCAAAGGCGCTGATTGCATAAATGGTTTTATTTAGTTTTAATAGTGTGTGTTTGCCGATATGTTAACCCTGGAGGGATTTGTATCGACTCGCATTTTATCACTTGTGCCCCCCCCCCACCTGTCCCCGGATGCTGACTCGTCACTTTCACTGACGGCTCGCTAACGAACTGATCGATCACTCCCCTCACTGATCTCTCTCATGCTCTCTCTCTCGCCCCCTACAGGCCTCTCTAGGTACTACAAAGTACTGCAGCTACTTCCTGAAGAGCATGCAGTGCCCCAAGCCAGACTGCATGTACCTGCACGAGTTGGGGGACGAGGCGGCCAGTTTCACCAAGGAGGAGATGCAGGTATCTCTCACCGCCTCTCGACTGTGCAGCAGCGCCCCCTACTGTGAGGCTGTTTCTGCTTGCTTTGGGCAGAGATAAGCATAAGTGGTGTTTGAACTAAATCTAAGTGTAGCTGTTTCAGCTTCTTCCTTCCTACCTGTTGCAATACAGCAGTCCACCCGTGTGGTTGCCATGGAAACTCACATAGTTTTGGGACCCTTGTCTGCTCTAAGACGGCGCCCTTTTCCCTCCCGCTGCCGAGCGGAATCTCAGGGGCTCTCCTGCAGTGGATGTTTTTCCCCTGTGGAACCAGACATTGGGTGCAGGAGTCTGTAGCGGATGTTATTCTTGGATGGAGCGAGACTTCATGGGTTTTGGTCTTCACCTCCCACAGGCGGGGAAGCACCAGGAGTACGAGCAGAAACTGCTACAGGAGCTCTACAAGATGAATCCCAGCTTCCTGCAGACATCAGCCCCCGGGGGGGAGAAGTCAAAAGGGAAATCGAGCTCTTTACAAAGGTAGCCCTCGTCTACGTCACCCATCCGTCCCTCAGCCTGCTTCAGGGCGTTGCCTGTCCACTAGAGGGCACTGAGCTCCTCGGGCCCTTTCAGGAACGACACGGTGCTCAGTTGTGGGCCTTTTTGCCACATCGAGATTAAGCTGGGACATATTGAAGATGTTTTACGGGCAGCCTGGAGCCCCTGCTGAAGGACCCTGGCTGCTAGCACGTGGTGTGCTGGTGCGATTCGCAGCGGGGCTCAGCTGTCATTCTTGGCCCAGACCTGTGGGGCACATTCTGCACCAAGCAATCAGGAGCACTGAATGCATAGTACAAGTGTTTTAGGGGCGGGGAGGGAGAGGAAATGTGGGCTCTGTCAGCCCCCCGCGGGGAGCTGGTGTTGTCTAAGTGTTGATAAAGGTAGGAGTAGGAAAATCCCGTCAAAAGCATATTTAGCCAGCAACCTGCAGCCCCCACTCCAGCAGTGCCACTGTTGACCGCATCTGTCCGACCTAAAGTTTCACAGATCATCAGTTCATGATCTCACTGGATACCCCCCCCCAATCCCACCAGGCCAAACAGCAACAGCAAAGAGGCGTGGCCGTCATTACAAACCTCGGGCAAGACCGCCAACGGGCTGGGCATCGAGCACCGGAAGACGCCCCCGCTGCTGGACTCGGACTCGGAGCACACCACGCCGGACGGGCCGGAGGCCGAGCTGGGCCTGGGCCCGGCGCCCGTCCTCTCCCCCTTCTCAGGCTGCGACCCTGCCAGGTGGGCCTCTTCCTGTTTGCACAAGAGCCCGGGATCCTTGCGGGTCAGCGCTCTTTTCTGTGTGTGGGGGGTGGAGGGGTGATCGGGGTCAGAATCACCCCGTTTTGCCCCCTTAAGGGTAGTGGCCTCATGACGGCGCCTCCCAGTGGGGACGCTGATCTCGGCCGTCTGTCAGCATGTGTGAGCGCGTTACTTTTGCCCCAAACCTGGTAGCCTCAGCTTTAAGCATTCACAAGCTTTTAGCTTATTTAATGTGAAATGTAAACATTTATATATTTAATAGAATATTAAATATATAAATGTTAGTGAGAATGTTAGTGCTTATTTCAGTCCAAAGGCACTAATACAGGAAAGAGCTGCTTATTCCTGGGGTGGTACTCTGGGTCAATACTATATATCATGTTTTAATGCCCCCTCCCCTCCTGTCCAGGTATGCTTGTATGCTTAGGGCCCATTTACTCTCTATGTGGTCGCCATCCTATCATGACACCTCGTCCCATGTGACACATCTGATCTCCCATGATCCTCAGTTTCATGCTCTGGCTGTGTTTGCTGCACCTACTCACGCCACCTTTCTCTTCCAGCCCGAGCGATAAGCTTCCAGAAGCCATTAGCATAGGTAACGGGGAGAGCTTACCGCTGGTGAGTGTAACAGCCCCCCACCCCGCCGCTTTTTCTTCTGGGGGGGCCGCTAGCACTTAGCGCTTCAGGCACTGATGGGAGAGTACCACTGGGCTATTTGTCACTAAAGCTAGCATGCAAATGGCTTGTGTCATGTACAAATTTAGGGGACAGTTGTTGGCATTCTCCTAAAATTTAGAGAGGTTATGAGAAGAATCACAAGATTTTACTGCATCTGAAGATTTCTGATGCAGGAATCTGTAATCAGTGAAGCTCTAACGTCATTTGAGGGTTAGTTTTTATTAAGGTAGACGCGCAGTTGCTCTGCAGTGTATTTTACGTGCATCCCTTTGTGAGCCGTCACTGGTCCTTGCTAACTGCCTGCACCCACTCACAGGTCTCCAGTAGCGACTCGCCATCGCCTCCCCCCGGCCTCCCCAAGCCCAGCCTGGTGGTCCCCATCAGCCTGTCCAACCTCACGGCACGCTCGCCCTTTGAGGGTGCGGCCGCCGAGTCGCAGTCGCTTTTCTCCGACAACAGTAACTTTCGGCACCCCAACCCGCTCCCTGGTGGCCACACCCCCTTCCCCAGCTCCGCCCACAGCAACCCCGATTGGCCGACAGCGCCGGAGCCACAGAGTCTCTTCACGTCAGGTGGGTAAACTGAGCTAGGCTGTCTGTGGGCCCAGTGTCAGATGGGGACTTAAGTACGGCTCCCATTCCATTTATGAGCATGTATTTTATAATAAGACACCACTTAAGATATTGGGCACTTTGTATTCTGGTAATTTTTCTTAAACGCTTAAATGGCGGTTTCATAAAGGATGTATAAACTGTAGTCTTTCATATTGAAATGGATCTGGGCCTGAGTAAATTGTTCTCATTAACCTTTTGATTGTTTGCAGTTTATTGCACTGCTTTCAGACATAAGTAATGCGTCTGCAGAGGCGAGCGCAGTGACTTTAATTAACGTGTGCCCAGATTCTGTGGCTGCGTGTATTGAGTGAGGACGTCCACCCGGTGAGACTGGCAGAAATGTGGCTCTGAGCCTATATCCTTGTAGCCATGGTCTGCTTGCCTCCCCCTGTAGCGCTTGGCCTGTGTGCCCTGCATGGCGTGTGCGTAAGGCTGGCCTCCCCTCTCCCCACAGACACCATACCCGTGGCGTCCTCCACGGACTGGCAGGCTGCCTTTGGCTTTGACTCCTCCAAGCAGCAGGAAGACGACCTGGGCTTCGACCCATTCGACATCACCCGCAAGGCCCTGGCTGACCTCATCGAAAAGGAGCTGTCTGTTCAGGACCCGCTGCCCCTATCGCCAGGCTCTCTACGCGGACCGCAGGCCAAAGGGGCCCCCATTGCAGGCATCCCACACCCCCATCGCTCCACCCAGCCTTTGCACCGCACCGTCTTCAACTCATTTAGCTTCCCCGGTCCGGCTGCCCGCTACCCCTGGGCCGGGCCACCCACCCGGAATCACCTAGCGCACCTCAACCACACGGCCAACGCCACCTCCAACAGCCACTTCCTGGACTTGAGTTTGCCAGCACAGCACAGCACCGGGCTGGGGGGCATACCCATCACAGGTGAGGGTAGTCTCTGGGATCCATGCCACTAGGTGGCAGTATCACTCCCCGGGTGCTTGGAGTTCCTGATGCTTTCCCAGCCTTTCACTGGAGAAAGCCCCAAGTGTGGGTGGTGCTGTGGGTGGGACAGCTGGATGCTGTCGATCATTGGTTTATTCTTTTTCTGATTGGTCACTTCCAATTAGTCTCTTTATTGCTTTCTATTGGTGTAAAGTGGTCGGTGACTGACAGCAAATGCTAATCCCGCCAACCTGGCTTTTTCTCATCAGTATTCGGTTATTAGAGGCAGAATAGAATACTAACGTACATCGCTTCCTAAATGCACCGATAAGATCTCATCGTGTTCTCTGTTTTCGGAATAGTGTATCAGCATTGCAGAGCTAATTATGTAATTAAGGGAGCGTTAGATGTAGAACGCAGCCTGGGGGTGGGGGCCGACACGCTCGTCAGTGGCTTCCATCCTTGATTCACTGGTCCTCCCCTTTGGGACTGTTGCAGGTTGTTGGCGTGTTACTCACAGAGGGGCTCACAGGAGTCCTTTCTCTGTGGCACACACGCTCACAGTGGTAGTGGGCTGTGAAGGTTATCACGTGTCCAGGGAGCACGTCTTACACTCTTCTTCCCAGCCTTGAGGGCACCAGCAGAAGAGCGGCGGGCCTGTGCCGTCGCCCGGGGTTACGTACCAGAGCTCTTTCCCACAGACGGCTCTGCCATCTAACTGGAACGTTGCTTCCCAATCCGGTCCCCGGGGAACCGCAGACAGTCCACATTTTGCTCCCTCCTGGGGTGGGTGAAAATGTGGACTGTCTGGCGGGGGGCTGGGAGGGAGAAAAAACATGTAGTGGCTGGGGGTCCCTGGGGGACCGGGTTGGGAAAGGCTGAACTGGAGGACGGCGAGCAGAGGAATTGGGGACGGGGGTGACCCTCACACCTATATGACCAGGCATCACGTGTCTCCTTGCACTGTGTAGGTAACACTGATGTTACCTGGGGTCTTGGGATAGATTCCAGCACAGGCCGTGACTGTCTCTCCGTGTTTGTCCACTTGTGTCTAGTAGGGCTGGGCAGGATAATTTATATTATTATTATTATTATTATTATTTTTTATTTGGGTAGACGATACTGAGTTGTCTAACACCTAGGGATGGGAATCAATAAAAAATGATTGATGTCAATGCCATTATCGATTCTTCTTATCAATCTGATTTCTTCATCAATTCCCTTATCAATTCCTGATCAGAGTAAAATTAATTAATACTTAGTTATCACTGATTATAATTTTGTGGACATGTAATTAGACTTGGTTAGCTACATATTTATAAAATAAAAACAGTAGTCCTACGCAGATTTTAGCACCAAAAGCAGGTGTTTTATTAGCTGTCAGAACCGAATATCGTCCTCCGCATTAAACTTTGCTGCCTGGACAGTGAACGTGAATGGGGATTGTCTTTCCGGAGCTGCCTTAAAGGAGCTATTGTCACCCTGTCTGTCATCTTCTAAAATGGATGAAACAAATGTACTACATAATTCGTTTACATTTCAGAAAATTTGCGCATTTAGGTTATGGCACCGTAGTTTAAAGTTACCTGCAACTATGGAGACCTTGGAGCTTGCACTTGGTGGAGTGGCGAACACATAACATCTTTAAATGCTTCAGCATATTGCTAGTGTTACCACTCTTAGAGGTGACAACGGCTTTGCATTGGTTGCACACTGCACAGTGGTCGTCCTTCTTTGTAAAATGCAGGCATGCCCTGGGCTGCTTCCATCATGTGGATTCCAAGTCGCGGCATGTGATGTCATTTGGCGTGACACGAAAAGTCCAGAGGAATTGAAGGTGTACACTTCCGGTTCTACGCAACAATAAGAACCGGTTCCAGATCGGAACCATTTATCGTTTCCCATCCCTACCAACACCTATGTAGAAGACAGTCAGTCGGTGAGTCAGATTTATTTAAAATTTAAAAACGGTTCACTGTCTAAAGCTGTGGTCAACATACATACGGTCACTTCTGGTGGCGTAAAACCATTACGACCGATGTTTACAATCCTTCACATACTGTCAGAGGAGTCCAAAGTTTTTTTTCTTAACTCTTGAAAGTCAAATAATAACCCCACTTTCCTTGCTTTGTGTGTTGCCTAAGCCTACTTGCACGACAAGGGTGACAATCACCAGTTAGTCACTATTGGATATCGACGCCAGGGTACTCGTTTATCGATTACCGATAATATTGCCTTATCTCTCAGTCCTAGTGTCTATTTTGAATCTGCCCCAACCTGGACAGACTGGTTTAGTCCAGCAGTTATGGAAAATTAATGAATGTGTCATTATACCTTACATAATTTTTGTAAATACAGCAAGTGACTAGTGGTGTAGCCAAGACCACCTAAACTGAGACCAAGTCATTGCCAGGACCGGAGCGTGTCGAGACCGAGACTAAGACCAACACCAAGGCAGGGTGAGACCAACTCAAGAACAGAAACAGAATTATGTTTGAGTCTACATAACACACACTATGAAATGTGGGGCACAGGAACCATCTTGGAGCTAAGCAGTTTGGCTTAAAATTTGTGTCACGGTTTAACCGTAGATGTTTTTTCTTAAAATTTCAGTATTAAATGTTTCTGGACCAATGAAGCACAGGTATGGCTACTGCATGATGCAAGGGCATAGGTTTGGTCTCAATGTAAAAACCAACACAAAGCATACACATCCAAATGATAACTCTGGGTACTGGACAGAGGAAACGGTGAAAAAGGATGGAGTCCGCGCACCAAATGATGCTCCCGAATATTTAAATATATCACCTCATGTGACATTTCTAGCCCAAGCCTTTCATCAGACATTCCCATGTCAAGCAAATGTAAAAAAATTAAAATGAATTTCAGATAAGACTCATCCGAATATTGAGGCATTTTGATGAGTGGTCTTTACTGGACTTGGGGTAAAAAAACTGAGTCCTCTGTGTCTGAGACCAAGACAAGACGGAGTCAAAATAGTCGATTCAAATATGAGACTGGCCTCGAGTACTACAACACTACAAGTGACTGAAATATTTGTTTGCTTCAATCAGCTGGAAAAGCTACTTAAATTATTTGGGATTTTTTGCTTGTTTGCCCTCCTCCTTACCTCCTGGCATAAAAGGTGCTTTAGCAAAAGTTTCCAGTTCTTGTGGGTTTTGTAGTTGGTGGGTCCCTGTTATTTGCTCTGTACTTGGGGGGGCCCTCAGGAAGTGCTTTTGAGGCGCGCCGGTATGATAAAGTGCAGTTCCAAACATGGCCACAAGGTGTCACTGCAGTGTAATAGCTGTTATATGTCCCAATTATTCCACTGTTTTTTGATGGACTAATTTGTATGTATATTAGCTTTGCACTAGGCTTTTTAATTGGTTTGATAAATATATTGTATATCTATTTGCATGCGTCAACTTACATATGCTGCATCGTCACATGTATAATCAGCTGCAGTGTTTGTACCGCTTTGGTCTCAATTTTCTGTAATGGCCTTTGTCCTGGTGCGTCACGCGAGAGGCTGACTGTCATCAATCATGCCGAATAAGCCGATTCGTGAGCTGCTAATGCGTGGGCTGGCTGCAAAACTCGCGTCAACATATTCCGCTAGGTGGGCGGCATCAGTTTTTAGAACTGTCCTGCGCGGGTTAGACAATGTTTCCTTTAACTACTCCCAGCCGCCACCACTTTGGTTCCTCTTCAACATTTCTAGAAGGTTTGTGGACCGTTAGTCTCACCCCAGTCTTCTGTGCAGTGTCAGTCTGGCTTTCTCGGTTTGGGGGGGAGATTAAGCATGCAGTGAATTGCATTTTGGGAGACTGAGCGGAGCATGTCACCGTGGCTCAGCGGCACGCTACAGTCCGCTATCTCCAAGGCGGCAGCTTGCCGCCCCTGTGCCTCATCACGCTGCCCTTCCTAGCGACACCTTCTTAGAGTCACTGGTGAGCTGCTAGGCACCCCTAGCCCCCTCGCAAGCAGCTCACAAAGCCCCCATCAGCCTGCGTTAATAATGCCTCTCACGTCCATCTGTTATTCTCTCCTCCCACCACGGGAAAAGTGGGATTCCGCTTTGTGGGAGTCGGGTCTGCGAAAGACGAGGAGTCCTTAGAGCTGCGGGCTCCAAAAATGACAAAACAATGAAACTTTTTATGGGGAAGGGAGACTTATTTCACAGCTTCGTTTAAAGCGAAAGGACTGAGCGACTGTCCAGTGACAGCTTATCTCGTCCTCAGGCTCCTGGCCCCTGCTGAAAAGGCCAGTGCCACTGCAGTCACTTATAAATCTGAAGAAGCCTCAGTTTGGTATGATGATGTGGTTTTCTGAGTCTACGACTGTAAGGCACAGTGACTTTGGCTAGTGGTGTTATGGTTTCAGTGGCACAGATTAGTCGTTTCTGCGATCTGTGCGTAATGAGCTTGCGTTCATAACAAGGTTTCTTAGGGCAGTGATGTTGAAACGTAAATTCCTTCTTGGTGTTTGCAAACAGCTTGTTTAGTTAATTCACTCACAAATGAGTAACCAAGCCCTCTTTCAGTGTAGTATGTCTGGTATGGCAGAAGCTCCACCCCCCCACCCCCCACCGTGCCAGCTGTATGGAGGCGCATTCCATCCGCCGTGCATGGCGATTAGCATTAGCCGCTAAAGCGCGGCCAGTGACTCATCACGCCGAGTCTCTCCCCCCTCCCTCTCTACTGGCAGTGAGCGGCCGGCCTCGGCGGGGGCACGTGAATGGTGCCCTCAGGCTCCACCGCCGGCGTCTGCCCATTTGCTCCTCCGGCTTCACTGCTTGTTGCCGACCCAGCTGTGTGTTTTGATTGGCTGGCCGCGGGGTGGCACACCAGCCCATTGGCCACTGGCCCTCCCTCCCCAGGTTCCTTCAAGCAGAAGAAATGAATAGTGCGTGCAGTCACCTGGGAGAGCAGAGCGCTCTGTGGCTGGCCGTGTTCAGAGCCCCGCCCACCGCCCCCCCTGCCAGCCCCTTTGACCCGTGATGCCCAGCCACTCAGTTGTCCAGCCATTTGCTCACACATTTGTCCTAGAGGTTCATTTGCCCACCCCCCGCCCAGCAATACCGTGATAAACGAGCCCTGGGCCTGCAAAGATTTCCTCCGTCTGATGAAACGTTGACTCGGCAGTTGTGGTCGGGTCTGAGCACTTACATTATTTATAAGGTGAACCCGAGCTACAGAAATAACCCAGAACACAAGCTGCTACCTGCTCTGTTTGTCTTAGCGGCCCGTATTGGATCCCCTCCATCTGACCCGCTTTGTCTTCTCTCTCTCCCTCTCTCTCCCCCTCTGCCCGTGAACGAGTCAGACACTGCGTCTCTCTGCAAGTGTGTGATTAAGCATTTATTTAGAGCAAGACAAGGTTGACGCAACACCTGAATTAGCTTTTAAGCCCAGCTGAGCTGGAGGACGGCGGCTGGAGGTCTCGGCCGGGACTGCTGGCACTCGGCGCACCCCCGTCTCGCCTTAATGCGTCTTGGATCTGCTAAACGGCGTGAATAAAGCCCGCCGCCGCTCGTTTATCTCACGTAGGGTGGCCATGGTGAGTTTCGGGCTAACTGCAGAGAGGGGTTGTGGGTAAGCTGGGGTGGGCCTTGCCTCATCTGGTTAATGAGCCGATGTGGCAGCACCACCCCCGGCGATGTGCGGCTTTGACACGAGCTACGGCATTTGCCGTCGGAGCCCTCCATGATCCGCGTCACGCCACCCTTGCGTGTGCATGCTTGTGTGTGTGCGTCTGTGCACACGCTTGAACGGACAGCCACAAGTTGCTTGGGAGAGTAGAGCGACTGGAAGTCGGGCTCTTAGCTGCGTCCCCTCGCCGCTTATAACCACTCGCCATCAGTCGGTGCTCCAAGCGGCTCGATTTGAAATGGCTCGCGTTCAAGTGGCGTCCAAGATACCAGGGTTACCCCGACAGGAGCTTCATTCATCTGAAGGTGGTGCTTGGCACCCCGCTGGTTTAAGTCGCGAAGGATCGCGTTCCTTGACGAGCTCAATGTTCACTGGAACTGGACCCTGTAGAAGCTTCTATGGTTTTCATTTCTGCCGCCACTGTGCCCATCAGATGCACCCTTGACGGAGCAAACGCATACACCCCCCGCCGAGCACGCTGCCTCTCAGGCGCACCCTCCTCTTGGGTGACTGGAAGACATCCTAAAGTGTCAGACCTGCTGAAGGCTGCTTGCCTGATCTACCCCCCTCCCCCTAAAAGGGAGGCCCCACAGGCACTGATGAAAGGCCTCTCCCAGCTGGCAGCCTCCCAGTGATTCATGTTCACGTTATAACACTAACCGTTGTGTCAGGAAGGATCAAAAACTACTTCTAAAAAAAACATTAATTGAAACCACCTCCACAATAATATCGTTTTCAGCCCCTGTAAGGGCTTCTTTGCTCCGGTGGGTTTTTGCGAGTAGCATTGTGCTTCCCTCCAGCCTGAAGGGTGTACATGGAGGGAAGGGTGTTAGGCGGTCATTCTGGTTGGCTATCTGCTGGATGGTGCCAGCTCATTAACTCTAATTAGACAGCCCAGAATTGCTTCTGACTTGCCGATGTCATGAAATGCTTAGTTTTAGATTTTTAATGTTTTAATAAAGCTTACGTATTTTGCGAGCTGTCTGTGTGTGGTGCCTTATGATATATCTGGCACATGCAGTATCTGTCCCAATTGCGTCGTAATAGTCTGCCTTGATAGCTTCTGATTGGTGTCAAAAGTAATTCCTTCCTCTTACAGTAGGGGGCGCCCTTCTCTCTTTTTGTTTTTGCAGAGGGAAGCAGCTCAGTAGAAAGTATAAATGTGAAAGAATGGCAGGACGGCCTCAGGGCACTCCTACCTAACATCAACATCAACTTTGGGGGGCTTCCGAACTCGTCGTCCTCTTCCTCATCCTCCTCGTCCTCCAGCGTCAACCACACGGGGGCGCCAGTTGGCTCAGGGGGTGTCTCGCACAGTCTGAGCTGGGACGGGACGGCCAGTTGGATGGACCCAGCTATTATAACAGGTAATCATCCGGGAGGCAGCTTGAGAGAGGCAGTTCGGGGGGCGGGGGGTGCTTTCAGCTAAAGCTGCCTCTTCAAAGCAACTCCTCCCATAGTGTAGTTGGATGGGGGGTTTCCATGACGATGTGCCGTTATGTAATGGGAGCGTTGGCAGTCTCTGCTGGCTCCTTCACGTGTAGCTCGGCGCTTCTCGCTTCTGCGTGGAGGCCGCGTCTTCGCTCTGACGTTTGTTACACGCACAGCCTCCCTGTGCCATGACGGCTGTCTGGCAGCCATGCCAGGCATTTAGGGGAACATACCAAGGGCTTTGCCCTTTTCTAATTGCCTCTCCCTCCCCCCTTTCTGTCTCTTCCTCCACTTGAACATGCTTTCCAGAATTGTGAGCTCGGGTTTTTACCACTGTAAATAGCAGAACTGTCCCTCGCACATGCACGCATGCCCACACACTTTCTCACTGAGCTGCCTGCACACATGGAACCCTAAGACCCTCAGCCACTATCTGCCTCCCCGAATCTGACAGGCATTCCTGGTGTATAAAGTTTTGTTGAACCCGAGTCTCCTGGACCCGCACTCTGCGTAGCCAGGCCCCCCCGCCTTGGGCTGTGGGCTGACTCCACCCCCAGCATCCTGCATCCTCTCCGGGCAGGGTCCTGTAATCGCAACCGGCACCAAACCCGCCAGACTCGAAACGAATTGATGCGGCCAATTAAAAGCGCTGCCCAGCCCTCGCGACGATACAGGCCTCAGAGTTGCAGGGCGACTGCCCAAATAATTAGGCCATTAAAGTGGGCCGCCGGTCGTTGGGGGGTGGTGGTGTCTTCAGCATGGACGCGACGGCCACTGGCTGCCTGCACAGCCACTATCTGCTGGGAGTTAATGACTCGCGGTTGGACTGGGGGGGCGGGGGAGGAGGAGGAGTCTCCCCTAGTGGGTGGTGTGCCACTTCTATTCTGAGGATGCCGCCCAGAGCCCTGCTCAGGAGACAGCTGAGGTTGCGACTCTGACTCCACCCTCTAAGTCCAAAGCTAATTCGTTTGGCAGCCAGACTGCAGCCATTGGTATTGTTGACGGCTCCCTGATTGGCCGTTTGGAGTGTCTGTTCATGCAGTGCAGTAAACCATAGAACAATCAATATAAACGTAAGTAGCTGGAGGTTTCTTTTACATCCTTTTCCCAAAACGCATTCTATTTCAGAGTAGCTCAAATAAAGTTAGTATCTTATAGCTAATGCCGAATTTGTCTAAGATTAGAAGGTGTCATGATTGCGATACTGGAAAGCAAATATTTTGACTGTAGAATCACAGTACTGCGTAATGGTTACGCATCCCTAATGTGATGCTTCCTCATGAGCGTCAGTTAGTCAGAAACGGCGGTCATTGACAGAAATTGGCACTTTGTAGCTCTAATATAGAAACCTTTCAGGCCAATAAGGAGAAATAGGCCAGTCACATTGTCAGGCATGGCTGGCCCCAGGGGTGCTTGTCGACTGGACTATCCCGAACAGCATTACTGTCCAACAGATCTTTCCAGAATCAGCTCCATTAATCATTTCGCACAAGGGCGATCGATGACGCTGTTTTATATAGGAATTGTGGATATGAAATTGAGTTTTGACGAGAGTGGGAACGCAGAACCGTTCCACAATGATTAGTGTGCCCCCTAAATGAGCTTGGTCTCAGATTTAACAAGCTGTGGAGGTTAAACTTTATGGAAGTTCCATGCATGAGGATTCCCTTATCACCTTATTTGCCCTGTTTGAAATTGAGCCCCAGCCATGACAAAGTGGATTGACCTTGGGGGATGGCCTTTTTATACTTAACTGCCCGTTTAACGTTTCATTTAAGCCCTCAGCCCTTTGCTGCAGCGATGCCGATCATAGGCGACACTGCAGAGACCCGTTTAAATGATGCATCTGTTTATGAGCCTGATTTGAGGAGGTTTCCTTGTGGTTAAACTCGTGCCACGTAAGTGCTCCAGGCCTTGATGCTGCTCGCTAGCAGTGGCACGTGGGGTTGTCCCATGAATGTTCAGTCCTGAATCCTTTCGGGCAGACCCTTTGGAGATGGCGTCTCTGCTTCCTTAAGGCCCCTTCCCGGCTTCCGGCCGAGGCAGCCCACTCTCTTCCCCGTCATGAATATTCACGCTTGGACCGGCTGCCAGCGTATGGAATGATTACGGGCGATTTGTGGTCCTGGCGACTCTGCGCTCCGGCAGTGATTATAATCAGCGCCAGATGGGCAGCATTCACCGCGCTGACGGATCTGCGCTGGCACCCACCCGCGCTGAACAGCGGGGCTCCGCTGCGGTTTCCATGGAGAGCGGACCACTAGGTGGCGCTGATGCATTCATGGCCCCCAGTGAACAGGCCAGCCTTGTACTAATGGAGTAAGTTGTCAGGGTAAGGTGGCTTGATTCAGTGATTTAGTAACAAAAAAACGCTCTCTGGTCAGTGGATTTGGGGCCAGACGTTTGATATAAAAGGCTGGAATGTTCCTCTATGGCAGGAGTGTTCATAAGTCACTGTGGGCGGGGCCGGGATGTGCCAGCCAATCACTGTGGATTTGACACGCCCCTTTCAGCTCTAACACTGGCTTCTGAGCCTCCTCTCTCCAGCAGACCTTCTCTCTGGTTGTGTGGGACATTTAAGGTGGGAGCTGATTCAGCAAGGCCAGGCCACACTGCACACCCAACCAATGTCTGTTTCCCCCCCCCCCCCCCCCCAGGTATTCCAGCAACCTCAGGCAACAGTTTGGACTCTCTCCAGGACGACAACCCCCCACACTGGCTTAAGTCGCTGCAGGCTCTCACAGAGATGGACGCTCCCGGCTCGACTGCGCCCCCCCAGCCCCCGCACAGCGCCCCGTTTGGAGCGCAGATACCCCTCCACAGAGCCGGCTGGGCGGCCTACCCACCGCCCGCTGCCAACCCCGCTGGCCAGTTCCACTCACCCCCGCCCGGATTCCAGACCGCCTTCAGACCCCCCGCCCAGACGCCCACAGATCTGCTACAGAGTGCCGCTATGGACCGTCACTAGGGATGGCGGCCGGCCGGCAAGCCCAATAACGGACACCCGTCAGTCGATTCATTGCAAAACTATTAACAACATAATAATAACAGCATTGTTTTTTTTTTTACCCTCTGCGCCCACCCCCTCCCCAATCTCCTAGCCCCTCACCCAACAGGCTCTTCCCCCTGTCTATCACATTACATCACCTCTGTCTGTCCAATGAAAGAAATTATAGTTCCCGCCCAGAAGAGGGTGCTGTGTTGGGGGATACAGGGGTCAGGTTGATCAGAGCCAGCAATTGACAGGATACTCTGGAGAGAAAAAATGTGGGCGAGATGGGGCCCACCAAAGGTCTGAACACAGCCCTAGCCTTCATCTTCTGTGCTCAGGAGAGGTTTGCATGAGAAATGGGAAAGGAAATGTCCTCTGGAGAAGAGAGGTGCTGGGATGGAAACAGGGTAGCTTGGTAAAGACAACAGATCTGCCTTTTAAAGCAATGCCAAATATGAGCCCCCTAAATTCCCTGGTCAGGTTGGCCCAAGGGCTTTGGCCAGTGTGGGCAAACAAAGGCAGGGTACTGTGGAGTCTCCTCAGGAATCCTGAGGCGCTGAGGTGTGAGTTGGCGCGGAGCTTGGAGCACTGTGGCTCGCCTCAGTGGTCGGGTGGCTTTTAGGGAGGTGAGGTGGGGGGGGGGGGGCAGTGATAACATGAGTGACATCGGGACCTCCGCCTGGAAGTCCCCCCCCCAAAGATCTCACCAGTCCTTCACGTCTAACCCGACCTTCGCCCTCCGTCTTTGCCATGGCTACAGGGAGAGGGGAAGGACAACCCTTTAGATGGTTTTGTTGTGTTTTGGGGATGGAATCGTTCACTGAGATTTAAAAAGAAGCATGTTTGAGTGATTCAGTGATGCCTGATTTCATGTTTTATTTTTGTTTTATTTGGGGTAATGCAAAGAAATTAACAGTATCATTGGTTTTAAATGAAAAGGAACCAGAATGGTAGCGTAATGAATGTTTGTACGTGTGGGGTTGTCCTCTCTCTCTCTCTGTCACGCACACATACAGATGTCACCACATCAACCGTGACGATATTCAAAGTCATATGTAAGGACAGCAGCACTTCAGGGTGACAGGAAGCAGTTTGGCGAGACCCCAGAAATTGACCTTTGCCCACCCCCTCCCCAAACTCTTTATTTTGTCTTAATTCTTTATTGGCTGTGTAGGTTCTTGCCAACTGTTCAGTATTCAACAGTATTCAAGAAAAGTAAATACATTCAGAGAAACTGATGCAGTTAGCCATGGGTTTTACAACATGCTAAAAAAAGTTTAAAATGAAAAGCTTAAGGAATTGTACCTCTCTCTACAGGTCTGGAAACTAAATCTTAAATAAAAAAGAAAACTTGACATGAGTTTGGGCCTTTTTTTCCCCCACCTGTGAACCTTCAGTCACTTTCTCTCTGGTGGCGAAGGCTGCCATCTTCGAAATGCTTGTGAGAAGTAGCGTGACACTTCCTGCACTGTGAGATGTCCCGTCTTTATCTGGGGTATGTGACCTCCAGTAAATCTGCCCGGTCACTTTCAGTGTGTGCGAAATGACTGTATGTTGCATGCAGCGATTGGCTGTGTCGGTGCTCTAACGGGATTGGCTGGCGGTGTTTGGCTTGGTACATCAGCAGGCAGCCCTGCGTTTCCTCTCGCAGCATCACGGCCCTTCCCTATGCTTCTGCCCCTGCATATCGGTGATCAGGGCTCTTTATCTGCACTCGCTTGGAGTCCCTGCTTATCACTCTACCCTTTGCTCCAGGCTGTTTACCTGTGGTTTATTAATAGTGCCAAATGATTCAGCATTTTCCCGCATTGTGGCCCCGCCCTGGGCTTATTTCGCTGAGTTTTTTTTTCCCCCCAGAATGAGGAGGGCAAAAGCGGCCGAGGGAGTCCGACTGGCCGCCCCTCTGCTGAAACTTCCTCCATTTGCCACCTTCACCTACATGTGTGGTTGGTGCATGAGGTCATAAATGCCCCCGAATACGCCGACACCATTAATCCGCCGACCAGGGTGCCATCCTTTGATATCGGGTATTAGTCAGCGTGGGATTTTGTGACTTTCGCATACCGGGAGCCGAGTGCCTTTAACCGAATAACTGCCGCAGGAAACCGAAGCGGACCGAGGTGTTGGCTGCGAAGGCCTGGTCCTGCGGACAGCGGCTCTGACATCGCCCATGATGTCCATTCAGAATGTGAGCGTACAATCGCCCGGCGGCTCTTAGGACCACAGCAGAAAAAAAAAACAGTTCACAAAGCTCTTCTGTAGACTATTGGATTCTGCTGTAAATTGTTTATCACTCTCAAGCAGAGTAATTATCGGCGCCATTTCTAAATGCATTGATTACACCAGGCAGCCGTACATTAAGTATTTCATGAAACGTTGCCAATAGTAAGAAATGGCGAATGGACGATAGCGCAGAGCCATGAATTAATGATGCTGATGGGCTGGGTGCCGTTGGCTTGGTTTCTCTGAGCTGCGTGTCGGAAGGCGCTGTGGATGCCGGCTGTCACACTGACCCTCCTCTTTTATTGTATTTAATTTTTCATTACAAACAGATGGCCGCTCCAGCCCCCGTCAGAGTGTGGGCAACCGGGTGAGTGACGTCTTGAACGCGTGAATGAAGCACCACCCCAGCTCTTGGCTCTGTTTTTCAAACTGTGGCTCTTATGGTACCAATCTTGTGTCTGTCCCCTTTTAGTCTGTAGGCGCGTTGCTGTGCCCCCCC
>JAODKM010000001.1:29646842-29670168 GCA_026780845.1 Petrocephalus sullivani
TTTTTTTTTTTTCTTTCTCTGTCTCCTCCCTCTGTGCCTACCCCCCTGCTCCTCCCCCGTCTGTCATATCTGGCTGTGCTAAGTCTCGTGTCACTCGGCTAATAGTGCACAGCTATTTCTGTGAGATTCGGCGAGTGAGTGCGGGTTTGCAGTCTGAGCGAGCGTATAACTACCTTGAACCGACTTTTAAGGCCCATGCTAATTTAGTTGGCTGAATATTTCGCGCTGGAGGATGTTGTTAGTTCAGCAAAATGGCTTTTTAGTAACCCAAACGAAAAATGGTACGACCCAGTGAACAGAGACACAGTCCCAGGCTTTGGTCGTTTGCTGTGGGTTATTTTTTTTGTCAGGGGTGTGCGTGAATATCTGCCATTTTCAGAGCCGTGCTGCATCACTGTTGCGATGTTGCACCACCTTGCCCATCTACAATCATTACTCCACAAGCCAATGAGGGCCGAGAGAACCACGCTTACTTATAGACTGAGTTATGTTGACAGTCTATAGTGAGAAATGATAACTGTCACTTCTCTTCATTTGAGGCGGAATCTCGCGTGAGTTGAGCCTGTCTATGAGATGGAAATCTCTAACTGAGGTTTATACCTTACCGAAAGAGAAATGCCCTGTAGGGGGCGTCCCCATAGGACATCCTTCTGGGCCTGGCTGGGTTGTACATGGCCTGATGGGAAACCCTGTAATTCTGGTAGTCCTGATGTATGCAGGACTCTCATCCATTCTGAAAATGTCTTGCCAAGCTCGCATTACCAGCTTTCACGCTGCAGTTTCATCTCCTCAAATGACTCAGGCCTTCGATTCACCTGGACTATGCATCTTCACTGATTAATTGGGATAAACGTTCTGCATTTTGCTTTCCTTCCCTCCTAATTGTGCCTGTCTGGGGTCTGTTCTGTTATTTTTCTCTTCTCAGGCAGATCTGGATGCGTGTGGACAGTTGTGGAAGGATTCATAATATTTCACGCATAGCGAGACACTGGTGTCAAGCTTGTTTCCACTTGTCGATTACCTGCCATATAATGACTTTCCCCCCGACCCCCCGAACTAAGTCAATGAAGTTCTTGTTTTGGCAAGTCCATGCACCCTTGTTGTCTCTGCGTCGTCTCCAGCTTAATTTGGGATAGTAGAAATGAATGAGAATGAACCACAAAGGGAGGAGGTACACTTTCATTTCAACTGGGGGCTTCAAGCAGTACAAGTGAACACATCAATGAGATTTTATTAATTTTTTATGGTTATACATTCCACAGTTGAACATTTCCAGGAATTATTTTTTCTTGTTTTTATTTTGTTTACTCAACAGACACATTACTGATGTAAAAGATTGACAGGTTCTTATACTGGTTGAAATGAAAGTTGCAGTATCTGTTTCTGCGTTCCTCTTGGGGTATTTTACACCACAACAATCTTCACCCTCTCCATTGACCTCTACACAGCACCAAACCCTTGTGTAACTACTTGACATCAACTATGAAGTGAACATGACTAGATAAACTGCTAACTGTATAATACTACTTTTCAGTTTATATTTTTCTGGTTTAATTATGGGGAAATAATTAGCAGCACCAAAGACCCCTTGGATAATCACGTTGTAGTCTCCAGTCTTGCTGCTGTGGTCGTTCAGGAGACCACGGTTCATGCAGCAACCGAAATTCAACCGTGGATCTGCAAGACACTTGCTCCCTAAATGAAGGAGAATGTTTTTAGAAATGTATTTAATTTCCTACACAATCAGACACCGGCGTAGAGAAACTGTTTAAAAGAAAGGGTGTTTGGTCTGTTTAAATATTCAGCTGAGGTTCTTAAGAGTTTACTGTTTTCTGTGTTGTTTTATTTAAATGTTTTTCTGCCGGATCAGCAGCTGTTGGACAGCGATCGCGTTGCGTCTCCGTCCCCGGAAAGTCTCTGATGGCGTGAGACGGCTTTTATCTGCCGCCTGCTTCCAGCGAGGGCGGGGTGGAGAAAATGCGCATTACGCCGAGTGTGTCAAGTCGGGTTATTGTAATTTCACGCTCGGCAGCTTGCTTTGCTGCCTGCGACCGAAAGTTTTTTTTTTTTTCTTCCCAAAACATCCAGGCGTCATGGAGTTGAGAAAGTGCCGAGTCTTGAGAGGAGGCCCCCCGCTCGCCCGGGCTGCCCAAGGTCGCTTCCCAATTCACGCCGGGGGTCTTTTTAAACGTCACTTTACGGGCTAATTAAGACTAATACCGGGAACAGGCCCGACGCGACCCCGCAATCACCGCCGAGCTGTTTGTCGCTCCGGTTGCCATGGCAGCACCCCCGCAGTTTAGCGGCCTGTCATCCGGGCCCCTTTAAACCCATTTTTTCTACTTCAATAAAAAAGCCAATTTGCTGCAGCATATTAATTGACTACAATTGTCTTGCTCTGGCGGATGATTCTTATCTAAAGGCGCCTGTCTGTTCGATGCGGGGGTTCTCCGCCTCGCCCCCTTCACCTCCCTGCGTTCCCTTCGCAGGCTGCGCCCTTCCCGAAGCCAGCCTCACTTTTCCAGCCGAAATCTCGCCCCTAAATTAGGCTGGTGTGACAAATGACATCATATGGGGAGGCGGCCGGGCTGGATGTGAGCGCATCCGTAAGGAATCGCTAGCCGGCCGTTTAATTGGCCCCTCGCAGAGCTCTGCACGGGAGACGAGCCGCGCACTCCGCCTGTCTAATGGAGGTTCTTTAGAAAGGGGGAAAAAAAAGTATAATTAAGTGCGTCGGCCGCCGAGCCATTCGTTAGTCTCGTTAATGTCTAATTGCATCGCCACGACCCTCTACTTGATTAGCAGCTTGGAAGGAGGGTGGAGAGATTCCATCAGGTAGGTATTTGGGGCTTTCTTTTCCTGCGAGAACAGCATCGAGGGCGCGCCTTTGATTTGAGCGGAGTCAGGAAATCCGGCAGATTCTAGGCTTTGGTCAAAGATGGTATAAGCCTATGATGCTTAGATCGCCATGGCAGACGCTTAAAAATAAACTTTTTCCAGACCCAAGCCTTTTTCTGATGGATCGTAAATTTGCTCATAACATTCTTAGTAATCCATTGGAAACTTGAAAGTATTGCCCTAACTGTTACGGCTTTGCTTATAACCCACATAAATGTAATACCAACTCAGTAGTCTGCTTTATACAGTCGGACTGTATGTTACTTTATAACAACCACTGATGATGCCTAATGGCAAGCATTTCTGAATACAGCTTGACAGAGGTCACTCTACTTTCACCTGGAATTGGACAGGAATCCCTGAAGAGATCTGGGGACTGATTTACATCCGCCATCTAATTTCACAAAAACACATGCAGCTGTTCGCAATGATTGTCAACCACCATTTTACATATTTTAATTTGCAATCACTGGCAATTTCTTAACAGACTGACTTATAGTCTATTCCTGGAAATTATTACTGTTATTATTAATTTCCTGTCTAAATGATGGGAAGTAGCCAGCAGCTGTAGCTATATGATGACTCCTGGGATGCCAGTAGGTCATCAGCATGTTGCTAAGCTAGCCACTGTGAAACTTCCAACATGGCCTCGGCTCACATGGTGAGACCCAAATGCACAGTCTAACAGTCCTGCTTTCTTTTGTATGCTTGGCAGCTTAGTGGGTGGCACTGTTCCCTGACACCTCCAGGGTTGGGGGGTTCAAAGACGTGCAGATTGGTGGACTGCAGTCTGTCCACTCTCCATGATGTGTGGGTGTGTATGTGCCCTAGAATGGACTGACATGTCCATGCAGTGTGCAGCCTGGGACAGACGCCAAGCCCCCTTTGTGACCCTGACTGAGGAGACAGATGGATGGACCCATTCAGCATTAAACATTCTGTGCGATGTCAAAGGCTGCCACACTGGTTTCCAGTTTGCTGGGTTATCATGTGGCAAAGGATCGATTATAAATCAGCATGAATATTAAGAACATAATGCATTATGAGCTCAGTTTTTGTAACTATCTTCCTGCACAGAATGGGGAGTAGAGCTGTTACTAGGTATCTGAGATCTTAGAGGCGTAAGGCAGGATGTGTAGCCGTCAGAAACAGCAGAGGCACCCATGTCATGATATCACACCCCCTCACCAACAGCCAAAGAACCCGCCACATGGTACAAACAGGATACTGCACCTTTCATTTTCCATTTTATGAATTACCCAATATTTTCCCCTTGGGCAGGTCTTGATCTTTTTTTTCTTTTTTTTTTTTTTAAATCGTTATATTGTCATTTTTACAATACTTTTTTTTTCTACAGAAATTGTAAAACACCCACAGGTACTTACTGCTATGACAACGATGGAATGGAGCTCACACGGTGCTGGGTAACGTCGCGCACCGCGTGGTAGAAGAGTGGCTTCCCTTAGAAAACAAACGAGAATAACCTAACAAAGGAAAAGGGCGCCCTCAGGCCTGGACTCGGTAAGAATGGGATGCACCTCAGACATGAAAATGTTCAAATGTAGGATTTCAGTTTCGATCCTGCTGGAAATTCTTTACATTTTTGTACAAGGCAGGTCGCCTCGCTGTTTTGCGGCTGTCCCATTCGCCTGGCGTTCGCTGGTTTCCTGCCACCTGGTGCGGCAATCTGTCCCAGTTGCCGTCTCTCTCATTCCGGGTCTCCATGTACCTTGACCTCTATCCGAGGAAAACCCGGCAAACCCCGTAGCTCGTCCACTCTCAAATGCTCAGAGCGTTTTCGCTCACTGCAGTGGATGGTCAGGCGTCTCACTCGAACTTTTGCTTCCGGGACCCTGCTGACATAATCAGTGGGGGTTTGTTCTTTCACTACCCTAGGTGGGTGGTGTTTCTGTTGAATAGCCCCCCCCCCCCCCCCATACCACCACCAACTGCGCCTCCATCCGCATCCCACTACCCATCAACGTGGCTATGAAGTGGGCAGGAACCTTACTGGTGACCGGATGTGCATCACCATGCCGTGCCACGGTCCCTGGTCGCTTGTGGCATCTGGCACAAAAGCTCAGTCTCTGTGAAAGACCCTACCAGGGTCTCGAATTTGTTAGACACACACACATTAAAAATACCATAGTCTTTAGCCGAGATAGATTGGGAATAATTCTAAATGTGTAGCAGGCTTTGTCGACTTGTCCCGGTTGCCGAGTCGGCAGTTTTGGGGGGCGGCGGTGCGCGGCCCTTAGCACACGGTGCCGTTCTCCGGCCGCGTCTTGGGGCACACGGAGCGGGACGGTGGCGGTTGCACGGACGGTGCCAGCGTGCAGAAGAAGCCGGCGATGAGCGTGAGGCCGAGGCCTCCCCAGGCGCAGAACATGGACCAGCCGTATCCGTGGGCGATGTCGTCGGGCAGCCCGTACAGGTAGCGCGGGTAGCGCGAGAGCTCGAAGTTTATGCCAGCCACGCAGGTGCACAGGGAGATGATGCAGAAGGTGCCTGACGAGGAGAGAGGGCGGACACGTGAGGCACAGCCCTAGGCAAGTGTCACTGCTGGCGCCCCCTGTCTGGGAACAAGTGAAAATGGCTTGCTATGTCAGAACCCCCTCAAAGATGACACCCTAGGCGGCTGTCTGTGTCTCTTAATGGGTTGATCAGCACTGATTCTGGGGAGGGCTAATTAAGCATGCATGACGGGTAAATTTAAAAAGTGATCCAAAAATATTTATATCCTTAACTTCTTTAATAATTCTTTAATTAATATGACTCAATCCTCTGTTATTGCACTTTTTAATCAGTAATGCCTTCTGGGCTATAAGACCATTCTCCACTTTCCACTTCAGAGAAATAGCTGTTATAAAAGTTTCAAACAAATTACCCCCCATACATTTCTGGGACAAGTTTAACTTCTCAGTCTGCAGACCCACAGAGAAGCCGAATCCTCCGCTTCAGGGGAACCGTCGGCGCTTCATTACATGCCCACAGGGGGCGCCGCGCTGCCCTGGCGTGCGTGTCTACCCCCCACTTGCCGGCACCTTCCCCCGGGCCCTGAACGCCATCCATCTTCCCCGACCATTTTGGAATTAAGCATCTTTGCTCGTGAATAAGTGCATGCTGTGCGAACGGGCACCTCAGGCTCTGCTAGCTGTGGTAGCGTACAGCTTCACACTCACATGCAGCTATATTTGTAACATACTTTATATTATTATTATTATTATTTTTTTTTCTTCAATATATTTGTACCTTAAATGTGAAGTACAGCAGGGGAGTACACAACCAATTGAGGTGTGATGCCTCCCTCAACGTTACAACTGCAGAAGCCGTCTTGGGATTTGAGCAGGTAGACTTCCGGTTGCGAGTCCATCCCCTTGCCGACTATGTTACCCAGAATCCCGCTGCTGCGGCCACCCGAAGTGCTGCGTTGCACCAACACTCACCTCCCATGAGGAAGAGCAGACCGGCCACATACTGCATGAGGCCACGGTCCCAACAGCAGCCGAGCACCCCGATGATCCAGCCGAAGAGGATGATGGCCACCGCCATCCCCATGAAGCCAGCAGTCATGCGCCTCAGGTCTGTGAGGGGAAGGAGAGAGAGGGAGGGAGCTCAGCACTGGAGGACCGCCAACCCGAATACCAGAGGAGTGCAGCCGGATAAGCCATAACCCCGGCATCACCACACCAGAGCCAGACTCCTCGCTTGAGAAGAGTGTGGCTCACTGCCCCGTGAGAGTTGAACCCGCAATCTTCGCAAGTAACGTGCTAATCGTAGCACCGTGTCACAAAGTGCAAAAAGCAGATAACAGATTGTCAGACTGCTTCTTTAAGAAAACATTCCCTCCAGCACTTAAAGGAGAATCTCTGCAGCATAATATATATAAGGAGTTAAATGTACAGTGCGAACTCCCGGGCTGGGTTCCTGGGAGTCTCTAAACAAATCTGCTTCAGCCAGGCCTTTTCACAGCCCGTCTGTGTCCTTCACAGTGATTTTTATAAATCTCTCCTCCAGTACAACAGGAGATATTTTATTGAGTGCACCGAGCTGGGTAACTTCATTAAGCACACTTTATCAGCAGGGGGCCTGAAGTCAAAGCCCAGTGACACACTTCTGTGTGTGTGTGTGGGTTATGTATATATTACATTGTGGAGACCAAATATCCCCACAATGTGATTCAAAACCAGTTATTTTCACATTGTGGGGACCATTTTTTCAGTCCACACAAGGGGAAATTCAATTTTATAAAAATTTGTGACTGCAATCAAAAACCTAAAATGCCAATAGTCTTGTATTTTGTTTGGTTACTTATGGTTAAGCTTAGGGCTGGGTAGGGGTTAAGGATGTTGTGATTGGGATTAGGGTTCTTCCCATAGAAATTAATGGACGGGCATCACTAACACAGGACTACAAATGTGTACTGCCTGGTTCATAGTCAGTGTTACGTTAGTTATTCAGACGGATTCTTTTTTTACTCATACACCTTAACGGCATTATTATGTAACACCAGCGCCATGGCATGACAAGTGTCGCCAGTTTGACTGACGTCGTCCATTGAGTCCCATATGACTGCTAAAGCATATATGTTTGCCACAGCAGGGTCGATAATGAAGGGGAATCTATGAGTTTATATTTGAAGGCAGATGAGGCACAGAAGGTTAGTGTTAGACTGCACACACCTCAGCAGCAAAGGGGCAGCATGTGTGTTGGTAAGACACCAGGGGCAATGCTGAGATGGAGGGGGGGCATTAGAGTGGCAAATTCAAACAGTGGGGCTAACCTCATCATTATCCAATGATATGTTTTGAATTGATGAGTGACTGTGGGTGGGCACTCCAGAAGCCAGTCAGCTTTCAGCTGTGAGAAACCCAACACCACAATGTGGTTGAACGGCTCACTGCCTAGTGGGCAGGAAGGGAGGCATGGGATATTTCCGAGAGTCCTGCTTTATCTGCAGTCGTCCGGCAGCTCCGTCGGAGGGGAACATGGGGTAGCTTAATTTGCGGGGAAAGGAGCGGTATGCTGTCAGAGAAGCCCGGGCCAACTAGAAGAGCTTGGCCTTGGCAGGATGTGGTGGAAAACTGGGTGGCAGTCATTAATGCGACGGACGGCAGTGTCCCCCCCCCCCCAGTGGGGCCGAGCTAAAGGGGAGAAGTTGCAACCGTAGGCGTGTGTGCAGAATGGCTGCAGAGCGTGTGGTGACAGGAGGCCCTCTGATGTCATAGTTTATTTACGTTTTGTTTATCCAGAGTGACGCATATATTTTGAGGGTCAGACAGTCCCTGGAGCAGTTGGGGGTTAAGGGCCTTGTGCAAGGGCCTGATGGTGACATCACTCTGCCAATTCTGAGATGTGAACCGGCAACCTTCCGATCGCAGGCGCAGTGCCACGACCCACTGAGACACACACCCCGCCCCCAGAGATGCAGTAATCTGTGCAGGGCAACTGGAGTCTATGGCTAATGTCCCGCAGTAGCTTGCTTTGTGGAGTTTGCAGGTTCTTACAGCCCTCGAACCCCTCCCAGGAGATGTAACACCTGCCACCTTCAATGGGTCCTGATGAGTGGTTCTGAGACATAGATGACTGGATTGATGAATGTCTGCATGTACAGTCAGCTGGTGGCTGTCTTTCAGTACATGTGCAGCATCCCTTCCAGATTGCTCCAGACAATAGTGGGTGTTCGGTGTGACTGGCTGTTCCGCTCCAGCGTGACTCATTGGAGGAGATGTGTATCTGGACCAGACATGGTGTTATAACAGAGAGCTTCTCCACACCCCACAGAGAATCCCTCAGAGTCACCAGTCACCAGTCAGAGTCACCCCTAGACGCCTATAACACCCTTGGTGATTGGTCGTGTCGTTAGGACTTCAGGTTTTCAAACGAGCGGAACATATATCGCCCCCCCGCCCGCTGCTCGCCACTTCTTCGATGATGTCATGTGACTTCGCGCGACTTTGTCCTGGCGGCCCGTTTAATTAAACGGCCCATTTCGCTCTGTCTACCCCCACACGCTGTGTGTCTATCAGCACTGCTGAAATCATTACTTTTACGATTATTATTCAGCGTTTCCCCGGCACGCCTTCCCGCGCGCGTTTACGGCTCGTCCATCTCGCACCGCCGCGATCTGACTGCGGCAAATCTTTCACCTTGCTCGGGCAAACCCTACTGGCTTCCCGCTGAGGGCCGCCAAAATGTGCTTCTGTTTCTGCCGGTGGAATAAATCACTATGTTCACCTCATCCGGCTGAATTCTGAATGCACAGTATGGCAACTAGTAGGCCCTAGAGCACTAATGTTTTTTCCACCCTTGAGAAAATACCATTTTGACCCATATACTAGCCAACAGCTCATTTAGAGGATCCTTGCTCTTCTGGATATTAGCCAATAAAAATGCAGTAGTTAAAGTAGTTAAATAGCTAACAGCTAAAGCTGTTTTAAGTACTTTTATACAGCCGGAAATGCCACATAAAGTACTGTAAGGAAATTACAGCATCGCTTTTGTTTACGATTCCAGATCCATCCCCGCTGCACTTTGGGGGAACAGCCACTAGGGGGCGTAGGCTTGCCCATGCAGACCTTATTCTGGTTGTGGAGGAGCAGGCGTGAAAGAATAATGTGGTGAGAGTTCTGGGTAGCCTTCGTGGCTCAGTAATCATCCCTGCAACCCCCCCCCCCCCCCACACACACACACACACAGGAAGGATGCATCCAGCTTCCCTATGGCGTAATTAATATCCTTCACATCCAATGACAATGGAGTTTGTTAGCCTTGGCAACATAAACAGGAACAGACAGAGGTCACTGCTGGAGAAAACAGATAAGTTCCATCAGTGAGTCGCCGTGGCGTCCCTTTGAACATTATACACACAGCAAAGCGTGGTGCAACGCAGCACTTCGGGTGGCCGCAGCAGCGGGATTCTGGGTAACATAGTCGGCAAGGGGATGGACTCGCAACCGGAACAGGCGCTGTTCTTCAGGCTCCGGGTCGCCATAACCCCCCATTCGGACGTTATTCTCGGCGTCCGTTTGCCCATTGGTCATCGCTCCAGGCTGCGGCAACTGCACATGCCAAGCTGGTGGCAAGTCAATCAAGTTGATGACGCCGACGATGATCGATGGCTGAGGGACTCTTTGCAATCGCTGTGCTCTGATTGACACACTGACTGTCTTTGTGCTGCATTCCTGCATTCTATTACAGAGGCCCTTTGTTTAAGGAGAAGCTTATGAACAATGCTGAAGGTTTGCAGTCGGGTTTTCCACATATTTCGGAATCACTTTCAGTTAAACATGACCAAGATTCCAGGGGGCCATGGGCATAGGTATTCCTGTACCAAAGACACCCTGTCCCATTGGCCCCAAGACTACAGACCTGTGGCGCTGACTTCCCACGTAATGAAGACCCTGGCCTGTCACGTCACCTCCTTTTCAGGGCAGCATCCTCCCCACCTGTAGAAGGCGCACTCTTACAAACTACAGCTTAACTACTGTCATGCCCTGCCCGTCGGATCCTCCTGTGTGCCCCCTCGTTTCCCTCGTGCAAATCCTCCTGTTCCCAGCTGTTTTGTGTGTTGCAATCAACGTTCTGTGCTTTTAGTCCGCCCTAGTCCTGTCCTCCCGGTAGGGTTTTGTCTATGCATTGTCTGCTAGCGCTCGTGCTTACTCCTGTTTGCTCCCGACTTCACCCTGTGTACCCTAAATAAACGCCCTTTTGAAGGGCTCAACCCCGACGGCTGCATCCACGGGTCGTAATTCCCGCTGTAAGCGTGACAACTACAACACACTTCTACAATTTACAAATTACAGTCCTAAACTTACATATGGCTCCTACATATATTATTATATAAAATACATAATATATGTACAATATTTATTGCTTGTCTATTGAGTTCTTTGTACTTTAGAACCATTTCTAATTTGGTATTGTAAAATTTGTAAATTTATAATTATTAGGATATTGCTTGTATATTGTCTATATAATATTTACATATACATAATACACAATATATGTATTATATATATAACATATTTATTTAATCTATATTGTTTGTATATTAAATTCCTTGTATTGGAGCCATTTGTAATTTTGGTACTGTAATATTTGTATTATTTGTTATTGGTACTTAATTTGTTAATTATTTTCTTACTGTCTGGGAGCAACTGTATCCACATAATTTCCTCAGGGATCAATAAAGTATTCTGAATCTGAATCTGAATGAATGTGAATGAACCTGGAGAGCCGCAGCGCGGTGCCCCCGGGTCGCGCTAATCACCGGTTCCAGTTCACTGCCCGGCTTGCTGATGCTTTCCTGCAGGAATCGGGAGAGCGGCGGGAACTGGGGCGGGCCAGCTCAGCACTGTCAGTCGGCACCTGAGGACCAGGCCAGAGCCGGACACCTCATTTAAACCAGATAACCCCACGCCTGTGAGCTGCTGCACTGCTGGCGTACCCCCGTCCCTTCCTGCAGACCACTCTGTCCCCCTCGTGTCATTTCCCCCCCCATGCACCCCCGATGACAGGACGCCCTCGTGGTCCAGCACCTCCAGCAGGCCACTAGCCTCTGATCCTTCAGCCTCTGTCATCTCAAGGCCCCCTGCCGTTTCTCTCTGGTTGAAGGGATCCCTCCTGGAGTCCGATTCACTTACGACCCATTAACAAAGACCCGCGGTGTCTGTATAATGAGCCGCCACTTACAATCACAGCTGGCGAGTGTGAAGTGGGTGGGGGGCACAGATCCTGCTTCATAGTGCCCAAAACACACTCCTGAGGTCTATACTCCCCTCCACGAGAAACAGGGACACCCCAACCTAGATTTTTCGTTGCCTTAGCATCTAGCTCCCCGCCCTCTGCCTGAGCCATCTTCCTGACTGGCAGACTGTCCCCATCCTCTGCTGTCTCTCTCTCTCTCTCCTCCTTGGCCTACCTGGGACAGATGTGCAGCTCCAGGCCCAGCGGTTGCCCCCCCAAGCCACCAGAGCCTCAGTCGTACAGGTTTCCCGACGTATTTTAATTAGTGCCTGATTAACACCTGGAAGGCCAGGTGTGCTGCCTTACTGCCGTGCCTGATGACTGCAGAGAACAATTAAGAGGTGAGATATCTGGAAAATGACAGTATGTGATGGGGTTGTAAGAGCGGGTGGCTGGGGTGTGGGGGGTAGGGATGAGTCGGCCCCTCACCCCCCCGCCCCCCCTCCCCCTGTAGTCACAGAGTTGTTGCTTTTCTAATGTGAGTAAAATGAGGCCTCTGGTTGTAGGGGCTGTTACCTAATATGTACACAAACTTGGCAACTCACGACACCAATACTTCTGCAGAAAAGTGAATATATTATGTATAGGCGGCCAGAGTAAAATGCTGAGAGATATGTCAACCGCAAAAATGTACACAGCGGCAGCCAGGTACAGAGGAGCAGGCTGGACCCTCTTTTGTCTCCGGAACCACTTTGTGGGTTGATGAGCTGTGTGTTCAGAGATGCCTTTATCCAAGTCTACCGTACAGGAGGAGGTTACAGTTTGTGTGCCCATGTATCATTAGCATAGTCCTGTACTTGTTGAGGTACAGGAGCCTTTCTGCACAGCACTGCTAGCCCGAGCTGTTATGTTTGCACTTGTGTCCTTTTTGGTGGTGTTCACCAGTCTAGCCATTCTAGCACCGTGCATCTGATCAGTCTCCTCTTGACCTGTTTTAGACAACAGAACTGCCACTGACTTAATGCCTTCTTAATCTTAATGCCATAAACTCTAGACACAGTACATGTCCTAACATGATGCATATACATGATGACCTGCTAGGCTATAAACATATAAACAAACAAACAAAAACACCACTGTACACTCTGTACAGTTCTGTCCTGCCTGCACCTGTGTCATCTTGTTGTTTCTGTTTTCATTCTTGTGTTGCACCATGGTCCTGGAGGCACAATGTTTCGTTTCCCTGTGTACTGCATATATGGCTAAAATGGCAATAAACCTGTTTGACTTGACATGACATTATAGTGTGAAAATCTCAAGATGGTGGCTGTTTCCAAGATGTTGGAACCACCAATCACAGCATGTTTAGGGTCACTGTGATCAGCAGTCTTAGCTGTTCTAATGCTCTGCTGAATAGTAAGTCAGCCTCCTGACCCTGTCTGCATGCTGTATGTACTCAGTTGCAGCCACATTATTGGATGTTTAGAGGATTGTGGCGTTTGCATCAGGCAGCAGGTGCAATTCATAACACGGACACTGAGTGTAGTACAATACTGATCAGACCAGAAAACAAGAAAAGGCTAGTCACGCAAACATAAAGTCTCTTTGGAGATGGTGTAAGCAGTTTATCTGGAAGAGGGTCAATGCTGGAATGATCCTACTGGAGATTTACAGTCCCTTATTGATGAGCTGCTGATTGGTGAGGTGTGTAATATAGAGGATGGGATGGTTTGTGTAAAATATGAAGCGATTTCAGGTGTTTGCCATCCGTTATCCATCTGATGCCAGCATTACTTTTTAATTATATTTCCGAACCCTAGGTTTGCCAAAAAAAGAAGCTCTGGAGGTGAACGCAGTTCCTCGCCTAAATGGCAAAGCATTTTCAGATCAGTAAAGATTTAGTAACAAATGCTACCCCTGGCTAGCTCATGCTAATGACTTCTGCCTGCCATCCATTGCATAACGAGGGCTCTGTAATTCTTTTTTAGTTTAGAGAGAGTTTTACTTGTAGGCAAGTAAGCTTCTCAGTAAAATGTCAATTTGACCAAGAGATTTAATCAAAAAAATCATGGTGACATCTTTACAGGACGCAGATCCTGACTTTTCAGATAAATCCACCAAAGTAACACAGTGTGAGGTGAACTGCTAAGCGTTTATCTTAATAGGGTTTGTGTTTATCTGTTCCGACAAGAGCAGCTACTGCAGAGCGACCTGGTGGAACCTTAATCTCGTTACTCACGTCACCAGCAGGGGGCGACAGAAGAGTGAACGGAGAGGTGGCATCCTTCACAAGAGGGCTCGACTCGCCGCGCCCTTTTGAAATGTCAGCCTTCTTCTTCGACTCCACGTCGGCAATCGAGAAGGAAACGTCTGGCTCGCCGTGCGATGCCAATCCATGAGGAGATGAGAGGAAAGATTTGGCCGGAGGCTTAGTGACAGCCATTCCTGACTGAGATGTGGCTGACCCACCCCCCCCCCCCCCCCGTCAGCCACTCCACTCACCTCGAGTTCACTGTCAAACTGCAGCTTCCCCACATGGTGGCCTGAGCCAGCAACAGCGCCATAAATAGACTTCAAACAAATTAATATTCTCTGTGACCCTGACCAGGATACACGGTCACAAGATGGATGGATGGACAATTAATATTAGTGACAGTGTTAGGCTCAGAAGCAATTAACTTCATACACTTTTAAATGTCAGTGTGGGAAACACCAAAAGGTTACACAGCACGGGGGGCACAAGGGAAGGAAACCCTCAAGCAGTGGCAGGCTGAGATGTGACTTGACCTTTGACCTTTGCCCAGGGCATGGAGAGCTGACAGACAGAATGGCCCTGGTGATTTGCCTCCTCAGCGTGCTAGCTGCCACTGCCTGCGGTCACGCCCCCACAGTGACCTCCGCTCTGCTAACAGGCTGCTCCTGAATACTGATCTAACATTTCAACAACCAATCACGCGCCACGCAGGTCAGTACTAGTCATTACTATTACTATTCCTTGCCATCAAGTTGACGTCACCTCCTGGTGACCATATACATGCCTAGTGCCTGGGTCTTCGGGCTTCCTCTTGTCACATCTATCATTAGGACCGTCCAGATCAGTCATGATCGTCATCGTCTTCTTTCATCTTCAACCTTTCGAGCCACCGCTAGTGTGGATCATCAGAGCTTAAAACTTTCAGCACAGTGGTATGTGACAGATAAACTGCCCAATCAAGTCCCAGAATAAACCCTGCTGTTAGACCTTAGAGGGAATGAATCACTGGGGTCATAATGCCCAGTGGTATAAAAAGCAGCAAGTGACTGCAGTAAAAAATCTTATATTTAATGATCAGTTTGCTGGGATAGTCTGCCTAGTACTGGGCAGGACCTCATTTGGCTACAGAAGAGCAGGAATTCTTCAAAGCATGGATTCAACAAGGTGCTGGAAACTCCTTTATGGATTTTGATCCATGATATTTTTGCACTATCCTTCCTCTTGGCTTTAACGAGTCTGTGTGTTCCCCACTGACCGCTCTCATTACCGACGTGATTTAGGCCCCAAACCTGCCAATGACTGGATCTTTCTTTCTGTATATCATACCACCCTCTGTAAACCATTGACACTGCAGTCTGTGGAAATCCCAGGATGGAGGCTGTTTCTAAGACGCTGGAACCATCACGTCTGGCACCAACAAACACACTGAGATCTGACTTCTTAGCTTCTAAATCACATAGATCACACACGTTGCCCAGTCTAAAGCTTCACTCAATGCTGACTGAACCTTTTGACCCCGTCTGCTTCCATGTATTGCTTGTTGGTTTGTAGGAGCAGGCTGGTAATGGTACTGTAACCGCAGAACCTGACCTTGACGAGGGAGTTTGTCAGTCAGGAAGCTGGCATCTCTCTTAGCAAGCAGGGAGCCCCATTCAGCTAGTGGGAACGGAGGACCTGAAACCCAGAGAGGTGGCCAGGGGCCCTGCATCTGCAGAGAGGCTCGGCAGTGGGTCCACCCACATACTCACACGCAGCCTGCGGGCGCCGTGCCGATTGAGCTCCGGCAGAGTTTCGGGGCGGGGGTGGGTGCCCCATGTTGAACATGCCATATGTGTGGTCAGGGGCCCGCAAATGATATGGGGCTTAAGGCTTTTGTTCTCTGGGTGAATATTTAAATTATTGTATATATGAATGCATGAATATTCATGCAAAAATGTGACTCACATGCGACTCACATCTCCTCCCCAGGAGCTCCAGCTCGTGACAGATACTGCACTGTCTGTCCTCCTCTCTCACGAGCATTTCTCTTTAAACATAACATTTTGAAAATGCATCGTCTGTTTTCTGTCACCTTAATTTTGGGACAGCAAAACAACAGATTCCACCACGGAGGATCACTGGGGGCGACATGATGCCAGCTGTTGAACTCGAGACAAACAAAGTGCTGTCACTTTAAATCTTCTCGCCTGTACTTTGTACAGCACCTAGCGCTGCTTCCCCAAGGCATTCTGGGTATTGTCGTCAGTCACACATCAACAAAATTTAAAGGGGAGGTATTTCACAGAATAAAATGGTATGCTTCTGTCTTATTTTCTTTAGCTCGTTTTTATAGTACTGGAGAGATTTAATGAGGCAGAATATGAGATGGAACATGCACCAGAGTGCAGTATTAACAAGCACTAGATGCGCGTGGCCGGCCTTGGGCAGCACGCTAGATCACTGGGCAGCACTGTCATCTCAGTCCCTCCGCTCTCCCGGTGTCAGATGGGTTTCCTCCAGGTACCCATAATCCAAAGACTTCTAGCTAGGCAACTGGACATCTACAAACTGCCCAAAGTGCATGCTTGTGTTTGGGGTGTTCTGTCCAGGGCGGTACCCTGGCTTCGTGCCCTATGATGACCAGGATAGGCTCCAGAGCCTCCTGCATCCCTGTACTGGATACTGGAAGTTGGATGGATGGATGGTCAGTACAACGTAGCACAGGGTTTCCAGCTTCGAACAAGTCTGCACACACATTCACATGCATGTAACCGTTTTATTACCTTGTAAATAGTCCGTAGGGTTTGCAAACTGCCCCAACGCTGTTGATGTGGGTAATTTGAGGTTTATAATGGAATAGTATAGATTTGCCGCAAAATTTCTAGCGTGACCATGACAGTCGGAAAGTGTAAGAGAGTTGGCAACAAAAAAACAAATAAACAAACATAAAAAAACCTGTTTACCTGAGCTGCTCCATCATTACAGTGTTTTAGTGTTTATTCTTTAAAAGCTAAGCACTGTAAAGGCAGATCCAGAGTAGGTCTTCATACCTTATGGCATGAAGCACAGTTTACAGAGGTGGCCTCCTGGCTCTGTCTGTCCAGATACGGCACTCAGCATCATGTGATATGACTTCCAGCTTAATTCACGGTTAATGTTTAATGCGCCTGTTGTGTCCCAGTAATGTAGCCAGGCCAGACTTTCCCTGGAGTTACCCTGCATGTTGAGCGAGCCCTACTCATGAATTTTAATTGTATTTGCTTGGCAGAGTAATTTTACAGCCAAACGCCGTCAGCGTGCAACTGAGGTCAGAGTGACTCGGCTGAGGTCACCTTGCTCAAGGGTACTGCAGCAAAAGCTCCTTTGGGACTGGAAGGGGTAGCCGGTTGGTCACAAAAGCCAACCAACATGCCCAGCTAGTAAGTATATAATGTAAATGTAACATGTGGATCCATTCATCCATCTTCTAACTACTCATTCTGCGGAGGGTTGCAGGGGTCCTGGAGTCTATCTCAGGAAATAGAGGGTACAAGACAGAGGACACCCTGGATGGGATTCCAGCCCAACCCAAAGGAGGCAGACACACACACACTCACACACTATGAGTGATTTAGTAACACCAGTTAGCCAAACTGCATGTCTTGGACCTGCGGTAGGAAACCTGAATGAGCCATTATTTAAATAAACTTGAATTACATGGAAATACCACAAACCCTAAACACTGCATACAGACTAAACTCACAGCAAGTAAAAATCTGCTGTATTTATTCTTAAAAATAGTCATAGCACTTGATGACTTTCTGGGAAGCTGCTTTAATGTGACTGTCCAAATGAAAATGTGATGGTTGACTAGTTTTATGGATGCACCAGTAAAGCGGAAAGCTCAGAGTGGGCGAGCAAACGATGGCTGTCCCATGTCATCCTGGTAATGGCATCAATTAGCCCCCCCAATGGGGAAGCAGCATCCTCCTTGTGAGAAAATAAACACCCTTTCAGCTTTGCTCTTCGCTCGGATAAGCACTCTGTGGGAATGTGGCGCCCTCTATCCAGGGTATCAGTTACTGCAAGCTGACTCTAAACAGAGGCTGGCATGAAACTTCCACCCATTTGATGAGTATGGTCTGGCTGCAGAACACTGGGTAACTTCCACTAGGAGGACCTCCACACCTGGACCAGTCATGACACCACTGAAGAGAACTCAGGAATTGCTGTTTGTACCTTGTTTTCTTTAAAATGATGAAGACAGATATTTCTCATAATATCATAAGCTACATAAAGGTGAGAATTTCACACCGAAACAGCAAATCTAAAATATATAAATAGATATTAACATCTGTTCCCATATATTTAAATGAGATTATTAATGTCTTTTCCCAATATTGCACCAAACTGGGAAAATATTAATACCATTTGAAATAGCAAATGTATATCTTACAAGAGATGTTTAAAGTCAATTCCAGACGTTGTACTAACATCTGGAATTATGTAGGTCATGTGATTCCAAGCCACCAAATGGCAGCACCACTTCTGTTCCCGAAGTCTCTGTGACACTGTGACCGGGCCAGATAATGAGGTCCTGTGATTTCCAGACGCACCACAGAGGACCCCCAGTGTCTACAGTCAGATCCTGTTGGATTTATCAATAACTTTTATCCAAAGCAACATGCAACTAAGAAAGTCACAGGGGCAATTAGAGTCATGGGTCACAAGGGCCCACATCACTCTACAGACCCAGGGATTTAAACCCACAATCTTCCAGTCACCAAAGCAGCATCCTAACCCACTGAGCCACACCTGGCAGCTAAAGCTGGCTTAGCTTTTCCAAATTGGCAACATTTCCACATATATATCACTGTAACCTTGACCAGGATATGTGGCTGGCAGATGGATGGATGGATCTACATATATGGGTAGCACTGTCACCTCACACTCGCTCCTTCCTGGCCTGCGGTTCAGTCTCCCCCCCAGTTCTATGCATGAGCAGTTGGCATGTTCTCTCTGCATTCATGTGGGTGTCCTCCGGAGCTCCAAAAATACACAGCTGCCTGCTGGATGGGTGTCTCTAGATTGGCCTTAGTGTGTGAATTTGTGGTCCATGGCGAAACAGGGATGAAAAATAGATAGATAGACATATATAAATATGCTATTTACGTGTGTATATTTAAGCAACAAGTTATTTGGGGGGTAGGAGCTCCGAGCGGCAGAGGGGCTCGGGCGATGGGTTTGGCAAATCGGGCTGAAGCAGCGATGGATTTGCACTCCACCGAGAAAAGTTCTGGGAAAATCTCTCTCCTGGTGCCGGTGTTTCCATCTGGGGAAGGTGGGGGGTGTAGGTGAGAGTGTTTTTCTGTCCGTTTGTTCCGGGGAAGCTTGAGTATGTTAGATCCAGGTGCAAAATGGAGACCTCACTGACGGGATATAAGCCGATCCAGTGAGCTGAACACCCCCTCTCTGAGCAGCAGATCCAAGGAAAACATTGTGGGGGGGGGGTCCAGCACAGAGCATTAGCGTACCACCGCGATGGTGACCTGTCAGAGGTCTTCAGAGAGCCAACTGTATGCGTAGAAGGTGAATATCATAAATAATATCATAAATGGACCCAACCAGACCAAATTTACCTTCATGCTTTGCTGACGACCGGAGTGGATGTGATTATTCAGGGAGTGCCGCAGAGTTTCATACTAGTGCATCTGCTGAGTAGCTGGGCTAATTACTCTATAATCAGAATAATAATAAAGTCAGCTTTTCAGAGAGTGAAGGATGGCGGCTTTAAACACTGCGGCCCATCTGTAAATGTGCGAGATGTGAGCCGAGCCTGACGGGGGAAGCGTTAAGCGGATTGATGCTGCAGGCCGCCGCCTGGCACCGGCGCGGGGCAGACGCCAGGGGCCATATGGCGGTATGGGAGAGCAGGCCCCGGAGCACGCAGGCCCTGGCCTCTGTCCCCCACCCCGGCCTGTCTGCCCTGCCCCTCCTGCCCGGGTGTGAATCTGTCACGTACTTACTCTCCTGGCAGGGGTTCACCGAGTAGGAAAAAAAGAATAAAACATGAAACAGCCTTGATCTTTGCATTAGCTCTCTTGTCCATCCTGCCCGCCTGCCCCGAACGCGGGGGGTGCCTCCAAGTGCCAAAACATTCCCTATAAATGCACAGAGGCAAAGATGGCTTCAGGGGCAGCCGGGTCAGTAAAGGCAGAGATCTAACTATGTGGAAAAATGAGGCCCAGGGTGGGAGGGATTACCACATTTCAATCACAGCCTGATTAATCTCATTGGATATAAGATTATATCAAAGGCCGCCATTGGTTAAACAGGCAGTAGATGACAGCATTCAGTAATTCCAGCCATCTCCGGGCTTGATGTCGCTAGCAGGTCCCTGCGGGCTCTGGCTGCGAGCCACCCTCCTGCGGTTTGTCACTTTTCTCAGACCGCTAAAATGCGGTTTCTTTCCTCCAGGACTGCAGCTTCTCTTTCCCACAGGTGATGGCCTTTCAAGGGGAAGCCACCTTCCAAGGGTACCGGGGGGATCCTTCCGGCTCTTTCTCTCATTTAAAGCGTGAGCATTTAGCTGAATGAACAACCGCGCTAATTTAACACACACGCCAAGGCGCTACGAGTCCCAGCACTCGGGGCCAATACTGCCTTTTGGCAGCGGCTAAAATCCCACCGCGCTGAGCTGGACCTCGCGGTAGACCACCGTTACGCTCCCGAGAACCCTTCAGCACCTTTGGAGGCAAGTTCTAAAGGATCAATCCTACTGCCTTCTGATTAATGGAATGTATGCCTTCAGCACTCGCTGGAATTAATCCTGCTATCAGGTTCTGCCGCTGCTGCGTGGAGCACAGCTATTTTAACAGATACAGGAAATACACATTTGTTTACAGCCCTCTGTAGCCTTGTTGTCATACAAAACGTATCTTGGCAACGCACAGCCATGAGTGTGGCTCCGGATAAGAGCAGCCACTAAGTAAATACGCATTCAGATCCAAGCAGGGCTCGTTGATGTCGCAGAGGTGGCAGATTGCGATCTCGGGAGCCGTGCTTTGCAGTTGTTTGCCGATTCTCCTCCCTCCCTCCGAACTCCTCAGCCGAGGCTGGTCTGCATATCTCTGATCAAACCGCCGGACAAAGAACACTCCAGTGATTGAGTAGCACCAATAAAAGGGCCGCGACGACCCCTTAAGGCCCGGCACCGGCTGTTACCGGGACAAACTAATACGGACCTTTCCAGTATTTATAGACAATAAACGGGCCGGATTTAATCAGTGGCGGAATGCTTGATTAGAAGGTGACGTGACGGGAGAGTGGCACCACAGACAGAGCTGTCAGTTATCACTCCATAGGCGCCATGCCTGCCAGAGACAGCAGACACTGGGCAATTATCTGCTACTTCCAGATCATTCTATGGAGGGGTGGCGGCTATGCTAATGGTTTGGATAGAGAAAGCTATTTCAGAAAAAGTAATTACATTTACGTTTTCACGAGCGAGATTATGGGACAAAGTGTAGAGCAGCCAGTACGACTGAGCCCGGATTTAGGCTGCCCTCTCCTCGTACAGCCTGTAGGGGGAGCCTAAGAGGCACGACTAAGGGCAGCTGATAATTGTACACTATAGAAGTGGCATGTTTACACGGGCAGCTAATTAATCCCAGCAGCATAATGAGCTCTTTTCCTGAATGCGCTTAAACATAAGAGGTGGCAGTCATTCGCCGCCTGTGCCGGAGTGTCAAGGAGGCTGGTTCAGGCCTGTTGTTAGGCACACGGGTGACGTCACAGTACTTGTACCAAACCCCCACCCCTCTCCAGCGCCATCAGCCCCAGCTCACACCCACCTGTGAAACAACACACGCTCCAGTGTGTGTTCTGATGGCCTAAATCATAACCCATAAAAGCATCTCTCTCGCTGGCTAAGTGTAGGGGTGCCTGAACCATGCTTATCTGCCCCCCCCCCCCCCACACCCCTCAGGTGGAGCATAAAAGGCCTTGCGCGGCTCATTAAAAAGGTCAGCATGCCGCAGCTAACGGCACGTGTCCGCGTGACGGAAAGCACGAGGAATGGATACATCTAATGCGGTCGAAAACACGGTTAGAATCCCTCCCCGTGCAATATGTATTAAAAAGGCTCCATCATCTGACGCATCCCTCCTCCCCGTACGTTGTACTCGTGATCTTTCCGTGCAATTCCGAGTGGTCCTGTTCAACCAGGATGGAACAGCGGACAGCAGCCCTGCCATTTCGGAAGGAACCCGGAGGCTGGTGTAGCTCTCCTTGGCGACCATGGCCCACGTTACACCGCCAGCCATAAACTACACCGCGAGCACTAATGGACGTTAGCGAGTACACTGGGGAGCTTTTCCAGGCGTTCACACCGCACAGTCCATAGTCTGATAGTCCATAGTCCACAGTCCCATTTGGGGCTGCATGACAGCTAACACGCTGTTTGTTAGAGAATGTTTTTTAGATGTTTTATTAATTGTTCGGCTGCAGCTGGCGCTGGAGTCCTGCCCATACTGGGGCGACAGGGAGATTAAAACACCCCTCTGTGTGTTTCTCTGTCCTATTTATATTTGTTGGCTGTGGCTCCTCCCCTTGGACCTTGTCACATTCGCATTGGCTGGGTGAGATGAAGGGACTTGAGGCTGACTGACCCTTTCTCTCCAGGAGACCCCAGCTGACGGCATTCAGGATGCAGCCACTAGGGGGGGCTGTAAGGCACCCAGTGGCCCGCAGTCACTCGTCAGCAGATTTGAGGGGGAATCAGCCACTCAGCTCCTGCGGTCCACAGCACCCTGCAGTTGTATAACAGTTTAATCATATTTACCGAAAGGCCAGGGCCTTTGTCAGGAGGGTTTATCTATTACAGAGTAACTGAGCAGGGCAGTGTGATTGGCGCCATGCGGCGGGGAGGCCTGCCTTTGATGTTCTCCGCAGCGAGGCGGGCACCGCGTGGTCACGTGACCGACAGGCGTCCACCACATCGCCCCAAATCGCGCTAACGCTGTTCCCTCTGCTGTCACTCGTGGCACTGGGATCCTGAAGATTCTTGCCCGTCCGTCTATCAATTTAGGGCAAGAATGAAGAGGAACTTTCCGCTAGGAGAGCAGACCTAATAAACCGCGGCGGAGAGAAAGCCAGCCATAGCCCCCGGCGGCGGGCACGGCCGTCCGAAGCGAGCCACCGCATTAGCGATTCAGCCGCTGGGCCCCGCTTGGCGTATAGCGGCATGACCTTGGCTTACGATGCAGGCCTGGATGAAGGAACATTCCGGCGTGTGTGGGTGCAGATAAGCGGGTGGGCGCGTGCCCATCAGTAGGCGGGGGGGAATGGGCTGGGGTGTAAGCCTGACCTCCACCGATGTGGTGAGGCTGCCTCAGATGGACTGACAGCACACCAGTGAGGTCTGTGCGGGTGCTTGGCACAACGCCATGCAAGTTTGTCTCGCGGTAATGGCACCCCCCCCCCCCCCCCCCCCCGCCGGCCCCGCCCTTCGCTTTGGGCCGTGGCTTT
>JAODKM010000001.1:29716323-29727679 GCA_026780845.1 Petrocephalus sullivani
GGGGGAGGGGGAAGGGCGGAGGGGGGGGGGAGGGGGAGGAGAAAGGAGAGGGGGGGTGGGCGGGGGGGGAGGGGGGGGGGGAGGGAGGGGGGCACATGACAGATGCCCCTGCCCCCCTGCACTGAGCTGTGCTCCATCTTATTGGGTGTTATATTTTGAATGTCTTGATCATTTCTGGATTGCCCTCCCCAGGGAATGGAGGGCACAGATGGTGGGGGTGTGGGGAAGAAGATAGATGGATATGTCTGACAGCCTATCCCCTACTCTCTCTATCTCTATCTCTGTGTTTCTGCCCAAAGCTCTAGCCGTGGGGCGGAAGGGGGGGGGGGTCTCCATTCCAAAGCAAACAGTTTGAGAGCACATATCCAGTAAATCCCACACCAGGCTCAACACACCAAGGCAACTTGTGTTGTGGAAAATGCACCAAAGCTGTGAGTATCATTAAGACACACACACACACACAAATACTTACATACACACAAATATATACACACGGACACTGAAAAATGTGCACGTGATCAGGGCTGTTCAATAACTAAAGCATCAGCATCAGATTTTCATACTGCACTGGGTATTGCTGTTGTACCTTTGAATAGGGCAATTATTATATACCGTGTCACAAACCAACAAATGTAAATGCACAATTATAACTCGGTATAGTAGCATGGAAGTGACCTTGATAGCTGATAACCATGAGACCCTCGATAGCCATAGATAAAAAAGTAAATAAATAAACTAAACCAATAAACCACTGCCAAAAGGTACAAGGGAATCCACCATGGCAGCTTGCATCGGGATTCTCAAGTACAAGCCGCTGTGTACAGTAACTGTTACGAGTCACATTTATCCAAGCTTAAAAACTCAAAAGAGTGTCGAAAGTCACTGGTGGAAAACAGCTGATTTAACCATTCCGCAAACTTAGGGTTGGTCAGACCCAGAACATTCTGAATGAGATATGCAGGTGGGGCCACGTTAGGCTTGCTCCAACAGCATTCGCATCATCTCGCCATTTCCCTGCCCACCACCAATCAATCTCTGAGCCCGACTGTGGTCTCTACTAGATGCCTTGACATGGGAGCCGACAGCCAATCACAAAGGTTTAACCGTTACCCAGAAACCTCCTGCTCCTTGACGGGCTACCAGTTTGGCCGAAGTACCAAATGCCAGAAACGGCAAATAACTCAGCGTGTAATGCAATGTGACCGTCTGACAGTCCTTCCTGCACGCAGCGCGGTCCGTACAACTCCTGAAACTGGAAAGATTTAAATCCACCCCATCCTAGCATAATGCCCCTGATAAATTTACATCGTAAAAATCACCTTTTTAAAACAGGAAACGTTTAAATACACATGAGAGCTTGATGGATTTGAACCAAATGGCATCAGAGCGATTCCCTCCTGCAGTATTCCATGCACAAAGATATGCATTAGCAGCAGGCAAGAAACGTCCTTCAGCGAAACCACAGATTGCTTTTGTGCGCTGCTTTCAAAGTGCTGCAATGTTATTTAGACCCCAAGGGTAAGGCCAGCCACATGATACAAACGTTATAAAGGTATACTGTGTGTTTTCTGTACATGTTTTGTTTCCATTATAAAGGGAAAGCGACCCTGCACAACTGTGTACAATTTGCGTGCCGTTATGTGAGAATGCGAGGCTTTAAAAATGAGAAGACTCAGTCAGAGCTTTAAAAGGTTTTCTGTGGTCAGTGCCGTCTCGGGCAACTTAGTTGTGCCTTAGATTACTGGTAGTGGAAGGAGCAGCCGTGCCATCTTTCTTCCCAGAAAACACAAATTCGCGCACAGATGTTTTTATCAGTTTCATCCTGAATCTAATCACCGTTTCTGGTGCGATCCACGCACGCACGGCGGCTCTACCTTTCCGAATGAGGTCCTCGATGTCCTGATCGAAGCCCTGCCGGTGGCATTTGCTCCACAGCCCCATGTTAGTGGAGTTGTACTGCCGGCTGCACTCGTCCGCCGCGCTCATGGCGAACAGCTGCCTCCGATTGCGGGCGAGCAGCAGCTTCTCCTCCCAGCGATCCAGCCTGGACCTACTCGCCCGAAGCGGCAGGCTGTTGTTGGGAATGTAAATAAAGCCCGGGTCGTTCCTCCGGTTGGAGAAACTTCTGCAGCGCTCCTTGTACCTCCGGGCGTCCGTCTCGTACCAGTGGTTGGAGCAGATGGCCACGGCCAGCATGCCCAGGGCGCACAGCGATAGGGACAGGCCGGCGTACAGCAGCAGCTTCCCGGCAGCCATGCTCGCTTCTTTCAGAGCCGCATCAGCACCACGGAAGTGCGGACAGCTCCCCCTGCGCGCAGCCCCGCTCAGCCGCCCCCCTTCAGTCCTCGGACCGAGCGCAGCCTGCAGCCAGCACCGATGGGCTGAACATGCCAGCCAAGTTCATATAGGATGCGAGCCAGGGGGCTCGATGGCACTGAGGGCTACGGCGGCTGCGCGGCTGCCGGGCGGCTTAAAGAACGCCTATCTCATTCCCCGCTTCGCATCAATCCCGGAGCCCGTCCTTTGCGGCTTCTCTAAACTGAAGCAAGACGTGAAAAATCCGCACGCAAGTGCTCCTCCTCGTAGGCAACCTTTGGACAAAAAAAAAAGAAAAAGAAAAGAAAAGAAAAAAAAGCAGATGCAAGAATCAGACAATATAATATGTCATTAACGCACGATATATTAATATGTTAAGTATACGATTAAAATATATAACTAAAAGATTAACCTGTGTAATCAAAGAATCAATATCAACAATTAATCGTATCTATTTAATCGTTAATCGTTACATAAGAATTCTGGAGCTGTTATAATAATTATAATCATTGTTATTATCAGTGTTGTTATTATTGTTGTTTCAGTTGTTTCTTGTTGGTAGTGGCTAAGGTGGGGGTGGCGGTTATGTTATTAAACAATCCTAAACAAATGGAAAATGTGCGCTTCTGAAAGCCACAGTATGAGAGGAAAGTGCTGTGGAGGCAGCGCCGGCTGGGCTGGGAGCCCGTCGGGTCCTGCGCAGTGAGCCTGATGTGTTGCTGTCGGCTGATAGCCCGCCACCGCACCCCTCGGTGTTTTCGCTAAGCAGCTCCACTTCTGGATTTCTGCAATTAGCACGGGCTCGTCCGTGCATGGACGAAAAACGCCGAATACGGCCATGCAAACAAAAAAAATAGATGCCAAAATATAAATTACACGCTGGTGTACTTACGCCGTGTCCGTCGTTTTTAGATTTACAAGGCATTGCAGAAATCGCCTTCACAAAAAGATTATAGCCTACATAAGGGGACGTGATATATGTGCTTTTTATATTGCACGCAGCTCCATAAATACGATGCGAAATGCATATTAAACCTTGCTGCCAAAAAAAAAGACTCAATTCAATGGCGTCGGGAAAGTCCGTCTATCGCCACATGGAAAACAAAAGCTCTCAATTGTTTTCCTTTAAAACAATCATGCAACTCACCATTTGCAACCTGAATTCCCGTGCCGTATCCGTAAACAGTGAGATGCAGGCCTAAGAGTAAATCAATTTTTTTTTACAACTTCAGGTAGCTGGAATCCAATTTTTGGTCTATACAAAAGCTGTCTATCGACAATAGATATCGCTGGCCGTCCGGCTGCTCACTAATCGCTTTCTCTAATGTCTCAGCAGGACGGGAAATGTTACAATTTTCGGAAAACAGCCGATCGCCCCTGATTCCCTCTTTAAAAAAACCCCACAAATGTCTCCCTTTGGAATGAATGGCCGCTTTTCATTTAACGACGGCGTTCACGCAAGGTCGTAGGTGGGTCCGTAGATCATAGTGACCTGCACCGACGCGAGGAGACGAGGAAATACTCAGCCGAAGACCATGCCCGGGTAAAACGGTGCGCTTAGGCTACACGCCTCTGTCTAGAGCCTTCTCCCTTGGAAAGATACAGTGGTGATGTCATGCAGCCAACGTGAAATTCATCTCTTATTAAAGCACCTTCTTAAAGAGACACCGCTGCTTACATCCAGGCGAAAGGAGGGCGAAAGGTGCTCCGGTGCTCGGCGGATGCGCTCCACTGCATCCGATATGCCCACACCCACCTGCCAAGCGGCGTCTTCTCCCCGTGTACTCCTGACACGGGAGTAGCGGTGCATTATTTAAAGCCATAGACAGTATGAGTGTCCGATTCTAATTGATAGTAGGACCGATGAATTATTCATCATCTTGCTGATGTCCAGCTGTGTCAGTATTATAAGTTAATTGTAGGATGTTTACGTGAGAGCATTGAATGTGCTCGATTGTGTTTGGCGACCGCGCCTTCTGGGAATTTGCATTATCAAACATGTATTCAACCATCGGACATGTCAGGTAAATTAAAAGTTAAGGAATATACAAACATCGTCCATTCGATAAATACTCACCTCTTTGGGTGTGGCAAATGCTGCCCTAGTTTATCCAGAGTGGTTTCCAATATGACAAATAGAAAATAACTATATATGACACTATATATTTGGCTCTTGCATATGCTCACTCTGCGCAATCCAATACATAGGCGAGTACACTGCGCGTACTTCTTGTGTGCATGGCTTTACAGCACCCTTCTCCTAAAAAATCCAGTAGAAACCATCACCTCTCCATCATCTCCAAGACCCCTTTGCTTTTGCGAGTAACTATAGGGGCTAGGATTAAGGCACAGTCTTTGTTTCTCGGTAGGCGTCAACTGGCTCATTACCACTAAAACTGACAGTCGATGTATCACTACGCAGCGCAATTTCAGTTAGAGGAATTGAACATTATAAAGTTGCGCAGTTTAATTACCTTGTATTTATTTTAGGCGGTGATTATAGATAGCATGATATAGATTGTCTTCTTCTGAACAAAGGAGTAAACTCAGGGCCGGGGGGGGGTAGGGGGTGGGCCAGGTGGAAATTTCAAGCCGGTGTTAGCTTTGTTACCAGTGGCATGTTGGTTTAATACACTTTGTTTTGGGACACCAAAAAAGCATACTTTAAGATAAACGTGTGTTTACCTTTGCGTATGTTTGCAAACCCCAACCTTCTACGGCTGTTAAACACATTTTTCAAGGGCGGCAACACATTACCCATTGATTAGATGTAAACAAATAATTAAAGGTCTACCTCTCTAAACAAGAAAGAAACTTGGAAAGTTTCCCCAAATGATTTGAAGAGCAGTCTGGTGCGTGAGGTGCAGAGTAAGCAGGCTCAGGAAAGCGGTTTGAAACCCTGAGGTATCCCATCAGATTCATTTTAGCATTGGCCTTTATTCAGTAATCAACAGAGGGCTACCGCAATTAGAGACTGAAAGCATGGTTGTTTTCATTATTTCGATTATTCGATTATTTTGAATTCGTTTAACTAAAAGGTATCTTGCGACAAGTCACCCTTAAAAATTGTAGTCCTCTCATGTGCAGTTCGTCTTATTTTGTTACTTAAATTAATTATATATTTGCATATCATTTTAAATATGTTATATTCATTATATAGCTGATATATTTTACTTGAAGTTAATTACTTTATATTAACCATACTGACTCTTTTTGTGCATCATTACAACATGATGTTGCGAAAGAAACCCTCTCCCTTCAAATACATGATCTAGTTCACTGATGTCATTCATGGACGAATTTACAGATGACTTTTTAACTACAGAAACATATACTCATTGAACTGAGCGACTTTAAAGATGTAGGCCTATCACTCATTGAACGAGCGAGAAGAAAATTCCTTTAAACGAATTTAAAGATGTATCAGTCATTAAACGGACTGTAGAATGACTCGTGAATTAGTGCAGTGAGTCAGATAATTTTGCTGGTTTAAGAAATGTGTTCAAAAAGAACGAATCGTTCATGCACGACAAAAATCTAACTTGCACACATCAGGTAGAGTAAACATACCACCGTAACTCAGTTACAGTGCCAAGAATATTAGGTGTTTTAATCACAGCAGCAGCCTTACAAATATCAAAATCACCATATATTTGTTTCAGCCAGTAAGCCAGTAAGTAAATGACCATAAATGCAATAAACAGGAACAGACAAAAGTGCAAAGCATAAAAAAATGACTGAATTCTCCGACCGAGCGCCTCCTGTCTTACACTCTTCCCCCGTCCTTATTTTCGCATCTGGTTTTTGGGATCCACTGACATTCCGTAATCCAAGTTTATCCTAATGATTTGTATTTACTGACTTGCTCATGCACAGTATTCTCAGCCGACATGATTTTAAAACTCATTGCCGCTCACAGTCAGCACCCAACTTGCCCACCTCTGCTCTGAGTTACAAAATATATTAACTTGTCTCCTGCTATTTGAGGACATGTATTATCTTCTATATTTTCCTTATCTCCCGAATTGTGTTAATGGAGACATTCTATGCTTGGAAAGGAAAAACGTGCACGCAATACCAATAATCTTTTAGCCCTGCCTATCGCCACAGCGCCACCTAGTGGACAGATATAAATATCAAATAAAACATATATACAACTGAAATCTGTTTAATGTGGCGGGATTCTCTAAGGAAAATGTGGTTTTGATCTAAACCATAAACGCAACGGGTAGATGAGACAGATAAAACAATAGACGCCGTGCTAATTATTTGTAGCAGTTTATTAACTAACCGGTAGTTCAATGCGTCGATGAGGCTGTATTTTTTAATCAGATCCGAGACCACTGAGGAATGATAATTTTTTGAAAAGTAAGTAATTGTTCTACGCGAAGTCTCACTTCATATATGCTCTTGCCGAGAGAGAGAGGAAGAAGTCCTGCGTTTTTACTCAGCTGGACTGTTCAGCCTCTATGCACTTACGTATCGTTGTGCATGAAAGCTTTTAAAGGCTCGATAAACACGGAGAGTGGAAGATGTGGATTCCATCCATTATTTTAGAGTAGAAAATGAGACAATTATACGATGAAAATGGTTTACCCCCACTGGGTGCGTTTAAAATCGTTTGCACCCTCTGGTGGTGTAATGTACTCATTATTATTATTATTATTATTATTATAAATGATGATAATAATAATAATACGATTACATTGTTAAAATCGTACAGGAAAGAAAATCAGCAATAGAAAATTAACTTAAAAATATTAAAATACAGATTCATGTTAACACGCAAGAATAGTGATTTGACTACCACTCTTTCTCTTCTTTTTGGGAAAAAAGCAAAGAACGCTTTAAGAAAAAATGCCTGTTTTTTAAACTAATCGTAATACGCCTTTTTGTCAATAGACTGTGGACGGCGGGTAAGGCGGAACTGAAATGTTATGTCTTGTGTCCCATGTCCGGAACATAAACAGTGATGCATCCTAACGCTGACTGGTGCGTTTGAAATTTAGGACTTAAATTTCCTGGTTTTGGACAAAACGTCACATCTTATTTCTAAATAAATTGTGCAGTATTATATTAGTCTATTATTCGTAGGAGGTACATATTTCACACTGTCTGGCGACCGGAAACTATTGAGATAGCGCAATCTGCAATATAATGTTCGGGAATAGGTGCCCAGCAGCACGGACCAAACTGACACATTTATGGCCATATGCGTTGTTTAAAGTGAAGTCTACATGTAGAAAAACCACGATAAAGAGGGAAATATTTATCGAATGTGAGATACTGTTACCAGTGAAGTATTCATTGTGAATTTGTATTATGGTTTGAATGTAGGCCTAAGCAGTATTTACATTATTATATAAATGAATTTACTGTGGCTTTCATGTTATTTAATTTTATGTTCTAACTACACTTTTCTTTCAGTTTTGTAGCTTTCGAAATCTCTGTACGTTAATACCTACCTGCTCGCTATACATAGAGCTTCTTCTGCTTGTGACCCCTTACCATACAGAGTGCTCCACCAAAGCTGCACACCCATCCTGCTTTTCATTTGGATCTAGTTGTGGAAGAAGCCCTTTGGGTTGGACTGAAACCAGATCATCTGATGCTCTTTTTTGCCCAGCATTTACAAATTCTCTGGTACTGTCTGGAGCCGCACTCCATTTTAAATAGGACTAAATTGCTTCATGAAAAAAAAAAAATCATTGCAAAATAAATAAATCAAAAATCGTTTGTATGTTTGTCCCAGCGGAGTGCCTAACTAATTAATCTTTTGTGGTATACATCAAATAGTTGTTACTGGACATCACATTTTTAAAGGGTGATTAATGGAAATAATTATCCCAACCAAATAATAAAATAACCGAATGATTGATTAATATTATTGCAGTCCAAAATTAATTTGAATTAGTTTGTTTTAGTGGGCACAGGACACTAAATCAATCTAAGAGAATGTTTTCCTCTTTCATTTGCATGCCTGTGATTTTGTAATTTCAAGGAGCTGCGATTTTCAGCTCCCATTTACTGAAGTCTGGATTTGCATTTTGTAACAGCTCAGTCAAACTCAAATTAGGGGACTTGCTTGCAGGGGACACAAGCTTAAACGTTCAGTCTCCATTATCGAGAATTAAATCCCCAATTTCTCTTATTTCAGTGATTGGCATCCATTCGTCAACCACTTATTCAGTACAAACGGACTAGAGTCTACAGTATACCAGCCAATCACAGGGCAGACACACATCAGGCAATTTAGAGACGTCGTTGAATTACATGAGGAAGCCCATCCATCCATCTTCCCTAACCTTTTATCCTGTTCAGGGTCGCGGGGGTCCAGAGCCTATGGGTGCAAGATAGGGAACAACCCAGGATGGGGATTGCAGGGCACACTCACATACCATTCTCTCTCACACACACACCTATGGGCAATTTGGTAACTCCAATTAGCCTCACCATGATTTTGGAATGAATACTCGGAGGAAACCCCACAACGACATGGTTACAGAGGTGTGAGGCGACAGTGCTAACCACTGCCCCACCATACCGCCCCATGAGGAAGCCAGTGTAGAGAAAGGAACCATATCCAAGCCCGCACACACTGAGTATGGGGGGTATTCAAACCCAAAACCTGGGCATCATCTGTTCAAGTTTCTGCACTCTGACAGATGCTTCAGGTCCATCACTTCATAGACAAACAGATTAAAGAGCAGCTTTTACCCCAAAGCCATTCATGAACTGAAACTACTGTCAAACTATGGGGATTACCTGGGGATCTACAGCACCTTACCTTATTTTATTAGGGGTCTAAAGCACACGGTGCATTGGACAACTATTGTTTTTGTTATTTTATTTTGTCATTATGTCATGTCTTGTGTGATGGCCTATGTCAAATAGTATTCATATGTCAATTTGTCACTATAGTCACTTTAAAAACACTGCTCTTAAAAACACAACTATTAAAGAAATATTTTAATGCAGTGGATACAGATTTAGAGAATAACCTTAACTACCTTCCTTTAAACATCCCAGGAATCAGTCTCTATTTACAGGTCTGTGGTACCATTACTACCCCCAGGTGGAAAGAAAAAATATGACACCCAAAATATATTTAGAGCAGCAAACGCGTTTAATTCTTCGTAGTTCCGTTCTCACGTTGAAGACGTCTTTAAGCCGCAAATTTGCACTGGATAAGAAACTGGAAGATGCATGGCCGAGTGGAAGACATGATTATCAAATACGTTTTCTACTGTCTAACAGTTTTCTTGACTATGGTGTCTTTCTGGGGTATAATGGGGCTAAAGTTTTAATATGAATTTCCTGTTTAATTGCATAATCACTCTCTGAAACAAGGGTAACATGTACTTTCTTCTGAACTAATGCCTCCTTCCTAAAAATGTCCTCCTCCAGTCAGTAACCCAGCACAGTATCCTGGTGGGGGATGGGAGGTCATAGACCCCATTGCAGTCAGCACAGGGTCACCTGACTTGTCTTTGGCCACACAAAGGGGAGGACATGTGAACGCCACACACACAGAGCTGCAGGTCTAAGCAGCAGTGCCATGCAGGGCCTCCGACAGGCAGACAGGGAGTATCCCACGGTACATTTAGCGTAAAAGGGGTGCACTTTCAGGTTAAAGAAGCAGGTGCTGAGGCAGCATCCACCCCTGCACATGCCTGCCAAACACTACCCCACTGTTGACAAGATGTAGTGAGTAAAAATATTTGATAGGAATCTTTCATCCAGAAACAATATACCCAATATATGTCACTTGACCTGTGTCAAGTAAGGTTCCAGCAACATGGACCATCTAGGAAATTGAACCAATAACCGTTTGAAAATGCCAGGTCATAATGTTCAATTAATCGGCATTTCCTTTTTAGCACTTCTAAATAAATGTTCTTTTCATGACTGCTGCAGTTTGGTTTCTGATTAAATGGGGACTGTTCAGATATTGCAGGCACTCCTATTAGGGAAGTCAACCCAACACCCCGTACCATTTAAATACACACATACATAATATATCATTCAACCATCCATTCATTTTAAAGTTCATTACCAAGTCAGTTGTTTCAGTTAGATTATTAATGGAGATGTTTAACATGAATGATACAGTTGTACTTGTATTTGTACTGCTCATTTTAAAAAAGTGCTTTTGCGTTAGTTTTCAGTGCACTCAGAAGAATTTGCCCTTTTGAGCATTTCCATAGCAAAACCAGACTATTGCTTGTTCTCTGGTAATACCCCTCACTGAATGAATCCAACTCTTCATCCATCAAGGCAGTATAAGATTCATGGATTAAAGAGATTAACTGAAGACTTAGATAGACAGCAGACAGTATTGGGGGAGGTTACTTACAAAAATAATCCATTACAGAGAAGTTCAGGCCCAGAAAGGACAAATCCAGACCAAGGTTTTGTTTCAACCAACCAGTCGAGCATAAAGAGTCACAGTAAAAGAGTATTCAATTGGTTGGTTGAAATAAAACCTTGGTCTGGATTTATACTTTTTGTACCTGAACTTGTCTGTAATGGATTACTTCTGTGAGTAAGCTCCGCAACACTGATGGCAGATAACAAAGGTAAAACAAAGACAGGATATTTAAACGTATTATCATCCAACCTATTTTTTATAAATCAGGAGAAGAGGACTCCCAGCCCTGGATATCATGTGGGTTTTATATGTGAATTAGTCTATTTAAGTAGTTTAGACCTCATTCTCAATGGAGGAGGAAATAGGGCAGTAAGATGGTACATACTGCCATTTTTAAATACGAGTGTAGTAAGATAGTACTTACTACACCAGTGTTTAAAAATGGCAGTAAGATTATATTATACACTCACCTAAAGGATTATTAGGAATACCTGTTCAATTTCTCATTAATGCAATTATCTCACCAACCAATCACATGGCAGTTGCTTCAATGCATTTAGGGGTGTGGTCCTGGTCAAGACAAACTCCTGAACAATTTTGAGCATGGCATGGTTGTTGGTGCCAGACGGGCCGGTCTGAGTATTTCACAATCTGCTCAGTTACTGGGAT
>JAODKM010000001.1:29762050-29779128 GCA_026780845.1 Petrocephalus sullivani
GAGAGGGCGGGAGAGGGCGCGGGTGAGAGAGAGATAGGTCGAGGGCGAGAGCGCGGGTGAGAGAGAGGGAGGGGGAGGGGGCGAGAGAGGGAGCGGGTGAGAGAGAGGGAGAGGGGGAGAGAACGAGAGAGAGGGCGAGAGAGAGAGGGAGCGGGTGAGAGAAATAAGGAGAGGGGGAGAGAGAAAGAGGGAGAGAGAGTGAGAGAGACTTGAACCTGCTTTATTTACACAATAGCACAGCACTTCCGTCAAACATCAGAAACTTAAAAAGGAAAATAAAAGAACAAAGAAGACATTAAAAACGGGGGGGGACAAAACAAAAAAAAAACCAAAGCCCCATTCCGCAATCCCCCCACAATCACAATTTCAACACAAGATCCAAATTGTCCCCACGGCGAGAGAGAAAGAGGGCGAGAGATAGCAAAGCGACCTGGGATGACAGGATTTGTGGAAACACCAGCACCTGCTCAGAGGTCTGTAAGAAGAGCTTGAAGGTGGTATATTGAGAGATAAAATGAGGACAGGGCTGGGAGAGGTGGCTGAGTTCCTGTTGTTTTGATTTAGTGTTAATTGCGACGAGGAAAGCGCCTTTAAAACGAAAGCATCGCTCGATCATTTAAAGGCATTGATTACACCATTGGCTCAAATAGCATATTATCTCAGGGGGGGCGGCTAGTTCTGCATGTGCTGGCCTTCTGCTTCCCCAGCATAAAATACTGCCGCGAAAGTGCTTATGTCAGGCCAGAAAGAATTGTGATTGTGGCCCCCCTTCGCCGGCTTATTTTTAATTAACGCTACAATTGTATTTAACGCTGTAAGTGTCAGCTCTACAGGCCTGGGCGCTGGCATTATATCATTAAATTGATTACCTCGTTAAACACACACGCTTTAAATAAGTAATTTCATGTAGCGGGTAATTTAATGGAGGGCTTGGGGGGTGCACTCCTGGCCGGACATGGGCTCTCGGGCTACTTTCGCTGGCACGAAATAGCGGCATGGAAGTTCAGGAGAATCGCATGAGCCGGCTGATTGGCTCTGTAGCCGAGGCCGTGGGCAGCGGGAAAAATGACGGACATAGTCTAGAAATTACTTCCCAAATGTGATGTCCATCCAGCAGAGTAAAGGGGCACGGAGAGCATGGAGCAGGAAGCACAGGGCACGAGATGGGGGGGGGGGCAGCCCACGCGGGATGCCAATCTATGGCAGGGAAGACGCACAATCGCAGAACCACCCACTATGGGTCATTTAGAGAGAGCTGTTCAGCACTCTACGTGTTTTTGGACTGAAGAGGACCCACAGAGCTGCTCCAGAATAAGGTCTTGCTTTAGCAGAATGAGGCTCTTCTCTGCCCTTTGTGGACCGTAACGATGACAAATGATACACCAGGCGTCTCAAACAAGACGCAGCCTGAATATCTGTACCGCCAAAGCTCAGCCGCCCCGGTCCCAAGCGCCATGCTAATGACACAGCGCAAGAACCCGGGCCAGAATCTTCCCATTTCAGGCTGACCCTCCTGTTGCCAATAGATCTGAAAGCTCTGAACCATCTGACCTGTTTGGGCTGGGCCTGTTCCAGCCCTCTGACAAGTACACTGTGAAGAACAGAAGAGGCAGAAGGCAAATGGCTACCTGAAAGGACTTCTGTCTAATCAGACAGACGGTTGTCCTTCCCAGGCATCCAGAGAAATGCCGAGACGAGGCACACAGCACAGCGACGACAGCCGGGATGCTAGGATCCCCCTAAGTGACAGCCAGCGAGCGATAGGCAGAAGCATGGAATCTCTTAATTATCCGTCAGGAGAATAAAGATGAAAGTATCATAATCTCTGGGTGAAATGCAACGTGGTTCCCGAAAAGCACCCGCTAGAATGATAGGAGTTTAAATATTAAAGCTGTTATTATCAAGATATTAAAATGTCCACATGGCGAACCATATAGATGTTGACCTAGTTCCTATAAGAAGACAGTTACCACACAGCAATGTTAATTAAGGGTAATGACAGCTCGTAAGCGGCATAACGATCTCGCAGCGTTTGAAAAAACCCGCAGCGTAAGTGAACTGTTTAGGCATTAATTGGACCTGAGCAGGCACCACTGTGTTTATGGTAAACAAGTCAGCGGTCATCATTTACACGTCACCGATCTCTCGGAGGCGCTGGCTCACATTCGGCGTCCCGTGAGCAGTTTTGGGCACAGTTTGTCGATTTGCCACCTCGTGGGTGTTATTATCTGGCCAGAAGGAAATCTCGCTTGGGATCTCTCACCTCTGATGAGAGTTTTCTGATGATTTCTCAAGCATATTTAGAGGTTGCTCAAGGAACTTGAATGGCTAAAGCCTAGTTTACTCATCCGCTGGTAATTTATTTGATTGTTAGCAAAAATGTGCTAAATACCTTATTTTTTTCAATTTAGCATCATGGGTGCTCTCTGCCATATTTTTCTCTACTAATTTTCTCTATTGCCATATTGATTGTTAAAAAATGTTCTCTGGCATTGTTCAAGTGGCTTGTCCTGGGTTTCTTCACATTGATGTGGCAGGGCCATGAGGGTAATGAGACTGGTCCTCCAATAGTCCACCACTTGAATGCTGTAAATGCAGAATGAGGTGCTTCACTAATTGAAGAATACAGTTTGGTTCTCATTAAGAGGGTAAACCACATGCAATATCTACTCCAGGTTGTTGAGTATCAATGCCAGCCTGACCGTTCTAACAGTTATATGATGTGAAACTAGACACTGTCAGTTATTGTGAGACATTATGACACGTGTGACAGTTAGCATTTATTCATTGTTCATCTTTCAGTGATTTAATTGCTGATACATCGCTCTCTCTCTCTCTCTCTATATATATATATATATATATATATATATATACACAATAGGTTTAAAATAAATATTTTAGTTGCTTCTCAGAGCTGTTTTTTAACCTTAGACTAGTAAAAGTTAAAAGTATGTTCAAAGACCAATATTTGAAGGCTGTATGGTTCTATTTAGTAACGTTCTTGTAATTTTTCGATTTCTCCAGACTTTGATCTTGTTGAGCAACCTCTAAACATCAATAAAACTACAACAAATGTTGCCTGGAATACTTTCTTACGACGTATTATGAGATAAAAGGGTGAGTGCATGAAAAACTGCCATTTTAAAATTTGACTCATAGCTGTAGGACCACCCTAGTGTAGCAGTTACCGTTTATTCTACTGGACAGCAGAGGAATTGTCCATGCAGTTCAGAATTGTACCCATTTATACAGTTGGAAATTCTAACCAGGGCAAAAGGCACAACAGCCAAGCTATCACTGGAATGTAATTTTTTTATTAACTTACCTAGTTACTGGTGGGCCACATTAATAATGTTTGCCTAAAGAAAAGTCTCAGCATGACTGGAGCCAGTCTCAAGAGGCCCAGGTCTGGATGCTGGTCGGCAGCAGGGGACACCCCGGACTGGATGCTGGTCCACTGCAGGGGAAACCCCGGACCGGATGCTGGTCGGCAGCAGGGGACACCCCGGACTGGATGCTGGTCCACTGCAGGGGACACCCTGGACTGGATGCTGGTCGGCAGCAGGGGACACCCCGGACCGGAGGCTGGTCCACAGCAGGGGAAACCCCGGACCGGATGCTGGTCCACTGCAGGGGACACCCCGGACTGGAATGCTGGTCGGCAGCAGAGGACATCCCAGTCCGGATGCTGGTCCACTGCAGGGAACACCCCGGACCGGAGGCTGGTCTACAGCAGGGGACAGATTTCCATACAAGACATCAATATGCTTATAATCATAAAATCATTGGATTTTGGGAGGAAACCCACATTACATTGAAACTGTTATGGCAGTAATGACTCACAGCCTCGGAGGTGTAAGGTCCACCTCCTACCTTCCAAACCACCACACGGCATTCTTCCCATGAGCCATATGTACAGAATGCAGTTCACCTGCTTCACTGCGCCATCAAAGGCCAGCGCTTTTGGCATGGCGGGATCTTCCATTGCTGGGCAGCATTTGATGATGTGTTCACCACCAGCACAGCTTCTGTGGCTCGCTGACTGCTGCCCGCTTCGCGGCCCCAATTCATCCCTTTGCCGGGGAGCCCGTTGCTGGGGAGCCCATTGTCGGGGAGCCCGTTGTTGGGGAGCCCACTGTGGTTTCTTCCTGTCGCTGTCGTCCCATTTCTCCTGACACCGAGGTGCCCAGTATGACGGTGAGCGATGGTGCTCAATCCAGATCCCCTGCAGGTCACAGTCCTTTTAATGGCTTCTTTTATAACCATCCCAACCCGCTTTGCAGGTGAAAAATGGCAAACTGTATATAAGGTGGCGTGTTTAGGAGCTTGTAATCTCGATCATTTGTGTTTACAGAACGCTAACCTTCCAACACGCACCTTAAATCTCTGTGTTGTATACCTTTGCTGGGCGTGTCCGATCTTTGTATGATTTACATGGACGACGCACGTCTACTGAAAGCAGCAAAGAGGAGGAAAAAGCCTGGTATATAATAGAATTTTCCTTTTTTGTGGGTCAGGGGAGTAACCCACTTAGGAAGTGCATGAAAGAGAACGGGACCCGTAACTCCTGAGACGTCTGGACGTGATGAAGTGGCTGTAAAGATCTTTGGAGATTTGCATTATGATAATTCGCTGGTGGAAGGAGGCGAAAGTGGCACTCAGATCGAGAGCTAATGCTCCGGAGAGACACTGCAGCTAATTAACCGTTTCGGAGCCTTCCAAGGCTGTACTTTGGAAGGGAGGTGATGAAAAAAGCAAAGTGTCCCGCATAAGAGCCGTGTTGCGCCTCTATGTGCAGCGTGTAAACACTGACGTCCCGCCTCTCCCAGAAGTCCCGAGAGTGTCCCGGAAAGCCTCGAAATTGACGGCAGCCTCCTGCCACGCATAAATGATGCACGACAAGCCAGAATCTGGAGTTTCCCGGCAAAAAGAATGGCAAGTCCCCCCTCCCCCCCGCCTCAGCGGACACGTCACATTTTACCTCCAGCACTACCTGCCCCATCCCCTCCGGATCGACACATTTCCACGTCCCTGAAATCAACATGCCTCGGGTGGGACATCTGTAAACAAGGCAGGCATGTCAGTGTCGGGAAGGGCTGATTCACCGCGGGAGTTCGGCGACCGGATGAGGCTAGCAGCCCTCCGCTATTTACAAAGCAGCTCACAGGCCATTAGATAAAAAGCGTCGGCAGCCCGTGATGGAAGATCGGCCTGACCGCTTAGTGTAACCCTTCCCGGCCGCCGGCGTTGCCATGGTTTCGTACCCGAGACCACCATCCGCCACTTTGCTGGGGCTTTGCGGGGGTCGGCTGTAAATGATAAACCGCTGAGTGACGTGACTGATGCATTATTGATTCGGTTCGACTGCGAGGTGACAGCGTATCGTTTTACGTGTCGGGTGACGGAGCGGCGAGCCCCGTGTTCCGGGGGGGAGCCAGAGGGCTGAACGCGCTGAGAGCGTTTGTCACGGTTCAGAGAACTAAGTCAAACAGAGGGCTACAAGATCGGCTATATTGGGCGTTAATTAGGCGCGAGTTCAAGGCGACAGCCATGGGGTTTCTCCCGGGCCACTCTCACCTCACATGCCCTCCACTGAGGTGCCAAAGTGGCACAGTTGCCTCACACTAGGTTGTAGATTTGAATCCCATCTGCAATCCGTGACTGTGTGTGTGTGTGTGTGTGTTGGCATTTACAGTATATATTACATTGTGGGGACATTTAACCTGCTATTTTGACCTTGTGGGGAAACTCAATTAAAAAAAATAAATCTGTGAATAGAATCAAACACCTAAAAATGCCAAAAGTTGTCTTTTTGTTTGTTACTTATGGTTAAGGCTGGGGCTGGGTTGGGGTCAGGGAGGCAGTGTGGGGCTCAGTGGGCTATGCCTCCGTGCCTGTGATCGGCCCCCAACTCCCTGTACGTGCCAAAGGGCGACTGCCCTTCATGGCCAAGCTTGCTCTCGTGGAGCACAAGATTGGGGGAGGTGAAGAGAGAATCAAGAAATGAGAATCAATAAAGTATCAATTATTATTGAAGACCTGCCTCTTTCAGAAGTACTCTTTTAAAAAAACACCTGTATTTCCTCAACTGAGTTTTAGACAGATAGTATTCTTAGCCTGGGTTTTATTGAACCAGTATCAGGAAGTATTCACTAATGGCGTCTTTAAGCACTCGTGTCTTTCAAATGCTATAAATGTAAGGGTGTCATACTTGGGATTAGGGTTATGCCCATAGAAATTAATGGAAAGTCCCCACAAAGATATAGATACCTAATCTGTATTTGATGATTTGAAGATTGAGCGAGTGTGTGTGGGCCCAGAGTGTCTCCTCTGTCCTGTCCTGTGCTACCTGATGTGATCCAATCGCCATATCGCACATATTAATTTTACCTTATTACCTTTGCATCGCTCATTCCTATATTGCACTGTTTGGTCCTGCATTCCGCTGCTGCCTGTCCCAGACCCACCCTGCAACTCTGGCATATGGATTTGCTGTGAACACATGAGAGTAATACTCGACATTTGAGAATCAGCGATGGAAAACCTGCACCGTTTTGGTTTAGAGTTCGTTTATAAGGAGGCGTGTCTGATTTAGGAGGCAGGGTGTGTCAGGCAGGCCAGACGGCTCACGGAACGGACCGACTGGGCTGCTTTCCTTTCATACCTCGTGTCCCTTTGAATAAGGCGCCGTGCAGATTGGCGTCGGGTGAAATGGAGCGTAGGGTTCATGTTAAGACAATCGAAGCGTGCTCTTTGTACACGCTCAGTGCAGCGTTAAGGCACGGGCCTCGTGACCGAAACACGGTGTGCCATCACCGTCCTCGCCTTTCCCGCATGACTGTGCCAAACGGCACTGCACCGGATCTATATATAACTCGGCGACCTCCGGTGCAGAGACACTAGCTCATCGCGCCCTGACACATGTTGGCTGCCTCCCAGGGGAAACACAAACATCTCCGTTTTTTATCCCAGCTTTTTTCCCCCAGATAAACACGGCTTTGCTGAATGTAGAGATGACACTTTCAGCCGAGACTCGCGTCTCTCCGATTCTTCCAAAGAGAAGCAATTTTGAAAATTTCCCCTGAAGGCTTGGTGAGAGCAGATCTTTGCATGGTGACAGCTCTGACCAGGAAAAAAAAAACATCACAAGGGTTTTTGCATAGCAAAAGAGTGTCTACTAAGTGAAGTAATATAAACACATCTGAAGGTATTTCCTGCTGCAGAGGACAGAGTCTGCAATGCAGTGGGCAGTCAGATGTGATCTGTCCCAAATTCATGCTTAAAGAATTCCCTCGACTTATAAAGACTCACCTGTGCTCTCCCCTCCCACTTAAGCTGAATGGTTGCTTGCTAATAATAGGCCTGTAAAAGGGTCCTTCAGGTTCATGTAGCTAGAAATACTCTCAGTACAGCAAAGGACAGCAAGTTCATTTTGTTTTATGGATTTTTTTTAAACAATTCTGGTGCTGCCCCTATGACATGCATCGGGGTTGTTTTGCTACCCGACAGGAATTACAAAATACTGGAGGGTGTCAGGAGGGTCTCAGACCAGAGAGAGTCCCTCCATGGAGTCCCAGGCCAGAGAAAGTCCCTCCATGGAGTCTCAGGCCAGAGAGAGTCCCTCCATGGAGTCCCAGGCCAGAGAGAGTCCCTCCATGGAGTCTCAGGCCAGAATGAGTCCTCCCATGGAGTCCCAGGCCAGAGAGAGTCCCTCCATGGAGTCCCAGGCCAGAGAGAGTCCCTCCATGGAGTCTCAGGCCAGAGAGACCACCCCTCCATGTAGTCCCAGGCCAGAGAGAGTCCCTCCATGGAGTCTCAGCCCAGAGAGACCACCCCTCCATGGAGTCCCAGGCCAGAGAAAGACCCTCCATGGAGTCCCAGGCCAGGTATGTTGGCACGGTAAAGGGTCAGGAAGTTAAGCTGATTCCAAAGGGCCAGGCGATAGATCATGGCAGGTGAACATGTAGGATGGCAGCTCACAGAGCGGGGCGGGGGTTGAGGGTCAGCGTGCAGCGAGCCCCTTATCTGTGTGACGTCCTGCTCTTTTTTAATTCACAAGTTAGAAAAGCAGTCATGATTCAACCACATGATGACCAATCAATATAAGATCAATATAATATACTAATATTATAATGGTGCTGTTTATAACATAGTGCGTACCTCTAAGGGGGGTGTCTGAATGTTCTCCCCACATTGCACATGTGTGCTCTGGTTTCCCCTACAGTCCAAAAACATTCAGCAAGGCAAACTGGCATCTCTAAATGGCCCAAGCAAAACATTGTTGCCAATTATTATCAAGCTTTCATTGATACTGAATGAGCCAGCCACCGATATTTGAGACAAGCCAAAATGGGTGTGTCAAGTCGGGCAGGTGTGAAAACAAAAACCAAGAGTGTCTCTTCGACCCCTGCAGACTCATGGGAGTTTTACTTACACAAACATGTTCTGAGGGCAGAACTAATCCTGCATTCATTTATCGCTTTCCAAGTTGCAACAAAAACGTCACTTCCCATCAGAAACACGCCCCTTTTGCGAGTTTGAAGTCGGACAGAATTTTTTTGTCCGAGTTGCCCATGTGACGTCATTTCAAGATGGCAGCTTACACAGTCATTAAGTGTTTCACTGTGTTTCTCTATTTTTATAAATATTTCAAAATGTTTATTTTATAAAATGTATTAATAGTCATGAATGTAATCTCACGCGGTCTTTTATGTGAAGTAATAAATGTCTTTCCATTAACTTTTGTGCCCAGATCTAGACAATAACAGCGTGTTAGTGGAGGCAGCCATGTTCATTCCGAGTTGTGTAGCTCGAACGGGAAACGGTCGGTTGTGACGTCTTGTACCTTGGAATTTGCGACTTTGTCGGGAAAAACGAACTCAGCATAAATTGGTTCTGTGAGATAACCAATCAGATCTTGTGTCAGATGTCAGATCCGTAAATCATATTTTCTTGGTCCCGCCTCCTCTACAATCTGATTGGTTATCTCTCTGCACCAGTCATTTTTCATTCTGCCCTGAGAACATGTTTGTGTAAGTAAAATTCCCACGAACCCCCTGCAACACCCCCATCCATGCAGACCACAGACTCGGGGCATGGGGGGAGGGGGGGATCCAGGAAATGTCAGAGGAATCTGACCTCTGCAGCTCAACACAGCTCTCATGTGTCATCATGCTCATGATAAGTGCCCGGGGAGATGGCTCACGTCTCAGAAGCCACAGTAGTTGTTGTCATACTTTATTTTTCCTAAGGTGTTATTTTAAAAATAGGTTCTTGTGTTCTAATCCCCAGGTAGCTTCGAACACAAACACCCATCTGTTGCGATCATGAGAAGAAAGACCGGAATTAATTTCAACAAAGCTGCAGAATCCACCCCCCTCCCCTCCTCCGATTTTTGCTTATTGAACGTCTTGGTCTTGTTCCCCCCGAACGCCTCCGCTAACTCAGATTGAAGCTTGATAACTTAATGGAAGCGGGGCCCAATTATTTTCCCACTTTAAAAATGAGAAAATTAAAAATAATAATGTTTCGAAATGCTGTTTAAAGCTTGTCAGAGGAAATATAAGTTACAAAGCAGCAAGAGAGTGGTGGGCCGGTGGCAGAGGAAGGGGTCACCGTGCTGCAGTCGTTGTCAGTCGGGTGTCCTGGTCCTTGTTTTAAAACAGACAATTAAGACAGATATTTGTAGTGAAAATATCAGTTCTGTACGGGAGAGGATTTGGACATGAGTGAGCAGAGAGGTTAGATGTAGAAGCCTTTCATTACAGCAGGGTGTAGCATAGTGCTAAAGGACGAGGGATTATAAGCTCAGGGTCACAGGCCAGGGCCCCGGGAGGCAGTCTTAAGCAAAGGCGCTGGCTGTGTGTAAGAGGGAGCTTCGTGCCAGATTAGCCTCTTTCTCCTCCCTAAGTGGCCATGTAACGCAACGTAACAATGACAAGTGGCTGCAAGTGGCTGGTGAAAATATGAAGAAGAGGCAAAGGGAGGCTGACTGGCGAAGCCCAGCACCACCTACCACCATTAGCCTCCCCAAGCCACTGTTCTCAGGCCCCCTAGCTCAGGCTGAGCAAGGGGGTGACAAGCTAGACAGCTGGAGATGATGGAAACTTACGGCACACTCCCACTCTCTGTTTATAGTCCATAGCCACAAATAATGTAGGATGCCACGAGGTCGTCTGGAGGTCATCTGTAAGGCTGCCTGCGGCTAAGCACGAGGGCTCCCTTTTTCAAAGGAGCCGACAGCAGATCATTCCTTGTCCCACTGGCTCGTTTAATCTGTGGCTGTCAGGCAGAGTGAGACCCGTCTCTCGCCAGGCCTCCTGACTCATAAATGTGAGTGGATGTGATTCTGCTCTATGACACTTGAACATGAAAGTCGGTGACAGACAGATCTTTAAACCGTCCCCTGCGGGACAGCCAGGGTGGAACTCAGATAAGGGTCCGGAGGCGGGCGAGGGGGGCTTTCCCCTTGCCTGATTTTTCTGATTGGCCTGTCTGCATTGACGTTCTCTTGGACTGCATGTCTCCAATAAGCAATTCGCTCGTTGGGCAGATGCCCTGGAAAGCTAGGAAAGGAGACTGTCGACGGCTGGATATGGAGAGCCAGGGAACCTCCAGCTCTGCTCTCGGTGTAATCTGTGCTTTTATCAGTATTATGGTTTTCACAGAGCCCCGGGGGGGTGGGAAGACGCGGCTGCAGGTGCCTGGTGCTGCATTGATGGGTCCTGAGCATGGATGCTCGCAGAGGCGTTCTCAAGAGCCCATTTGCGGCTTCCTGAGGAGCCCACGATGTATGAAAAGCATCCTAGCGGCATGCGCCCCGCGGCAGCGACACAGGGGGACAGCGGAGTGCAGGGAGAGGCGAGAAAAGGGGGCATTGAAACGGCGCCTCCCAGAGAGCGGCGAGCTTCGGCAACATATTCATCCCCTGAGTCCGTGCCGCCGAGCCCACAGCTGTGCTCCCGGCGGGGGGCTACACCGCGCTCAAAGCTGCCACTTAAAGCTCCACTCTGTCACGTGACTCCCCCTTCATATTTCACAGTGTCTTCAAACCAGCCTCGTAAATGTCCTGTGAATGTGACAAAGAGGACATGCTGTGGGGGTGGGGCTATGTGGGGTGGGCGGGGCTTTACAAATTGGGGTGGGGCTGAGTGAAATGGGGCAGGCTGCTTACGTATACAAGGGGCGGGGTTGTAAATGTCCTGTAAACATGGCAAAGAGGACATGCTGTGGGGGTGGGGTTATCTGAGGTGGGCGGGGCTTTGCACATTGGGGTGGGGCTGAGTGAAATGGGGCAGAGCTGCTTAGATATACAAGGGGGCGGCATTGTAAATGTCCTGTAAACATTGCAAAAAGGACATGCTGTGGGGGTGGCGCTTCGCATATTAGGGCGGGGCTGAGTGAAATGGGGCGGGGTTGCTTACATATACTAGGTGGGGGATTCCACGTGTCTGTGCAAATTGCTTCTCTGAGAGATCCAATGCTGAGACACATCTGAAACACAATGGAATTGTTATAAGGCATCGATCATCGTGATACGGGGTTGGTCGTCTGATGCCATTTTAAGCTCAGGAATGGCCCACATGGCAGACAGTTCTCCATTTCAGTTTCACACCCATTCACCTAGCCTTTTAGAGGTGAGCGACTTACACACAAAGCCAAGGGAGTTCAACGGCAGCAACGAGCCACTTAGCAGAACTCAGGTTGTGCTTGAAGGAGCTCCTTCTGGCCCAGAAAAGCAATGATGTATGCGAGCAATAATTCAGGTAAATAAAGACAGATGGGGCAAGTGTGTGTGTGTGTCCCGGTGGAGGTGTGCAGGCAGTTGTGTTAGTATTGCTCTGTCGTCGGCATCAAAATCAGCCACGTAAGAAACACACATTGGCTCGAGGTTTAAACCAGGCAACACACATGACTATACCTCGGATTGTTGGTTCAAGTCCCAGAGGGTGCCCAGCATGTAGTACCCTAGGCAAAGAACTTACCTTAAAATAGCCTGAGGTCACAGAACGTTCAGCTGAAGGAAGAAGGGAAAGTGACTTTGGACAAAAGCATTTAGCGGACGCCGTGACTGAGCTGGAATGCCCAATCTTGACAAGTAGAAGCACTGCGCGGGTCTGAGGCCACAGACTGCTAGCCCCCCCCCAGGAAACACAGACATGATATCAGCAATTGATCACCAAGCCAAACTCAGAGAGAAGCCCCCATTCGCCTCCCCGTGGACGCTTGCGATAACCCCTCTATCAGCACTTGTGGCAAATGAGAGGCGTTATCACACAAGTTCATAACACCATTAATTTCGGCCGGAAAGGGGGAGAAAATTGAATCTGGCCCATGAATCGCATGGGGGAGATAAAGCTCGCAAAGACTTAGATGGTGTACGTATCTGGGACACGCCGGCCTCGCCACTGCCGAGTTACCAGCACATCCCACGGGCCCGGGGGCGTGGAGCTTCATTACAGCCCATCATCTCCATCCCGACGAGCAAGCAAGTTCGCTCTCACCCAAGAGCGGAAATTAAAGGCTTCTTATGTGAGCCGGCGGAGGAACTGCGATTATTGAATTACGGCCTTATACCCATGACAGTGGCAGGGCCCGTGTTGGAAGTGGACGGGGTGGTCCAGGTTCAGCCCACAAAATGTGTGCTTTTTAAATCCCAAAATCAGGTCAAAGAGGAAATTCTATTGAAGGTGATGAGAACCATAGTGGTACACAGTGGAATGAGCTGCACCACACGCGGGCATTAAAATAAATGTAAATGTAACATACAGTCCCCTGAATGAAACAGCTTCTGGTAAAAAGCAAGAAGGCATAAAGATGCACATTGTGGGTGCACACATAATCTTTATTACACCAAAACCAAAACTCTAAGCAGACATAGCTAAGCAAGATGGAACCCATAGCGATAAATTGGGCATCGTGGGAAATGAAGTTCTTTATATTGTTAATAGAAAAAGGAATCTATCTATTGTCCTACTGCTTATCTAGAACATTTCCATGGGGATGAAAGGGCCACGCTGTTAATGAAATGGTGTGGACACCATAATAATCTTAATATGTTATTGTTCAATTCTGAATTTTAGTCAGCCCACTGTGCATTTCGCTGATCTGGGAGTGCTGTTTCAGTTCGGTTAATCCTGGCCATTTCAGTGTTTCCAAGGTGATTTCTGGAGACTTTGGCTTGTCTTTTTCAGCATCGGAGGGGCTCTGTCCCCCCCACAACCTCTCTTTTATCACTTGTGCTCCTGCACTAATTTCAGTCCTACACCAAACACCGTACAGCTGTGCCTCATCTGCAGAGAGGTTTGTCATAAACGTACAGCGGCCATTTTCCTGTTCCTGCTTCATAAGACCCCTCACTGACACTTACTGCCACACACTGATACACATTGAGACACAGTGACACACAGTGAAACACCCTGAGACACACTGGCACACACTGAGACATGCTGACACTTACACACTCTCACTCACAGGTGAGTAAAATCCATGACCTTTATCAATTATTGTCCTTTTTAGCACACTGATATTCACTGACATACAGTGACACTCAATGACACTCAGTGACACACGCTGACACACACTGGCACTCAGTGATACACTGATGCACATTGGCACATATTGAGAACTAAGCAAATTCAGGAGAAAAATGGAATGGTTGGGTTTATGTGTTATGTGTTTATGACACCCCATTGTTAGTGCATTAAAGGCAAGCTTTGTCAGTATTTGTTGAATGATTTCAAGATATCAGTGATGTAGCATGTGCAGGTTTCTCCTGGTCTGTAGTATCTGTTAGTTTCAGCCTCCTGTCCTTTTGTATTCTGGTCGACACCACAGCCACCTGCATCGTGGGTATTATTAAAACCCATCAAAACCAACCCCCCCCCACCCAGTTTCTCTAATGGGAATCACACATCTGTTCCCTCTTCTACACAGCCAGCGTATCTACAGCCGTCCCCATGGCACTCACACACACACACACACACACACACACACGCACACACTGCGGTCAGTCACACGTGTCTATTTCCATTAACGAGAACCTGCCTGTGTTTATTGCTGTGCCGAGTTCCTTCGGCGTGCACTAATTTCGCCAGAGAGGAACACAGCCCAGTCATACTCTGTGTTTGTTAGCAGTCTGCAAGCATCTGAGTGGCTCAGTCTGGGCAGAGGCAGCCAACACAGAGGATGGTGGGCTGTGATGCCCCCCCCCCCCCCCCGACCGCTGCACGTGTCAACACTGATTTCTCGCTGGCCCTCCGCCGTCTGGTGGCAGGCGATGACAAGCTGGGCGGCGCTGTAATTAAAGCATTCAGGTGACATTAAAGCCATATAAAACCTGAAATGTAGGACCCCACGCCGGTGGCCAGGTTCACTGCTATAAGGTCACAAGTGGGAACTGTAAGTGACATTCATGTTTTACATTTTTATTTGTAGGCTTACGGTCAGATGATAAGGTTAGCTATGGTCCCAAGGGATAAGGGCCTTAACAACGTGACATGATGACTCTGCTAGCCTCAGGATTTGAAGCAACAAATTTCCATACATGAGCGCAGAGCTCTGACCTTCTCACCTGCTCAACACCCGCAGCACGCATGTTTGTTATTATGCCTATTATTGTTATTGTATGGTAGCTGATGCCCCATCCAAGGTGTTCCCCCTGAATAGGTGAAAAGCTTCCCATCACCCTGTCATGGGTAATCATGTGGAAGATGCATGGATTGTTATTGTGTTGGAGGCAGGTAAGGGCACCATGTCCGTGACCGGAAGGTTGCTGGTTCAAATCCCAGGGTCGGCAGACTGATGTTGTGATTGGGTCCTTGAGCAGGGGCCCTAATCACCAAATGCTGCAGGGACTGTCTGACCCTGCATTCTCAAAAAATGTCTTTGGATAAAAGCATCTGCACAGTAAAAGTTATGTATTACGTACATGTGTTCTGAACATGCTGCAGTTTTTGGCACTCTTAGCTAGATTTCCATAAGAGATATAAAAACACTTTTGATCAGTGTGTGTCTTTTCTGGAATTCCTGCTTTTCTTAAACCCTGTCCAGCCCGGGAGGCTGGCTGGCAGCTGCTTGCTAAAGAGGCGCGTGATGATGGGCACACGCTATGGGAGCCGCCGACCAATCCACTCACTCCGTCGCAGCCCTCAGCCACTTGATCCAATCGATCGCAGCCCTGACGAGGCCAATTAAATCGCACTTTTCCAGCTCTCTGGAGCTTAATGAGAGAAGAAAGGAAAGGCAGCCTGAGCGGCTGTGCCTGGAGAGTCGCCTTAATGGCCTGGAGGTGTCCGTCTCACACCGTGGGCTCCCAACCCACAGCACTGGCACGTTGGTACAACTACCCAGGAGCTTTGACACCCTGTGAGTGTACAGCAAAATGTTTGAAAAGGTAGGTATTTATTTACAGCACCTTGCCTGATTTAGTGTGTAAGCTGCAGCTCATTTACAGGAAACAGGTGAGGCTCGAGGGCTGGGCCAGGTTTGTTGATCTTGGGGCTGTACTCGCAAAGTCATTCCGCTTGTCTTTGTAAAGTTTGCTGCATCCTCATCAGGTGTTTAATTTTTTTTTAATGCTTATCAGCTTAGGCAAAATTTTCTGTCAGACTCCCTGTCTCCGATTTCCTTTGTTTGCGCGGTGCCACCGGGGTATGATCGATTCAAGCTGCATATAACGTTAATGGTAGCAAGTAGCTGGAAGATCGCAGCTAGCTCGCTGGCTAACAAAACCTAAAAAAGAAATGTGCTTATTTAATATTTAATGTAGTGAGTGTTTATGGCCAACAGGGGGCCCCATGGTGGTAAACACGGCCGCCGCTTGGGAGGATTAGGATTTAGGGCAGTTAGCCTGCCCTGAGGAGAGCGCGGCTATTCTTCCTCTCCACCTGGTAAACATTTAGCTGTGAAAAGGCTGGCTTCACACCTGCTCTCGCTGCTTTCTTTGCAAGCCGAAGGTCCGCACCCCCCCGGCACCCCATTATCTCGGTACGGGCTCCGTGTGTGGGCCCTGCCTCACTGCCAATGTGTTCAACGTGACTTTTAATGTAGAAAAACCAGCAGGCCTCCCCGTGCCCCCCCCCCCATTAGCACTTGAGGCCCCAGCCCTGGCAGAACACGCCTGTCTTCTCTCTGAGCGGGGGAGGGAGCACAGCCCTCCCATTCTGCGCCGAACGTGAATTCATTTAGCGCGAATTAAAAATACCCATATTGCAGTATAATGCACACTGTTCTTCTGTGATGAGAGAGCATTAAATTGCCCCCCTTTGAAAATTTCAAAACCATCTGCCATTTTCATTTTCGTGTTTAACTGTCAATGGCCAGAGGCCGGAAATGTATCCATTTGGCAGCTTTTAAAATGACTTCCTGCTCGTTTGTTTTAGGATGAGATGAAGGCGGAGGGGTGGAGAGGTGAGGATGAGGCCGGCGGGTCCATCCTGATAGCATCTGCCACCGCCCCAGCGGACTGAACGCTCCTGATTTAAACCCTAACCCGTATATCCCACTACCTCCTTCATGTACTAATTTGTGTCAGGAGGAAAGAAAATGCAAATAACCTGAATGTGGGCTCATTAAAGAGTCCATGGTGAGTCACGTATAATTAGACTGGTCTTGAGGAGAGGCACTGCAGGGTTGGAAGGAGAGGTGAGCCATAAAGGCATTCGCTTTCTTGCTGTGTTAAGGCCAGAGGAACTTGTCATGTTGTCCGGAAAGGTGTGTCTGATTTCCCTTGAACGCACTGTTCCATCTATCCTTCGATCCACCAACCTTCTAAACCTTCAAAACAGTTATGGGTCATGGTGTAGGTTGGTGGTTGTTTTTGTTTCACTATTAAAAAAAAAAAAAAATATATATATATATATATATATATATGTATATATATATACATCCCAAAGGCGCTCTATTGGATTGAGATCTGGTGACTGTGGAGGCCATTTGAGTACAGTGGACTCATTGTCATGATCAAGAAACCAGTCTGAGATGATTCGAGCTTTATGACATGTGCATTATCCTGCTGGAAGTAGCCATCAGAAGATGGGTACACTGTGGTCATAAAGGGATGGACATGGTCAGCAACA
>JAODKM010000001.1:29798840-29809219 GCA_026780845.1 Petrocephalus sullivani
CGTGTAGTGGCGGGTTCCGGGGCGGGAGAGGCAGTGGGAAGAGAGGGGGGGGAATAGAGAGAGGGAAGAGGGCGTGGGAGGGAGGGGGGGGGGGGGGGGGGGGATTCATATACATGCATGCCACTTATAATATATAACAATTTCGTTTAGTGACTAATATAATTAGTCACAATATAGTGACTAATTCTGAGGATGCCAAAGCGAGTTCTGAGTGAACTGTTCTCTGGAAAACACTGGGGAGACAATGGAGTACAGCATGAGGTCAGTGGGGGGCAGAAGATCATGGAGATCAAAGAGGTAGGGGGTGGGGAGGGGCAGAACTGTGATGTCTGTTCCTCCCCCCCCCCCCAGCGGAGCTGAAGGAATTTGCCGTGAAAATAAGAAGCATTCATTTTTAAAAAGAGGTGGGACATTCAGATTTACACCTGACTTTTTTTGTTGTTCTGGAGAAGAGGGTGTCTCCAGGCGGACTCTAGGTTTATTCAAGGGCATGTCTATGAGAGGACTTTGTGATGGGCTGGCGCGCTCACAAAACGCCCAGACCTCAATGCGTTACGTCCCCGAGCAGATGGGAGAATATCCACCGCGTTCAGGTTCCAGCGGAGCTTGATACCGAAGTCAGATTGAGAGAAGATAAGATCAACTTTCTTGATCCCAGGGGGGATTCTTGTGCGTACAGCAGCAAGGTATGTAAAGTGCAAACAAACAAACATATAGTGCAATACAAGGCAGAGTGCGAAAACAGTACAGACAAGTAAACACAGTGCAAACAAATGTAAAAGGTGCATTGTACACAAACAGAACGTCCTGAAAGAGGATATTAGGGAAATAAATATGGATTAAAAAATAAATTAACAGGAAGGTATGTGTGCAGATAGCACCCGTCTTTTTTTAAAGCAAGGATTCGGTGCTTCCTGGCTGGGACGGGGCTGAGCAGAGTATTTTAGGACTTATTTGGATCTTATTTTAGTAACGTAGTGACAAGTTTACTGTCAGCTAGCCAGAGTCATTGTGCATTCATGACTGGCATTACACTACCAATGCCAATAATCTTTCTCCCGGAGAAACAGGCTTAAAATAAAATTGTTTTTGTATTGACAAGTTGATAGACAAATATACAAACAAACAATAAAACGACAAGACAGCAATTTCGTCGTGGTAAATTAAGCCTGAAAAAATGACTGGAGTAAGCGTGTGATATAATGCATTTTTTCTGGAATATAATTCCCTACATGCGTTTTCTCCGAATCCAGTCCGGTGCGGATCCAGCCCCCCTTGTTTTACTTCACGCCCGCCCGGGGATGAGCGACGCGGCGTCAGCCGGCGCAGATTGGACGCTTCCGGCCCGTCAAGAGAGGAGGGTGGGGGAAAACCAGGGGAGACCGGGGAAAGAGTACGGCAGGGCCGCTGTGAAAGCGGGGCGCACGGCCGCTACAGCCGAGAAGGACGGAGCGTCGGCGACCGCGGAAGAGCTCTCCGTCCGTGCGCGGAGGCGGAGACGGGGACGTGGCGCCGGGTGCAGGGCCGTCTCACTGGCCTTTTCCTCCAGCCTGGCAGCGGGATGCTTTGCCCGATCACTGCTCCGTACTGCAGGTTGCTGGGCTCATCGTCCACGGCTACTCTGCCACTGAAAGGAGCGCCACACGAGGGAGGAATCTAAATGCTGTATCCCTTTACAGATCTCTGAAATAAACTCTGCTTTTTTTTTCCTCTCCCCCCTTTCTTCTTCTCCCCTTCAAATACGAGGCCCTCCGTCCATACAGGGGGGGTGAGGATCGCCGCTTTTCGGCTGATACAGACTGGATGGCTGGACACTTAGACGCTCCAAACCCAGTTTCGAGAAGCTGTCCCACGAATGCGATTTGACGGGCTTTTTTCCGGGGGGAAACGGCACATATACATATTTTAAAGGAAGAAGTATGTGGGGTGTTTGTCGATCATCTCAAAAAAAGGATCGCATCTGATCCACTTAACAGCGCGGCCGGTCTCTGTCTTTTTCTTTTTTCCCTTGAAGAGTCTTTTTAAACGCGATCTTCCCCGGGAAGCGAATCCGGGAAAGCCGATTGCCGAGCACAGACCCCGGCGCGTCCCCGGCTGGCCGCTTCTACCGAGTAACGGGGAGCGGTACCTGCCGTCTGCTGGAAGTGCGGCTCATGCATCTGCCGCTGATATGCGAGAATCTGTGCCGGACTAATACGGACAAAGGATCCCTTGTTTTTGTTGTCAGTGTGATCAGTGGATAAGTGCGAGAGTGGCCGACTCCGCGCGGCGCTCCGATAGTAACACTGTAACGAATGGTATCATCTGCCGTCTTTGATACTATTTAGATCGGCGGATCGTGCCGGACGGGCACTGGGCTCCTGCTAAGCGGTAATAATGAATGATCGCTGGCAGAATATCGCTTGAAGGACACCGACAAGTTTGCCGTGATTTGCGCCCCCCACATGCTCGGCTTTTAACGACTGGGGAGCGAGCGGGACCACATTACCTTCGCGCGGCCCCGGCGCTTCCCAGCCAGATCCGGCCGGCAGGGTTAAGCTACAGCAATCCGCGGGGCCGGTATGCGGGGAGGGGGGCAGCGCACCTAAAGAGCTCCACCTGATGCTGAGAGGTCTCCGACGAGCCGCCGGGGGCGGGGGCTGGAGCCTGGGGGGCTGATCGGGAGGACCGGCTCTGCGTGACCCTTCCGCCCCCCCCCCCCAGCACACGTGGTGGACTGGGCACCTCCGCAACCCCCCTTAAGGTACGTATCACTCTTCCAAACTCCTGGCAGAGTTTAAGCACCTTTCGCGAGACGGGTAAACTCCGAATTTCTGCATGCTTATTAATTACAAATTATGATGCTGGAAATTCTCTCTCCGGCCCCGTCCTGGGGATTAATATGCGGGAAGTTTCTCTTACTGTGTTTAAGTGAGCGACGCGGGGTTCCCGGTTATCCTCATGCGTCTGTGTATAAATGTCATGTTGCTGTTTATAATTAGTGTTGTCTCCGCTGTTTTTTTTTTTTTTTTTTTTTTTGGGGGAGCAACACTCTACGAATTATTATAGTTATTGTTATATAATTAACTTGGAGTAGTTGTACTTTGCAGCGCAGACCGGTAGTAGGCACTGCCAGGCATTAACACCGGTACTCTCCGCCATCACTAGATGGACCAATTACTTGTATTAATGACGGTACCGTTTTGTCCAGGAGAGTGAGCGATCGAGCCGAGTCGGAAATCTGAGATCGATCTGTATGGATTTCTTTTCCGGTCGGCCGATCTCGTTGACGCCGATGAACTTCGTGGCCGGTGCCGGAATGAGGTCTTGACCGATAAGCGCGCATCCAGGCTGACGGCCATTGATTTCCACGGCAGGTCCCTGGGAAGCGATCGCAGGTCCTGTTACTGGTGTTAATGTCTGGCTGGAGAAGAAGGGGGGTTGGTGGGGGTCAGTAGCCTGCCCCTGGTTTGTTGTTCACCCGCATCTAATTTAAGGCCTTCCGGAGACCGCCAGTCCCCTGGCGGCTTTTCATGTGACATCTTAAGACAAATTCTTATAACGACTCCAAGCGTGAGTGTGTCATTGCTAAGCGCTTTCTGGCTGCTTGGTCAAATCATGCAAATGTCTGTCAAATAAGTGCCATAGCCTAAAACTAATCCTAAAACCGATTTGTATATAATGCAGAAGTATTATGTTTTGATATTTGCGTCATTTTCTGGGTATCTTTAAGTGATGTTTGTTATTATTACTATCATTATTATTTGTTTATGTGTAATGGACACTATTTTAGAAACATCTCATGTTTCAAAGGTGTAAATTGACTGTTTTCTTGCTTTGCCTGTTGGTAAGGAAACAATTTTGCGGAGACTGTTTTATCTGAGGGTATTTACTGTAATTTGGAGTAGATTACACGTCATAAGGCAGCTGCACATTAATAGAAGCACAGACCCCGTTTCAAGGGTCACTTGATGCCTGTAGTGGGTTTTTGGGGCAAACTTGGTTTTGCTGCTGTTAAATTATACCATTATCTCTTTGGGAAGACGAGTGCGGAATGGCTGAGTTTGTAGACATCTTTTAGCGGGGTTCCATCCTGGCAGGTCCTTCAGAGGGCTGGAGGGCGAAGAAGCAATTACTATTAACTTGTAGGGAAAAAATTTAAGCGTTCCCACACCCAATGAATAACCTACCAAATCATACCACATAACACACGTAACCTAAAATAACACAAACACATAGTGGAAGCAGGGATGATGTAACTACACAGCATGTAAAAAGTAGAAATAATGTATCAGTGTAGTTTACCGGAGTCTATACAGTCATACGTTGCTTAATGACAGGGACCTGCTTTGAGAAATGCATTGTGCGGCGATTTTATCATTGGGAGAACATCGGAGTGTACTTCCACAAAGGTAGATGGTATGGCCTACTACACACCTAGGCTGTATGGTATGTCCTAAATAACAATTAAAAAGTACAGCATAGTAAATGCATAATAAACAGCTGCTACTGGATTATCTTTATCGTGTAATATGCACTAATCATAATTATATGTGTTATACTTTTAAACGACGCAGCACAGTGGGTTTGTTTATTCCAGCAACACCACAAACACATGGGTAATGCGTTGTGCTACAATGTAACGGCGGCTGTGCCGTAACCAGGCAATAGGGATTTTCACCGCCGTTATACCTGCTTGTAACACTTGTATGCCGGATGCATCCTGTCCGTTGTTGATGGGAGCATAGTTATGTGGCGTGTCACCATATATCCGTAACTGGCTCGCTGGTAAAGAAATGCTAAAAGCTTTTGTCGCTTTAATCCCATTTTTGTAAAAGGCGGAAATCCTTCTCGGATTTCTTTTCTTTTCTTTAGCGAAAACAGGTGCTGATGTAAGTCTTTCGTAAAAGCGCAGGGGCTTAAAGTTAACATTTGTCAGGCAGGGGATACCTGTGTTTGATGCAGCGACATTATGATATTTGTGTGTTTGTATAAGGATTACTCTACTATTGTTTAACAGAAGTGCAGAGAGCCTGTAGGTTTGGCTTTCAGGAAAAGATCACCATTATTTAGAAAATCATCCATATTTGACCAGAACCTAGAGGGCATGTGCCTGCCAAACGGGCAGACATTCAGGCAGCCCTGGGGTCCTGGGTGACTGATTTACATAGCATGCTACATTTGCCCCTGCCTTTCTTGGAGTTTGTGGTTCATATCTTGGCCCTTAGGATCACCACCTTTACCCTTGTGGAGAGCTACTCTGCTGGGGGGCTCTGACCTGGTAAGCTGACATCAATTGCGTTGGCAAAGCCTAACCCCCCACCCCCAACTACAGATCAGAGAGATCTGGCTGAAGGATCCCCTCCAGCTGGCCTTTGAGAGACTTACCCCCCTTAACTTTTAAAGATCATTCCCTAATAAAGAGAGTAGGGGCTGTGGTCAGTTAATACGCAGTGACTCAGGACAGGCTCAGATTTCAGTAGCCAGGACACGGCATTCCTAATGAAATCGCATCCCTACGGTTTTCCAGTTCTTGGAAGCCGCATACTACCCGGAGCCTTTGAGTCATGTTTGCAGTTCTGCGGTGAGATGGGGTTTGGGCCAGCTAACGGTAAGGAGGGCTTTTTGGGAGAAGGGGGGGGCGGGATTCTGAGCTTGTTGACACAGCAACATGTTACGCGCGTGGTGTTCTGCGCACAGTCAGACCCCCAAATTACCGAGCCGAATGGTGGATGTGCAGCGTGCTGGTGCGGGACACACGGGATTGGCTGCTGGATATGTATGCGGTGGAGTGGAACTGAGTGGCGCAGAGCGCTGATGGGTGGGTCTGCATAGCCGCGGAGTGGAACCGCTGGACGGCGGCTGCGGGATCTGCATTGCAGTCGAGCGGAACTGCGAACATCGGACGGCGGCTGCAGGGCCCGGGTCTGCGCAGCTGCTGGGCGGAGCTTGGCATTGGCCTGGCTGGTCGCTGATGGTGTTATGACAGGTCATGTGACCAGTGAACATTGTGAATATTCATGAGGGGAATATGACCCCAGTGCAGGTGGACGACCAAAATCTGCTTTTCTCCTGAGCTGGTTTCCTCTTTATCATAATCCATCAAATGGTGCCTTATTTCAATTCACGGTCTGCAGAAGATGTCAGTACTTTCCCTTAGTTTAATATCCCTGCCTTTTGATGCTATATCCTCTTTTTACATACCAAAGCTTTTGAGTGCATGGTCTTTGGGGACCTTTTCTTCAGGGAAAGGTTAAACTGAAATTTGGGTTGCGTTACTGTCAGCCTGTCTGCTCTTTTTGCTCCTGATTTGATCTGATGTGACTCCTGTTCATATCCCAGGTATTGTCGACTGCCCGAAACCGGTTTAGAGCAGCAGAAGGTATTTTACCGCAAGTTAAAAATCATTATATCTTCATCTGTCTCGTTTGTCTTGCACATCTGGCTCGAATGCTTTGCGTTTGAGCAGAAACGGTATTGCGAAGTTAATTCTGTAGTGTTGAGTTTAGAATAGATGATATCCACACATCATTTGCCGTTTTTTTTTTAAATATGTGCGTAAATTTGATAATGATTGCTAATTACCAGCAGGGTTTGAGTTGCTTCTTCACTTTTTGCTGCCCCACAGAAGCCAGGTTTGCAGCTCAGGCCATAAAATGTGGCGGTCAAAGGTCAGATCAAACACAGATTTGACCAGCAGCCCTCAACTGGCACTCTCATGACAATACACCTGGCAGCTTTAAGGTGGTGACTCGCATACACGCTTTGTTTCAGTAGTGTGAAAAATTGCTGAAGTCACTGATGGTTTCCAATCTTGCCGCTCGTAGGCAGCAGAAACCTCGAGTTCTGACGGTAGCAAAAGCCGAACGCGTGACCTCAGGAGGCTGTCGAGCAGATGCCTCTGTGGTCTCCCGTAACGAAGCCTGCAGATTGACCGCACAGTACCCCCCTGAGAGGGCGTTTAAACTTGCGAGTCCCCCACAGCTGTCTCCACGCTGCATTAATGTCTCTCTTTGAACTACGACCGTCTGGTAAAAGAAGCTGAATAAAAAAAAAAAAAGATCATGCATGTTTACCCACGTTTGTATTAAATCTGCCTACTCCCCTAAAGCGATAGACCCATCTTTCTGTTTGTGGAAGCACATAGTCTTCGTATTTGCAGCCGTACCCGGTCATCTGCATCGTGTACTGGCACAATCTGCAGACAGTGACACGCCTTCAAGGACAGAGCAGTCGCGGGCTGGCCGTCACCCGCCAGCACATGCCGGTAATGGATGAAGCTGTCGGTGGAGGATGACTGTGAGAGATCGCCCGCTTCCGTATCTCCGAGGAACATCTGGGCTGCCCCCCGGCCCGCCTCTGGGCTTGGAGCGGCTCCCCGTGCCCGCCAGTGGGCTGTGTGGGTGGGATAAGGGGGGTGCCAAGGCGAGACATGTCCGAGGCCTTCCTGCTGGCCAAGTGGAAATTGACCTACAAAGCGCCGGAGAGTGCCGTTAATGCAGTGCCATTCGTCACTCTGCTGACCGCCTGTTACGGTGCCACCCAGCCCGCCGCGATCATCTTAGGCAGAGACGGCGAGTGTCGGGGGACCGGCGGCTGACGGCATGCAGTGGATGGAGGGCAGGTGCCTCGCGAATGGTCAGTGACACCGCTACCCTGCCCCGCCCCCCAAGCAGGGCACATTACTGATCAGAATGGAGCGAAAGAACACTGATTTGATGATCGAGAGCTTTGGGGGGGGGCTGATAGATTTATGGCTTGGGGCTGGTCAGTCCATGCCGTGGGCTCAGGTGGGACGCTGTGTGACGAGGTCACTGTCTGTTTCCCGGCGCGTGTCCCTTTAAAAACGGGACTGCATGGATTCCAGCAGTGGGAGCATTGATTGGCTGAGGGTACGTGACGGGGTGTTCCTCATTCCCGGCACGCGCCCTGTGCCTCCCTCCTAATCTGTTCTGTTTTCCGTGGTGGTCCCAGGTGCGGCCTCAATCCTTGATTGGCGCCCCTGGTTATCGACGGAGCTGCCCCGCCCCGCCCCGCCTCTCGGAGAGCGAGGGGAACACCACACTGAAAGATGTCTGGAAATGCACAACAAAGGGCCTTTCCTCCAGCACAGATGTACAATCCTCACTGTCGGGAGTTAGCTGGGAGTTGCGGCCTGGGGGGGTGCGGGGCGTGTTAGGCCCTGCAGGGGGATGGGGGGGGGGCACCCCTGCCCTAGCTGGCCCCCCGCCGCCGCCAATGTGTATCTGCAAAGTGCTCTGTCACTCTTACTGCTGCTGCTATGTCAAGGAAGCGGTGTCTTTTTTTGACAGAAAAAAAAAAGTGAAAAGGCTGTTTGTATATCTGTTTTCCATTTTTTTCCCCCATATCTCGCCATGTGATGGCTGTCGAGCAGATAGCCCGCCGATGCGAATGAATGGAAATTTATTTCTTACTGATAATGTTTTTTTTTTTTTGTTTTTTTTGTCTCTTGGTTGTTGCTTATGTTTGGGCTGGCAGTATTATTTCGTGCCTGTAGGTAGTGCAGCGGCTAAGGATCCGTACCTGAAGGTCGGGGTTTAAATAAATGAAAGCGTGCAGCTGTATAAATAGGTATAATTTCAGGTCACGGAGACTAACCGGCAGATGGGGAACTAAATCATTAATGATGTAAATGAGTTTCAAAAGTACCGTGATTATAATCAAGTGTTGTACAGCATTTATAACAATCTGTCGGGTCAGATTGGCAGAGGGGTTATTGCAGAATTCTTTAATTTTATGACTATTTTATTAGAAAAAAATAAATCAAATACCAGGACAGCCATTGCTGTTGAATTCTATAATAAAGTTGTGATGCGGCCTCTTTAAATAACCGTATTTTATGGGGAAAAGACTGCAAACTGGGGGCCACTCAAAGGCACCCTGGTGAAGCTGGTGGGGTGATGGCCAGTGACTCTTACTCCACAGGCAGGGAATGCATGTGTGTGATCCCGGCTTCCTTAGTCCGGGTCGCGTGCGCCGCGTTGCGGTGTAATGGCACCACTGCCGCCACTTGCTCTAATTGCAATTAGTTATGATCGGCCCCCATTTGGGGAGGGAGGGAGAGGCTTAGGTGAGGATGTGGAGTAGCTGGCGTCTCGAGTGTATCGGAGAGCCCGGACCCCCGGCGCGCTCCCCCGCTGTCTGAGCTAATGACATCGTTAATGGCATAAAAGCCGCTGGGGGGGGAGGGGGGGGCGTCACCTCACACTCGCGCATTTGCATTTTGTCGCACAATGTATCCTGAGTCCTTCCTTATGTGGGCTTCGGACAGTCGGATTGCATTCAGATGCGTGTTTACCAGTCCGCGTTAGCCGGGCCTTTTCCGGAGGTGCGGCCTGAGAATGACCACGTTAGCAGAGGCAGGCACTGGGCCTTTTTAAAAACACAACTAGTGTAAGGCTCCGGGGTTAAATTAGCACTCCAGAGGGAGTCTCCCTCCGGTTCATAAATAAACATTGGCGGCCCCTTTTAAAGTGTCATGAAATTTAAAATTAGTAACATTACCTGTACGCTGAGGCTTTCGCTGAGAGCGGTCGCCAGCCTGAGACGGCTCCTTTGTGCAGATAGAAGAGTCATTTTCCTTCCCAGAAATCTTCTGAGCTTCCCACGAACACAGGCAGGACTTGGCGGCCTTTAAATGATGAATATTTGGCAAAACTGTGACCCCCCCCCCCACCAAAGCCTTTACTATTTCCAGCACCACAAGCTGCTGATTAATAGGCATCTCAAAAAAAAAAGTCCAAACCTACTCTGGACCTTCAGCTGCAGTTTATCTTAAAGCTATTTTAAAAATGGGGGGACTGGCCGTCCGTACATTAAGAGATTCTCCTCTGCACGGCATCTAGAATTGCCTGTCAACACCTGGAGAGGTTTATTTTCAGATAGATATGGGCGATTTTTTATTTATTTATTTATTTTTTTAAGGGAAAAAAAATCTTTTTCTGAGGTTTTTGGGGGGGGGGGGGTGCTGTGTGGTTTTATGAGGCGAGACGTTGGCGTGAAGGCAGCTCGGTTTGCTGCCCAGGCAGAACGCCGTCTCATTTAGAAAGGGTAAATGGATCATTCAACAAAAAAAAAAAGGATTCGCAGTCCGCAGAGCGAGATTGCATCTCCATGGTGACAGGAAGTCACTCTCCGTCAGGCTCCCATCGCCATGGCGAGAGGAGCAGTTCAGGATGCAGCGTCCCGGGGAAAACGCACATTCTGGCCGAAAGCCTTCACTTCTGGGGCCGCCCCCCCTGGAAGCTGGAATTGTCCGGAAATGAGAGGTGAGGTTTGCCACAGTCCCCAGGTATTAGTTCTCGCGGTAGTTTCCTAAAGCCGCACAGGGCAGTGGGTCTCCAAGGAGGCGTGTCCCCCCTCCCCCTCACCCAGGTGCT
>JAODKM010000001.1:29816730-29834143 GCA_026780845.1 Petrocephalus sullivani
GGTGCTTCTGCCCCCAGGTAGCCAGGGGGCTGCGGGGGTGGGGGGGGGGGGCGGAGTTGGGAGAAGGGGGGTGGGGGGGTATGGGGTGGTTTCACTGAAAATTAAAAAATGTAAGCCTTAAGTTAAATCATTATGAACAGCTGACATACATATCCCACAGCCATTTAATGTCGGATCAAAGACTTACAGGAAAAGGCAAGTTTACGGCAGATTAAAGAAGCTAATCTCCTGAAGCTGAACCAGTCTTGCTTGGGATCCATATTAAGGTTATTTTAGGACTGTATCCCATTTAAGGACCAAGAGAGCAGAATATTAGTTGATGTGTCACAGGTGAGCGCGTTTGCTTCAGGCTTAAATGTATGAGCAGGCGTTTCTTCTTCACCCTTTTCTCATGCTTCTCAAACTTTCAATCCCTTAATCACTGGAATTAAGTGCAAAAACGAAACTGTGGGGGTATCGGGAGAAGAATGTATAGCCTGAGGAGCTGTAAACCTAAGGCTGCCCTGGGACGGGTTCGAGTTTCGGTGTCAAGATGTCTACGTGAATAAATAAGACATAAAATAATGGTAATTATAAAGTACCAGTAATGGTACTTTACTGTCCGCGTGATGCTGACTCATAATATGCTGCCTGGAGGAGAATTTGCATTGAGGCTGATCAGCCTCCGCTGCCATGGTAACACCAACGGCAATAAAACATGCCCCCACCCCTGCCCCCTTGCCCCCGCCTTTCTGCAGTCTTGGTTCAGCTCTGCACGTCACACAATTTCATCTGTGGATCATTTTCTGTCATCAAACCCTTGCACTCTGAGCCATCTTTTTGAGTTCATTTGAGTTCTGAATCCTGTATGTTTCGCTTTTGTGAAACCCGCAGAATGGTCTCTTAGGCTCTCGAAGGTCACAGATGAAATGAAAGTGAAGATGAAGTTTTTATAGGCACAGTGTAGGGCTTAGACCAGTGTTTCTCAGCCCAGTCCTCACGGACCCTCAGACACTATCCATTTTTGCTCCCTCCCAGCTCTTAATGACTCGTTTTGTTCTTGGCTCTATGGTCCATTCTTGATTTGCTTGGTTTATTCTTGATTGTTTGGTTCAGGTGTGCTGGGATCTGGGATGGAAAAAAAAGGTTCAGTCAGAACCAAAAAAAACCAGCCGGCGTTACTTTCTCAGTGTCCATTGCCCTTATTAGGGTGTGTACTGAGGAAGTGCATAATCTGTAGCCTACGGCCCTGTAAAAATGAGCGGCTGATGACACACGGCGCGGCCCGGGGTGTGGCCGCACCAATGCCGTTGCTCAGCACCAAATTCCAGCCGTCTGCTGTTTGAACAGGGGTGAATCAGGTGTGCGTCCTTGGCATCGCTGTCTGGAAACGCCTGAATGCTTGAAAAGCGGACACACCCCTGCGGTGTGTCAGAATCTACTTGGCTACGCTGCGGTAAAGTTGTTGTGTTTTTTTTTTTTTGTTCCCTCCCGAGCGGCATGTCGGTGCAGTACTCCTGACTCAGGTATAAAGGCCGGGGGGGTGGAGCTTCTCCTCCATGGGACTTTAAGAGGGCAGGTTGTTGTTTAGTCAGGACTGAACGCAAAGGCAGAGGAACGCGTGAGACTCGCTGGATCAGAACCATGAGAAGGCTGGTGGTCTGGTGTGCTGTCTTAGGTCTCTGCTTGGCTGGAAGCAGACCTTTTCTGACGGATGAGAACCGGGGAGCTGGTGGGCCCCAGCCTCCGTCGCGGCACATGCAAGGACAGAGGGTTTGGTACCCATCGGTTACTGGCCAGGAGACACAGAGGATCCAGTATCCATCACTTAACAACCAGGAAGGACAGCGTGTGCATTATCCATCATTTAACAACCAGGAAGGACAGCGAGTGCAGTATCCAATATTTAATGACCTGGAGTCACAGAGGGTCCGTATCCCTGAGACCCATGATAATGCAGGACAGACCGTCCGCCTCCCGTCCTTGATCGACCAAGACAGCACCATGGTGAACCAGGTAACACTCAGCCTGACTGGTACTCTGAATGGACTGATTGGAAGCTTACCTGGTTCTTATGATAAGAGTATCGCCATCGGTAGCTGATGATGTTCTTGAGAAACATTCAAAGTCTCACTCATTGTTGTAACAGAGGGTTAGGGTGCCTCAGAGCTTTCGGCAGGTTTAGCATCATTCGGCTCAAACAGAACTTGCTTTGTCTGGCCTGGGGTGTAGGTGCTATAAGGGTGAGGATTCCGGGCTTTACCCTTGCGGTTTTTCAGCAAGAAACACTCAAATCCCCCGACGCCCCTGTTTGTTACGGAGATTCATAAAGGTTCTCTGATGCCAACTGAGCTGCTGGTTAAGGGTTGGGTTATCCTTGAGTAAGGTACTTTAGCAGAACCACGGTTACTCATGTAGTACGTCAGATTAGCAGTTAGATGGGAAGTCTACCCATAGCATCTGTAATTATGACAGCTGTAGGATGTGTAGTAACATCAGTGGAGCAAACCAAAATGTTACCTCGCCTGGCCTCAGGTTACAGTTTTGTGAGGCCCTGCCCCGGAGCAATTTCGAATTGACAATGAGGTCTTCCAGTCCTGTGGCATGCGGTTCTGTGACGATACCTTTCCTGTGTTATTATGATGACATTGTCCCCCCTGCCTTCCAGAGGTGTGTCCCCGGGTACTACAGGGAGAGGAGTGGCCCCAACCTGGGAAGGTGTGTGCCCTGCATGTGTAACGGACGCTCCAAGGAGTGTGAGGAGGCGACCGGCCGCTGTCTGGTAAGTGACTCTTTTCTGTCAGATTTGGAGTCTGATTCAGGTTCAGCTCTGCCACGGCACTGAGACAAATTATTATTAAAAAAGTATGATGGTTTTGATGAGTCTCTGCTAATCTCCATTAGAAGTCAAAGCTGCAATCTACACAAGACTCTAACAGGCTTTAAATGGACAGCTATTATCTCACATTTTGCTGTAGGCTCACAGATTCATTTGCCCTTTGTAGTGAATAAATGTTCTTTTTCAAAAGCATAAAAACTAGAAACCTCTTTGAATCTAGCTACCGGCACTAATGTCCAGCTAATTCAGAAGTCATTGTTTAAACTGCTTTCCTAACCTGGAGTCAGTGTGAGTCAGAGTCTAGACTGACTCAATGGCAGGTGTGACTGGAATCATCTAGAACATTCGTATATATATGGATGGGCTGACACTGTTATCATTTTCCATTTCTTTTTCGATTCCCCTGGTGTCGGCTTCTGTAATTAGAGCCACCAAACAGCTACTAGATCCCCACAGATGCAAATTCTCGTACAGCTTATTAATTCCCTTTGCACACTGGGACATTGCTACACCTGGTCACAGCCTTGTGGCCCAGGGGATTATGGGAATTGTGTCATGTGATGGTTTATGGTCAAAGTGTGCTGGACTAAACTGCATCCTCCCCATCCATGTGCAAACAGAACTGTCAGCACAACACCGCTGGGGACCACTGTGAGCACTGCCAGGAGGGTTACTACGGCGACGCCACCCGTGGGATCTGCCACATCTGCCCGTGTCCATTCACGGCGACAACCAACAGGTCAGTGCAGTACCGGCAACGCAGCAAAACCTGGGAGGGTACATAGAGATGAAAATGTGTTCAAATCAGTATAAAACAGTAACAATAACCAACTCCGCTCTGACCAAACTTGTCTTTACTGCTCGACTGAGTGCGAGCGTTAACCGTGCCCAAACGTGTGTGTTTCTAGTTTTGCCATTGGCTGCAGGGCGGTCGACGGAACGTTCCAGTGTATCTGCAAACAGGGCTACAGTGGAGACAGATGCCAACGGTTAGTACCTCAGTTAGAGACCCTAGTTTGTTCTCATTAGCTCCAGCCAAATGTTGGTCTGCTGATAACTCTAAGCGACCCTACAGGTGTGCCCCCGGTTACTATGGCGACCCCATGGCTTTTGAGGGCAGCTGCCAGCCTTGTGATTGCAACGGCAACAGCGGAGGCTGTGACCCCAGGACCGGCGGTGAGTGTCTCGGGAACTTCCGGCCCCAGTCAGCAGCTACTAGATGATTCACGCCCGTTTGCCTGATTCCTCCTGATGTCATCACTCCGCAGTGTGCAACAACAGCCTGGAGCCGAAAGACACCGGTACAGATCAGGGCCAGTGCCAGGGTGAGTGCCATTTGGCGTCTATGTACACAGCCACACCCATCACCTTCTACCTGGGTATTTTTGGAAATGTCCTCAATCCTGTGCTGGATAAATGGTTAGAAGACCCGATAGATTTGACTGAGGCTGAGATGTGTTTGGACGGTCAAACCTGAGCGCTGATGTTGTCCTTTAGAGTGCGACAGCTGTGTCCAGACCTTGCTGAGCGATCTGGAGAGGATGGATGAAGAGCTAATGAGCCTGAAGGGCAAGCTGGAGAAAGCCCACGGCAGCTCTGCCTCCCAGGAGAGGCTTAAGAAGCTGGAGGACACCATCGCGGCCACCAAGGTAGCTCATGCCTCCGTCACACCGCATCGGAGGCGGAAGATGCACCATAGCCGTGCAGGACTGAGGCTTTTAGTGAGAGACATGGACCAGGCGGCCTGTGTGCAGCCCCACCTTTTGCTCCCAGGCTATACACGAGCCGAATGCGTGTGCAGCTTTGCATTCCAGAATCAAACTGATAAGATTCCTCTCAATGCTGTTTCTTTTCCCCCCAAGGGCATCTGTGGTAACTTTTAACAGCAGAACTCATAACTGCTGCGCCTGTTATTTAGCCTTTGATGGTCTTAAGACATTGGGATGCCAGTGAAGTAAACGTTCTTCCTAAAGCTTGCAGGCCTAATATTTTCTCTGTTTTTCAGTCTCTGCTGAGCAGATACAACTCCAGTCTGCATGGCCAGTGGAAAAAAGTAGCACAGCTAGATGAAGATGTCCAGAACCTGGATGATGATATAAATGTTCTCAAAGAGAAGGTACTGGAAAGAACTTCATTATGAGAAATGTGACTTTGAACTGCATTGTTAAAAAGCAAAATTAACCATAGAATTTTAGAGTATTATTACTCTGAGTGTTATTATGCTGACTGTTGCTTGTGAACTTGCTATTTTCCATGTGTAGGCTGACAGTAGCTATTTGAAGGGCCAGCAAGCATTGGAGAATATCGAGGAGACCCATCAGAAGGCCAAAGACTTGGTGTCCGAAGCTCAGAAGCTGTTCCAGAAAATACAAGGTGGAGTTGCATCTACTTGGCCATGAGGCCTGCATTGCTTTGTCGTCAACAGTGACGGGAGTAGCTGGAAGCAATGGCACAGGACAGAATTTGATACTGGGGGGTGGGGTGTGGGGGGGATACAACACAATTTAAATACAAAGGGTGTTTATTAGGGGGTGAATGAATCAAAATTTATTTTTGGGGGGCACACGCGCCCCCCCCCCTCCCGTTACCCAGGTTCATATAGCCCTGACAGGCCTTATAACTTAATTAGTGCAGTCCCAGCCCATGGTCTGATCTTCTGCGGTGGCCTTCTGAAGCTCCTACTTAGATTTCTTCTACTACTACCTTTTATTCTCTATGCCCCTGTCTGAAAGTCACTGACTGTGGCAGGAATGAGAAGGTCCATTCCTTCACAATTCTATTTAATTCATGCTGAAAATGCCCGGGTGGGTGATACACGTCCCAAGTTTAGAGTAGCGGTGTTTTGGGGCCCTTGTAGGGCTGAAGATCCTCTTCTGAATGCTCTAGTCTTTTATGTTTTCATGCATCTCCTTCTCTCTCGCAGGCCCCCTCCGCCCGCCTCACATGTCCTTGCTGCCAGCTTAGACTCTCTCTCTTTCGCCTGCTCGTGACACGCTCTGACTTGCTCTCTCCCCCCCCAGACCTTCTGAAGGAGCTGAGCGGTGCCTCTGATGGGGTCCCGCCCTCGGAGCTGGCCCGGATGCAGGCAGAGGCAGAGCGCATGGTGCGCGAGATGGAGCAGCTGAGCTGCGCAGACCAGCTGCGGGCGGCAGTCAGCGAGAAGGACGAGGCACAGAAACGTAGGCCCCCCCCCCCTCCCGTAAAATACACGGCTTGCATTCAGATTTTTTTTTACAGTGATAGTTTTATGACTTGAAATGATGATACAATTTTACACCTTGCGTGTTTATATAAGAATTGCTTCCTGGGATCAGTAAAGTTTATCTTACTTGAAATATATCAATATGATTAATCAACAGTCCATTTCAAATGTATCACAGTAATGTCTCTCAAGACACCTTTTAGTCAGAGTTCTATCTGCTCACCAAACGGTTAAGAGATCCACTACCCTTCACAATGAGCTACATGTTATGAGCTCACATCTAGGAACCTTAGAATTAGAAAGATCATTATTGGCCAAGTATATTAAACATACAAGTTATTTGTCTTGGTGGATGTGCTGTCGTATAACAAATAGCATGCAAGATAATTTACAAGTAAGTACACATGAGAATTGTATGCATGCTTTTTACACTAGTCTACCTATCAATAGACGCAGCATTGGATGTAATAGAGGGAGAAACAAACATATAAATAAAATGTGACTGTAAGTAAACTGGGGTGAAGCTAGGAGGCGTTATAGGGTCCCAGCTGAATAGAGTGCACAGTGTTTGCTAGCAGACTGATTACTGTCAGTCAACAGGCGACATGTGATTGGAAGGGGAAGCAGCCACCATTGCCCTCCTTTTCATTTCCAGTGCTGGACTACATCAGGAACAATGTGACCAAGCAGTATGAGCTGAATGAGGAGGCTGCCAGGAGAATCGCCGGCCTGCTGAATGACTACGAGTCCAAGCTCCGAGACCTGATGGGGGCACTGAAAGAGGCTGAGGACAAAGTGGGGAAAGCCAAGACCCAGAACAGGCTAAACACCGCAGGCCTGGCGGCGCTCGAGGTACCACACCCTGCTCTCATGCTGCCGTGCTGCAAGCCTTCTAGGCATTAGTTCCACCTTCGACATTCGGGGTATCACTCACGATGCAGCAATGCAACGGAGCTGATCTGAATGCAAACTGAATCATGTGACTTCAGAAACGCCTGGAGGATCTGAACAAGGAGAAGGACAGAGTCTCCAACCAGATCCAAATGGCAAAAAAACAGCTGACGAGCACCGAAGATCTTCTCAAGATGCTTCAGGATAGCAAGAAGGTAGGGATATGTTTTCTGAAGCCAAATATACCAAAGGTGCTTAACACATCCAGTTATGTTTTGTATGGGATGGATATGTGGAGACGGTCTACAGGATTTACTTTATGTATTCACGGAGTCATGAGCTGACGAGTTTAGGCTTGCCTGTTCCTCAGATAACAATCAGAGGCCAGGCTCAGTTTAACCAGCAGCATAAATATGGCATTTGCGTGACATCCTGGACGACGTCTTTCACTTATGAAACCAGGAATACGAGATGCTCGCTGCACAGCTGGATGGTGCCAAAATGGACCTTATCAAGAAGGTGAACAACATTTCCATGGCTGCTTCCAAAGAGGACCTTGTAGTGAGAGCAGAGAAGCATGCAGAGCTCCTCAATCAGCTGGCTATGGACTTGCAGGAGTAAGTCTGCTTTGTTTCTCTCGGGGTTTAAGGGCAGGGCTGATAGTCAGGTGCGATATGAGAATGCCTTTGGATCTGGAAGCTTTCCTAAACCCCACCCCCACCAAAGTTTGCCCTGCTCGGCCCCACAGGGCAGTGAGGAATGCCAGCAGGAGCTCGGGTGTGCGTGATGCCATCGACGCCATCGATGCATATAAGAACATCACAGAAGCGATTCGAGCTGCGGAGGAGGCTGCACGAGAGGCCAAGGATGCTGCTGACCAAGCCCTGAGGGTGAGCTGAGAGCCAAGGGGTCCCTTGGAAAGACCGTAACCTCAATGGACACTCGTGACACTCTGAGATAAGCCAATATTCAGGCACAGGGTAGCCAATAAACCAACTGAGCTCCATCTCTCATAGTTTAGACATCGAGCTACATAATGTTATGAAGCACAGGAATTTGTGGGGGGGCTAGCTGAAGCGTTAAACTGTAAGCTACAGTACACAAGTGGTTTTGGGTAAATTTGACTGCTAAGAAGATAAATATGGCACTGGCTGAACTCCCATATAGGGCCAGACTATGAGGTAAACAGGAGACACACTGTACTCATTTTGTCATTTGTGACTGATTACTTTTGAAGGACGTGCTTCAGGAGGATCTGCCGAAGAGGGCCAAGGAGCTGAAAGACAAAGGGGCAGCACTTCAGACAAAGGCTAAGGATGCAGAGAGGGACCTTGAAGGTGGTCATCACATGACGTAGTTTGCTTCCTCCATGGAAACATTGACAATGCCAAGCCCATGTATAATGCTTGTGTCCAGCAGATTGTTTCCAGAGCAAAGATAGTTCTGATCCACTTATTCCTCATGTTCAGTTATTGACTCTTAGTAGATTAGTCCTCTCTACGTTCTATACTCCATTGCAGACTTCAGATTGTTAGCAGCAAACACATAGTGCAGAACATGCATATTCTCTTTCTGTGCTAACTTCAACTGGATGTCTCACAGGAATTAAGGATAAGCTGAACAACCAGAAGAAACAGCTAGACCAAGCAAGGAAGAAAAAGGATGGCCTGAATAAGGATCTTCTTACTGCCCAAGATGAACTTGGCAAGATTAATCGGGGTAGGTGCGGTTCTCTTCATGGAGAAATGTGTACAAGTGAGGAGAAACTATGTGTGCTTTGACTGGGCTGAAGTCACAAGAACAGTGGAGAAGCCTGAGATGGAAGCCGGTCTCAAACCATGCTGCAAGCTCTACTGTATATCACAATGCACAAAGGGTGATATGATGCAGTAACTATTCTTGTGAAGGGTTATGTTAGAGGGAGCCTCTTTGCTAGGATGTGCAGCATCTTAGTCAAAGTCCAGTTTAAGTTTGATGGTGCCTGCAGTTATGGCAATGTTGCCCTGTCCCGGGTCTCACCGCTGATTTTTCAGACGACATTGGTGACGTCATCAACAATGCAAAGAGGACAGCTGCTTCAGCCAATGACACAGCCAATGATGCACTTGACAAGCTCAAGAAACTCCAAAATGAGATTGACAATATCACAGTCCCCCAGCAGGATTCTTTTGATGATTTACTAAAGGATGTAGACCAATCAGGTGAGTGCCCAGGCTTGCTATTCATCTCATTTACCCCCATCTAAGGTCTTCGTTCAAGGTTTAGGCCGATATGAACACAGCTCCCTGGAATGCTGGGTAACGGTGTTTTCAAACTATACTGTACACAGTGAAGAACCTCACCAGCGCGATTCCATCGCTGCTGGACAAGATCTCCCAGGTGGAGAACTTGACCTCCCGGCTGACAACAACTAACGTGTCTGAGAACATCCAGAAGATCAAGGAGCTGATTGAGCTGGCCAGAGATGCTGCCAACCGGGTGAGCCCTCCGGTCTTCGAAAGTGTCTCACATCATCACATCGGACACATCTCAATCAGATCCATGATTGGATGAAGTGGGGGGGGGGGGGGGGGCGGGGGGGCGGGGTCGGGGGGGGGGGTGCCGGGGGTTGGTGGGGTGGGGGCTGGGCCGGGCGCGGCTGGGGGGGGGGGGGGGGGGGGGTATGGGTGAGGCCGGGCCCACTCCTACCCTGGTGAATCTGTCTGTGCTAATAGCCAACCTCGCTACTTCCTCACTCCCTCCATCAAGTGCCACCACCCCCCCCTCCCCCGCCCAGCGATATCTGACAATCGAGTAGCATTCCGGCGTGCCCTGGGGCGGGTTTGCAGCCTGCCGTCAGGGTGACGGGGAGTGACTGGGATGAGCCGCTCGGGAAGCTCGAAATCCAGAGGAAGGAGTGTGGAATTCTCCCGATTTTTACCTCCCGCCTGGCCGCGTGAATAAAACATTGGCAGCCCCCCAGGCAGGCTCGCCAGCTCTGTGCCCGCAGTGTGTACTGTTTAAGTTGTTCCATGGTAATTACCGGAATGAGGTAAAACCGCTTAATGTACTGACCCCTGGAAGAAAACCTACTTTAAGAATATTTCTGTTCGCCGTCTGGGGTAACTTTATGGTCATTTGTCTTAATTGGTTTCGTTCCAGGACGTCGTCCTCGTCTCCATAACGAGGTCGACTCCCCTTCCAACGGGGACGTGAAGCAAACCCGGCAAAGCGACACATTAATTGGAAATTAATCCGCGGAGACGTTTCCCTGGTGTCTCGGCGTTTGGGAATAGGGTGCGCGTGTGTCCTTGGAGTGTCGGTGGGGGGTCCAGAGTGGGGGTGCTGGCCTGCTCTCCCCAATTTCATTTAGAATGGGTCACGGTCTCTGGATGTGTGCTTTCAGCTGGGTGTCTGTCCAGTCTGGGCTGGTAGTGCCCCCCCCCGGCAAGCTCTACTCTACCAGGTCCCTCTCTTTTTTTCAGCCACATTTAAATCCGAATCACCTCCCGCTGCTGTCTGTCCGTCCCTCCGTCTGTTTGTCAGTCTCCCTGTCAGTCTCCCCGTCTCTGTACTTGTCTGCCTGTCCGTCGTGTTTATGTGCTGTCTCATTAACATCATGGAGAGTTCCCAGACTGTTTCCCAGGCATGGTCCATAAAGCTGTATTTTTATTTTTATTTTTTGGGACGCCCCCGGATACCGGCTGTCCCCTCTAACATCCCGGTTTCCTGGCCTTCGCCTACTATGGCTTGTCCCTCCCCCATCTCCAGGTGGGGGGGGGGGGTGAGAGGTGTGGTTACCTGGCTCCCAGTTAATGTCCACTGTAGAATTTGATAGATTTAAAAGGTAAAAAAATAGACACTCTTTTGGCAGTGGCTGCATTTCCCGTGGTAACACGCTGGACGCACTCTCCCCGGGCTCCCTGACACTCGCAGTTTTTTTTTTAGGAATTCACCAGTGGGGTGCTTGTTCTGGCCTCGTGTTTCACGCCAGCCATGTCCCCTGCTCGTTCTCTGTCCCAGTGGCGCAGTGCCAAAACGCACCCACAGTGAGTTTTTAATAATTCAGACGCTCTCTTCTATTAAGGAACAAGGACTAATAAACACGACTGGAATTATTCATGGGAGTTAAGGAGGTCCTGCGATTAGTGTTTGTTTTAATTGGCTCAGCCTCGCAGTTAGCCTGGTGGCCCGTGAGCTTAGATAACCCCGCACTGCGCTTTACCAGCCCTAGTGTCTGACTTTCCGGACGCGTGGAGCAGATGCACAGGAGGGAATATCTGTGCTGTCAGTGTTCCTGGTTTTGGTGAAACCTGGACACACCACATGGTGAGCAGAACCTGACACTTCTCAGTTCTCAGTGCAGGAACATACTGTAAATGTACATAATTTAAATGACCACGATTTGCTGACTTAAAAATAGTTTTTTTTTTTAAAGGAATAATCTCGCAGGCTTACCAGTACGTTTCAGCCGTCCATCTTCCCTGCCGCTTATCCAGCACGGCAGATGAGTGTCACACTATGCCGGTCCATAATGGGGCGTGCAAAACCCACACACACACGCAATTAGACATTTTTGGACTGGAGAACCGGTACCCTGAGGAATGCCATGCAAGCAGAGGGGAGTGCAAGAACCTGCACACAAACACACAGAGAGTGCGGGGGTGAGAATCAAACCCACACCTCTGAACATTTGAGTCAGCTCTAAATCCCACCGAGCTACCGTGGCTCCCATCTATACGACATCCGCCTGTGAATTACTCTGTCTGGCTGGCGAATACCACTTTCAGAATATGGTCCAAGTGTCTGTGTGTGTGTATATATATGTATATTATGTATACGTGTGTGTGTGTATATATATGTATAGCTACTGGTTGTGGTTATGGAGGAAGGACGTTATATGGGGACAGACATCCAATTAGGGTCAGATGCAGGGAGTGGTAGGGAGACGCCCCTAGGAAACCACTTGCCCCCCCACCTGGAGATGTACTGGTTAGGGCGAAACATTGGCGATGGGTGGCACCAGCTGGCGACCCTGCATCTGACCCAACGTGCACTGGAGGAGGTGCGGCAGGCAGAAGGCCAAGCAGGAAAATACCATCTTGAACCTGTATACAGTATTTATATGTGTAATACCACACACCGATACTACATGCAAATATTAATATCATAGATCATTGCAGAAATTGAACTAATATCTGTTTAGTTTTGACCGTATTTTACTGCCCTCCAGCTGCAGACCTTTAATTTTGCCCCGTTATGTGGTCGAAAATGAGTGCTCTGCGAGCGTTTAGGATATTCGGGAGAGCAGACGCAGGGTGTTTGTGTGGGTGGTGCGTGGGGGAATTAGGAGCTGCCATCAGAAGAAATGCCATCTGCTTCTCCCCAGGGAGGCACTTGGGTGTCCGCATCTCTGATTTCGGTAAATCTGACCAAAATTCATTGTCATCAGAACCAGACATTCGAAAGTTTCCACTACCTGGGTATAAAGGCAATCCCTGCTTTTAACATGCGAGTGATTAAGTCATGGCTTTGTAACAAGTTTAAAGCAGATTTTTTCTTGAAAGGAATAATCTTTCAAGGTTTGACTCACACAGACCTTTTCCTATACCTTCCCCTTGCATCGAATTCATGGAACTCCAAGCCGCCCCCTGATTCAGACCTTGTTCCACGCCACAGCCAAGGTCACTACATCACCAGAAGTTCTGTGTGAATACAGCAGAAGTTATATAAAAAAGGATCTCTCAAAGGTCTTATATAGTCCTTCTGGGCTTTCCTCCTATTTATTACCATCCTTTGGATGGTCTGAAGGAAGCCTGGGCTTCCTGTATAAAGCGCCCTACCCAAAGTGGCTGCCCCAGGTCATGAGTTTTGGAGCATGCTAGCCAGTAGTAACTTGCTTGTTGGGCATCGTTAATGTCAATGGGTCAATGCCCTCTGCTTTGATAAGGGGAGGGGGTGGACATTCAGGAGAGGGGTACAGTAAGGTCTTTGTCCCTTGGCGAAAAACAGACCAGAGCAGAAGGCCAGACCTTCCCTGGCCATTAGTAGACTGTTATTCTCTTTTCTAAAGCGAAATGACTCTCCTTTTGTGTTTGTTACTTGTTAACCTTAAAAGCATCCTAAAGTCCCTGCTCGTCTCACGACTTGAATGGAACAGGCCTTATAGACCAGCATGCCGGAGTGTGGAGAAGATAGGGGATTATTAATACTGTGGGAGAAGTTGGCTGGAAAAGAGTGTGAGGGATAGGAGTATAAGGAGGGGGAAGTGTATGTGTGGGTGGCTGAGTCACCGCCGCTCGCCTCCTCCGCTTGGCGGTGCATCTCCAGATCTCGCAGAAGACGGCAGTGTGTGCAGCCCCGGTGCCGTCTCTGTGCTGCAGCGGGCTGGCTCGGTCGCGGTACGTGTAAAAAAAAAAAAAAAAAAAAAAAAAGCGCATGAAAAGCATAGGGCCCTCCCTTCATCATCACAACCCAGGCCACTTTCTGTATGCCCGGAAAAGGCAGGATTAAAAATCCAAGTCTGGCCCACGGCCTCCAGTGCCCATGGACGTAACGCTGTTTCCTGGGCTTCCTGGGTCTAGGCTCGCTCGAGAAGCTTGCAGGATGTGGGCAAGCAGCCTCCGCGTAACCCTTATAGTTTTTTGCCTTTCGGAAAATATAATTTTCTTGTCCCTAAACCAGTCCTTGGCAGGGTGCCTGCATGTAGGGGTTTGGCAGACTCTGCGTTTTTAAAAGTCTGGCCCGGATCAGGGTACATGTGACGCCTCTCCGCTGTGACCTTGCTGGAAGCTGGGACAGAGCCGCAGTGCATTCCGGCCCTGGAGCGGGATAGATGAAGTAGTCGAGGTGCTTTTCTCTCACTTTCTCGTTGACGGGATCTACTGAAGCCCAGTTTTTCCCCGGACCTCTTGGAGGCGGTGCCTGAGTCCAGGCTTCTGGGATGCAGGTGGACGACGTTGCCCCAGAGTTTAACCTAAAGGCCTGACCGGGTTAATGAGACCCCATGTGCTAAGGAGACTGCAGATTCCACTTGCGCAAGAGTGGACCGGCAGAGGTTGACGCTCCCAGTAACTGCGTGCTTTTCACCTGATGCGGCAAGGTGTGCTGGAAGCTTCTACTTGTGATGGGCTGGGCCGTTTGCGGGGCTTAATAATTAGCCCTTCATGCTCAGCGCCCTTCCTGAGCTTGACCGGCGCTCAAATCCACAGTGACTTGGGCAGCTTGCACCCTTCATTACCAGTCACTTTTCAGTTTGATGTTTATCGATTTATTTCTAGCTCAAGTTTAAGTACTTTGCTGAAGGATACGGCAATAACTTGGCCCCCCCCAGAGACGTGACCCCGTACCTCTATGCTGCCTAGTGCCCCTGAAAATGAAACCTGATTTTATTTAATATGGCACATTTTTGCATGGAAATTCCAGAACTAGAGACCTAAATGAGGAACACTGAAAATGACGGTCTCACTCCAGTAGAGGACGAGGTCTGCGGGTGCATTGAGTGCAGCCTTCTTCCATGAAGCTCGTCACTGACTGCGCTCACCTCCAGCCAGCCTTGGCCTCGGCTTTTAGGCTGAATGCTGGCCTCCTCCTCACTTTTATTCAAACAGTGTGACCCGCTGATAAAATCTGACATACATATCCCCCCCTCCCAAAATGAGAATAATGGCTTGTGAATCTGTGCTATGCAAATCGGTCATGTAGCTCCGTACTGTGGCATAAATAATACAGCTTGGGTGAAATTTCTGTCCCCAGGCCTCCTCTGGCTGGGGGCCGCAGAGGTTTTTCATCATCCTCATTGCGCGGCTGGAGTTGGTGTACTGGAGACTCGAGTCACCGCGGGAAGTGGCCCCTGCTGGTAGAGTACCGCCCCCTCCCTCCACCCCCACGCCTGCCCCTGTCCGCTTATCACTGCGGCAAATCGGCAGGGAGAGGGCGAGTGGGGCTCAGCCTGGAAGGCCACCCAAACCAGCAGGGAGAAGGACGAGTGGGGCTCAGCCTGGAAGGCCACCCAAACCGGCAGGGAGAGAGCGAGTGGGGCTCAGCCTGGAAGGCCACCCAAACCAGCAGGGAGAGGGCGAGTGGGGCTCAGCCTGAAGGCCACCCAAACCGGCAGGAAGAAGGGCGAGTGGGGCTCAGCCTGAAGGCCACCCAAACCGGCAGGAAGAAGGGCGAGTGGGGCTCAGCCTGGAAGGCCACCCAAACCGGCAGGGAGAAGGACGAGTGGGGCTCAGCCTGGAAGGCCACCCAAACCAGCAGGGAGAAGGACGAGTGGGGCTCAGCCTGAAGGCCACCCAAACCGGCAGGGCTCTCGGTTAATGCCTTTTAGGGCAGTGGGGGTGCCATTGCCTGAGACGCATTGCAGATTCCATACGATCCCCATCAGCAGGTCAGATGAACTTGGGTGTTGGTGAAAAGAGACACTGAAGACGCAGAGCTGTGAGTGATATCCAGCTGGGCCAATTGGACAAGCGTTGTGTTCTCTTGGCATGCATGCCACACTTCCCTGGGTTAAACATGGACAGCAAGCCTCTGGTATAGCATGTGCTGAATAAGGACCTCCCAGAGACACCACATGTCTCACTGATGATACTGTTAGAAGCAACCCGATGTAAATGTAAACCCCACCCAACATAATTCTGTTTGCAGACCTGCCTTTGATGGGGTAGGGTTAGTCTCTCAAGGAAACACTTCAGGACGGTTTACGTCACATATTTTCAGTTGCCTCCTTTGGTAGACACATTTGAGGAGACGTCTTGGTTTAGTTTTTTAAAATCAAACGCTTCCACCCTCTGACAGTGAGAGTACTTTTCACAAAGGTGCAGCTTAATTGGCATTATGTGTCCCGCCTCCGCTGAAATCGTCCTGGCTGACATCCGCATGGGGGCAGCCCGCCCTTCTAGTTACCGTAATCGTTTTTCTGCTTGTTAAAGGCAGGAAAGAAGGTCTGTTTCTTTGCGTTATGGAGTGCGTCGAGTTTTCAGCTATTGACTATTCCCCATATTTAAGATCGTCTTCATGCATTGTTACTCATCAGCAAATGACCCGAATGAAATTACTCCTCTGGTGCTGGTCATACGCTAAATTACTGCCGCTGTTTGCAGTCTAATGGGGAGCTGCCCACCCCTGAGAGAAGGGTTGTGTTATCTGAATTAGTGTCCATTATGATTCGATTCTGCGCCTGCGTGCTGGTAGCTGCTCTTGTTGCAGAGAGGAAGTCCGTTGGTGAATTCTGATGCCGTTCCAAATTCCTGATTTATGTACATGCATAAGTGGGTGCATCTAATTTTCTGTTAGCTTTTTAAATTTATTTAGCATGTGCTTTTAATCTCCGTGCCACATAGAGCCATTCCGAAAAGCTGGCCGCCCCCCCAGTGCTGCGATTTGTTGTAGCATGAGCTGGGCAGATGCGAACCGGCCATCCAGGCCCCCTCATGTTAGGCCAACTCCCCTGCCCTGCCTGGGCCTACACCATTCTGCTGGTCAGATGCAAGGCTGAGGTTTTGAGTGATATTAGGTGTGGAAGGGGCTGTGGCTTCTCCTGGGGTTTGGGGGTACCTCACCTCACACCAGGTGACCACCCCCTCCACACTTATTAGGATTGGCATTGTTGCCTTTAATAATTTTATGGTTCTAGGCCTTCTGAGTTTGGTGCTTTCATTTGTTGTAACTTTATTAATTTATGCTTTATAATAAGTGTTAGGCTTTTTGGGGTAGGTATTTTAATGTAATATCTGATCGTTGTTACCATGTCTTTAAGCTTTATTACCTTTTATGCTACAGTACAAGATTTAAAAAGCTTTTTATTTCAGGCTTTGGTTTACAAAGGCCTTTTTATATTTTTCAGCATTTGAAGGTCTTCCACGTTTTCCCCAGTTTTGAAGTGTTGATAGCTGAGCTTATGAAATGTGATAAAACATTGAATTGAGCTGCTTATGAAAGTAAGTTTAAAGGAGGGGTTGTGTCTGATAACTGTCCCACATTGCAAAACATTGATAGTGTCCTTGTCACCTGGAAACGGTAGCTAGGCAGCAGAGGCAGCCCACTCCCTCATGGCCTGATGCCCTCAGCATTTGAGGTTGAAGGCCCAATGAATTTTGGGATTTAAGGCTGAGGGCTCAGTCCCTCATGGGCTTATGACCATTGGATTTGAAGTTGAGGGCCCACTCCCCTATGGTCCAATGACTTTGGGATTTAAGGTTGAGGGCCCACTCCCCTATGGTCCAATGACCTTGGGATTTAAGTTTGAGGGCCCACTCCCCTATGATCCAATGACCCTGGGATTTAACGTTGAGGGCCCACTCCCCTATGGTCCAATGACCTTGGGATTTAAGCTTGAGGGCCCACTCCCCTATGGTCCAATGACCTTGGGATTTAAGGTTGAGGGCCCACTCCCCTATGATCCAATGACCCTGGGATTTAAGCTTGAGGGCCCACTCCCCTATGGTCCGATGACCCTGGGATTTAAGCTTGAGGGCCCACTCCCCTATAGTCCGATGACCCTGGGATTTAAGCTTGAGGGC
>JAODKM010000001.1:29843276-29868662 GCA_026780845.1 Petrocephalus sullivani
TTTTTTTCCCGCGGGTCCCTTTTCCCCCCTCCCCCCTCCCGCCCTCTTTTCCCCCCCCCCCCCCCCCCCCGCTGCCAGCCGTGCTCTCGTCAGGGATAAGATGGCGGGGGGGGGGTATGTCTGTACTCCTGTGGGCCGATGATGAGCCTCCCACCCCTTCTGAAGCTGGGGGGGTTGGGGCTTATTGGTGATGTCAGTGGTCATTACCCCGATACAGGCCTTTTCCCGGCCCGCTGACTTTCATTCCTGCCGTGATCGATTCCCACACCCACGGTGCCGCGACTCCCCTACCTCAAAAAAGCTCCGTCTGGTTCAGCACTTTGACAAATGCTTTGGAGGGTGGGGGGAGCGGGGTGGCGGCCGGGACGCCTGCTGGGGTGGGCGGGTCACAGGCGCTATTGATGTTGGTCTTTAAAGACCAGGCAATTTTTTTTTCACGCCTGGGAAACCATGAGCTGGCTTTCTGTGAGAGTCCTTCCCGAAAGGAGACTGGAGTAGCAGAGGGGGTGAGGGTTTGGGGGCCACGAGGCCCAGCCTTGACTAGATAGCTGGAGACAATTTGAATTGGGAACCGGGAGGCTGTGAGATTCAGTAGACACTTGAGGACCAGGAGGCCTAGAACTTCGCTGGATTCCTGGTGGGTTATGTAGCGGTGATGTGGCGGTGACGTGTGACACGGAAGTGAGTGCCGATTACACTCCCACATGCCCTGTGTGCCCAGACATGCCACAACCCCTTATCAGCTCCTGAGCGATTTGGGCAGACTGCCTAATGGGACGTGTTCCGACGGATACTGCCAGAGTCTCAATGCAAGCCATCTATGTTCTGTGTCCCAGTCTTTCTGATTGTTCCACCCTCCCCCTGCAATTCCCACCAGCCCTCCGATGATGCACCGTGGCTGCTGTGAAAGATGCCAGTGGTTTAAGGCCAAAGGGCCATGCCCCCAGGGACCCTAAAGACAGCTGCTGGTATCTTGGTGGCCGTGCCTGTGTTTATTTCCCGGTTGGGTGGCTGGTCCTGCCCTTTTAGAGCCGACTGCTTGCTGTCCCAGAGTGCCACCAATTCGTTAGCCATTGCTGGGATAGAAAATAACAGCGCTTGACTTCAGCAGGTCTGACTTAGCTGCCGACTGTAAAAAATGGCCCAGTTAGTGAATTATTAATACCACCAAAGGGCAGCCGATGTTGTTTTGGTACCTAAACAAGGTCCTTAATTAATCATATGAGCGCTGGCGCCAGTTGGGGTCCCGCAGAGCCCTTGTTTGGGCCGACCCGGCATTGCTGATTTGACAGCGGGCGGGCTGCGGGGTTCTTTGTGGAGCGGTGATACAGCCAGGCTGCCAGCAGGGGGCGTGTTAAAGGTGCGTAGGCGTGCCGTGGCCGACCTCTGGCTGGCTCCTCCTGTCTGCCAGGGTGCCGCTTTTGCGGATCGCGTGAGCAAGCCGGTGTACTTTCAGTCTGTGACTTTTCATTGCCCTCCCATAATCCTCTCTGGCATGAGTGGCTCCTGACCAGATTCTCTTACGCTGCGTACATGACACACCGCGCATGTGAGACACATGGCGCCAGGTGCTGTCGTCGGCGCACCCTGCAGAACGCTATGACGAGGTAACTGGTTATGTTCCAGATGTCATGCCGTGCTATTTTCCGTGTCCGGCATAGGGACACCCGGCCAGCAGGCCCCTACGCTATGCCCACATGCAGCCCCCTGGCTTGTTGCTACAGCATCCAGCCAGGGGTCTGTTTTGAGGGCCCGTTTCTGGCGCTGTGCAATCCTGCGACCTTTAGCGCTTGAGGCGGAATTTAGCATTCTGCGCCCTTCTATGAAAATGTTATGTGCTCAGGCCTCTAAAGCAAAGGGTCACTTGGGAAGCATGGATTGGGTCGGGGCTTTGAATCTTTGTTCTATATTTATCTGCTACATATATGTAACTCCACGGCTGGTTCCCGCTGGAGTCCCCTGGGTCACATGACGTGGCGTCCCGAATCGAGGCTCGTTCTTTGAGGTGTATCTCTTGGCAGCAGTCGCACGGTAACAGTGCAAAAGGGGATATGTTTGTCATCTGTGTACCCTTCTTAGGCAGCTTCTAATGGACCGAATTAGCCTTGTTGCTAGCTTGTGCTTGAACATCCTCCCTGAGGGGAAAAGTACCATGGAATGACAACATTCTCTAGAACTGTCATCATAAATGGGGGGGGGATATTAGTGTGAAACCTGGCAGATTTAGGCTCTCTGATTATGGCTGTCCTTTTCCTACCTCCGGACAGATGATGGCGCCAGCTAAACTCAGTAGACCCTCATCCGCCCCCCCAGTCCATGGTAATGGCACACCCACCCATGGGAAGACTGCCAGTCACTCCCAGGGTGTTTCGGGCAGGGGAAAGGATTAGGGGGCACAGGAAGGTGCCTATAAGGGCCTGAGGGCAGGCAGGGCCATGAGGCCTTTGCTAACAGAATCTTTATTAAGAGGAGAAACGGCGAGATGGCAGCCATGACAGCGGAATGAAACATACACGCACCTGCACACACACGCGCGCACGCGGTGTTCCGGGCTGCGGACTCCAGACCGGCGCCCGCCTTCTCAGCAGCTGTCATCTTTGCTATGATTAAGGTGAGAGGCTCAGTACTCCTCCCAGACTCTGGGGACAGATGTGAGGCGCCAGGGAGAGTGTTAAGCCATCTGCAGTCTGAGCCCCGAAACGCCGCCATGGATCTGGCCTAGACGGTGTCATCAGCGGAGCGAATGGATAATGCGGCTGTACAGCCAAACCGCCCCCAGCCCAGGGGCAGTGGGGGCGAGGGGAGCTGAGGCCAAATTAAGATGATGGTCCCTCTTAGATGGGCGGGATCTTGGGCGCTGGACCCAAGCCAAGCACGACTTGGTAATAACCGTAGCTGTTCGCAACGCGTGATGCTTCTGATGGCACCGTGTTCCCATGCCTTTGGGGGGTTCAAGGAATGGTGCCCTTTGTGGTGAGAGTCCCATCTCTTTAGCTGCACCCCCTCCCTGCTGTTAACACAATTAAGCAGCTGTGGTGTCAGGCGGCAGAGTGGCGGCGAGTTAATGGGATGGAGGCAGACGGGTGCGTGGGGGAGGAGCTTCCGGCTGACAGTGAAATACCGATGTGGGGGGGGCTCTGAGCCGCAGTCGCTGTCTGGACACTCTGTACCCGCAGCCCCCAGCCGGGCGGTGAAATGTACACCCTGCGCTGTGAGGTTGTGCGGAGGCGTGGGGTTGGGCTCCTAGCCAGCCAGGGAGCCCCAGGGGTTTCGTGTTAATCTGTCCATACTGAAAAGGGACTACCTCTCCCGAGGGGGTATCCCCCCCCGCCACGCCCGCCACCTGTGATGTATGGACATTAATGGAGGATCAGCACAGCAATGGTGGATGGGGCCCAGAACCTGAGAGCGTGACCTTTCCTTCTTTAAACGCGTCTGTCTGCTGCTCCGTGAAGATGACTGATGGCCGGTGGCGCTGAGAAGTGTGGCCGACCCCGTCTCTGCGTCCTGCTGATTGGTAGTAGGCCGCATCCACTTGGTTAAATTTCAGTCAGAGGGTGTTTTATGCTTGGAGCGGCAGGTGTGGACAGCTCCCCCCAGGTAAATTACCCTGATGTAATTAAGGGGGGTGGTGTAACATAACTCAGAGCAGCTTGGCGGCTGCTGGGACCTGAGCCTGCTCTGAGGTGGCCTGTCACCTGACCGGGACTTACCCCTTAGTGTCCCAACGCTGACTGTCATGCCGTGACCACACCACAGGCTTTTCCAGTCCCTGACCAACGCATCCCAACACAGCCTCCCAAACCACACATTTGCATGGCGCCTCCTGCTGGCCATAAGCAGTCACTGCACTACAGGAGTCATGGAGCCTCAAAGTTACTTTTTGTGTGAGGCCCCAGAAACCAGAATTGTCCCCCTAACCTGTGGGCTTTGAACCGGATCTTCTCTCTTGTCTCGCCTTCTTAAAAGCAACAGAGACAATTTACAGTTTTATGTTAATTGCAGTTCACTGTTATTTCACCGTTATGTTTATTACTACTAGTGCTGCTCGTATTACCGGATTGCTGCCGTAAATGTTGTCACTTTAGGACGATGTCGTGGGCCAATTGTCCTCAGCGCTTTTAACTACACGAATGACCGTAAAGAGAGCTGATTGATTATGCCCCGTCTGCCCTCGATTCACCCGGCATGAGACGGGGGTTAAAACGGACCTGTGATCCCTCCGCGGGTGAAGAATTGAAGGAGGAATCAATTTTGATTCATGTTGACTCCTCTCCGGGGGGTTGGGGGGGGGTGGGGGCATGTGCCTCTGCATTTGGCCTCTGCGTAGAAATTGAATTTGCAGCCAGGTCATGTTTTTGATTTCCAACTCGGGGAGGGTATTTATGACTGTTATAAAACGCTTAGGAGGCTTTCATTCAGGGATTAGCGTGACATTCGCATGGTTAGCAGGTCCTAGTGCCTGTCGTTGTCAGGCCGCATGGCTGTGAGTCGTTATGCCTGCACGCGACAGTTTGGGGGGAGCTGTAGGTTAGCGGCAGTTAATGAGCTGAGTTTCAGATAGTGCTGGCATGGACAAGTAGTGTCCCAATGCCCCCCCCGAATTATTACTCCTGGAAATGAAAATCTCACGCAGTCAGGATTTGCTTAATTTAATACGGAATGTGGGGGTGGGGGCATCTGTGTGGGAGTAAATATAACTGCAGCCGGTCTTTCAATTTAAAGATGGGATCCAGTCCCGGAAAAGTCTGCCATGACCTTGTGGTTCCCCTAAGGGACTCCTCAGCTTGACCTGCTGCTCCTAATTTAATAGATATTCCAGAATTGCCCCCCCACCTTCATTTGAAGATCCACCCCCCCCAAATCTACCACTCACCCGCCTGCTCCATAACACCCCGTGGTAAGAGATAATTGAAGGCCTTTTAATTTGGTGAGTTTGTCTGGAGGTGACCTGCTGGACCTCCTGCTGTGCCTTTGACGGGACTCTCTTCAGTTTATTTCTAGCCCGACCTGATAAGGCTGTGTGTGAGCTTTGCTTTCGAGCTGCATCTAGTTGCTCTGCTTCTGGGTGCCTGATCTGGGAATTTGCTTAGATCGAAATCCAGTTTTCGGGAAGGTGCCGGTAAGCCGAAGGTTGGGGAAGAGAGGACGCCGTTCGAGCACCTGTGAAACGGAGCGGTCAGTGCGAGCATCTGCCGCTACTCCGTGTCTTCTGTGTGACAGATGCAGTTTAACAGCCATCAGGCCATTCATTCTCCATCTGAGTGTGTTTAAGCTAGAGGAACAATGTGCAGCTGTCTCTAAGCAACAGATTAATGCACATCCAGCTCCCGCCCACCCCCTCACAGCCAAATACATGTACAATCAGGATGTAGAGGCCCAGACCAACGGTTGAGCTCTGACATGCGCCCTCTCCTGACCATGCTGCTGCTGACTCCCTCTCCAGGGATGGAGGGCAAACACGCTTTTGACGTCAAGATAGCCAGCAAGGGCGCAAGGTCACAAGCCTGGGGCACAGTCTCCAAAATAAGCTTTGTGCTACTGTTACCCCAAGATATTATGATGGACGATCTAAATGCTTTCTCTGTTTTCTCCGTGTGTGTCCCTGTCGCTTTTGCTCATTGTACGGCCCACGTTCTTTTTGGAACCATCTGGTTCTCTGGATGCAAGCTGGCACGGAACATCTGAGTCATCATGACAGCAATGCAGCGGCTGCTTGTAGGCCAATCACAAGCCATATTTTTGATTTTGCTAAAGGGAAAGTTATTCGAGGGAAGGAGAATTATTTGTTTCTTAGTGCCTCCTGTGGCCAGTTATTTTGCTTAGTTTTATGAATGCATGTCATACATCCATCTTTTGTTCCACCTGCCCAGTCCTGAGTCACAGAGAGAACCTGGAGTCTTTCGCAAACCCTGGGAGGGAGGCCAGTCCATAGCAGGGCATACGCACACGTATAACTAGAGGCTTCCGTTTACCTAACTGCATGCCTTGGGACTATGGAGGCAAACCCACGCAACACAGAGGGAGTCTCTAAGTGAGGTGTGAGGCCATAATACTGCCCACTCTGCCTCTACAGTTTTATTTATAGCATTGAACTTTCACCTGAATTAGCCTTTGTAGGACTGCCAATACGGTTATCCATCCTGAGACTTCTTTGCGTTACCGACTCGGGTCCTTCAGCAGGGCGCCCCCTGCTGCTCAGTGACGAGGGACCGCTCGGTGGTATCAGCGTCCCACCTAACCTTGGGCCACCTGGCGTCATGGAAGACATTAGCGGCGTGGTGCCAGGCAGAGCTGACGGCTGATTACGGCTCTCCTCCTCACTAATGAAATGACGGCTTGATGAATCTCCCTGTTTGCCTGCTTCACGGGCCCCTGTTCAGGAGCCCAAACAAAGAAGAGTCCTCAGAGAAATAGCTTAAGAGAGTGCCCATAAAAGCAAGCTGCCCGCCTCTTCGACGTCTCTTTGTGTTCAGGTTATGTTCTAGGGCTCCAGAACGATTTTTTTTTCTCTCTCCTAGTGAGTGCTGAGACTTTGGTTAAAAAAAAAATAAAAAAATTTGCTTCTGACTGGAGATTCAATTCCCACGAAAACCAAAACAAAGACAAGTTAATTGAGCGTTAACAACTGGTAGGATGGCGGGGCGCATTAGGGAGGGGGAATGTGCAGACGCAGCAGCCGTCATGGCAGTGACAGCTGCAGGGCCCTCCGCCGCTTGTTATATGGCCTGCCTGCATGTGAGCGTAAACATGCAATACACAGAGGAACCAGTTGCACTTCCTACTGGCGAGAAGGGAGTCAGCGCCCCCCCTCCCACATCTGGTATAAACTGGCACTGCAGGCATTTGAACAGGAGGCTTAGAGACTGCCCTAGGGGCCTGGCCGGATTAGGGTCTGGAATCGCTCTCTGATTCAGGACTGAATCCATTATTAAAAGCCTTTGCAGCAGACGGCATCTCTGTAATTGCGCTGCGCATCCCATCCTCAGCATCTTCCCCACTGTCCTTCTCTGCGGCGGCTGGCAGCCAAATCTCCCCTCTGGAAGCCGCGTCTGATTGGCGTTTTCCACGGAAGGGCCGCCGTGGGAGAACATGAAAGGCCGCCACCGGGCCTCGCCGGTCCCGCGGTACGGGGCTTCGCCTCCAATCTCCCGCGGCCAGCGGCTGATTAAAGCGATCACGGAGGATTAGATGCCCTCGCTTGTTTTGTGCTCTGAATTTCCTGGAGTTTCCGAGACGCACGTCAGTCCCGGAGCTGTTCGGTGGAGCCCTCCCCCTAAGCTTGCCGCTTCGTTATGGGATGCCGCATTTTCAGGAGGGGTTCATTGGGGGATGGGGGCGGGTGCTCCGAATTTTTCATAGTGTTGTCACCTTGAGAGTGACACTGTGGAGCGTTTTTTTTTATTATTTAAAGGGCTGTCTGCCCAGAGAAGCCTGTTGCAGTAGGCCTCCATTAATCTTCCTTACAGCCTTCATTAAACCTGCCTATACCCCCCCCCATCTCTCATCCCCTTTATCCGTTCCCCATCACATCATTTGGTCCCAGTGGGCTCCAGTTTTCCTCTTTTCTGGCCCCGTCTACCCCAGGATTCACTAATTCTGACATTCCCAGGCAGCAAAGACGAATGGGACATGTCCGGGAAGGAGGAAATTTTGAATTTTGAGCAGCCGGTACAGACCTTTCCTATGGTGTTTGTTCTATGGCCTGGGTGTCCCCTGTGACACTCTAAGAAATGGTACATGCTTTTTGTTACATCATGTCGATGATCATAAATGACCTTGTAGTGATGATTGATGGGGGTAAGAGCTGTAGATTTGCTTGATCAAAACTTTGAGTGCAAACATGTCATACATGGATCCTCATCTGTCTCTTCAGTGCCCCATCATTGTGGAACCCATCAAAGGTCAGTCATCCAGCGCCCTGTCATTGTCTTTTCCTCAGGTCAGCAGGTACTGGGGCTGGTAGAGAACCAGAGTGATTGGTACCTGGGGAACCTATGGAAGAACCACCGTCCATGGCCAGCCCTTGGGCGGGGCTTCAACACGGGTGAGTGCTTGGCTCTTGCTTTCAGGAAGTGGGCCGCTCTTTGGTTCTACCGTTAAATCCACTTGCATCTTAGTATTGCGTAGATTTTCACCTACATTTGCTGCATGACTGAATTTCCCGCTGCTTTGACAGCAGAATTTACAAAGTGTCTGTGTTTGTTTGCAGTCATTTCAGTTTATGAAAAGTTAAATAGGGAATATACAGTAATGTGAACAGTTTTATGGTTCCAGAAAAAGCCCCGCGGGATATATGGGCCGTTACCACGGCGATTCCTCCTCTCTGGGTTGCCTGTTATTTTTATCTGCTTTCAAATGCGGTGCCACCTTTCCCCACAGCGTGCACACGCATGATCTGCTGGCAATGGCAAGAGCGGTCAGCCTCCCTCGCAGGGCAGCATGGCAGGAGCGCCATGAAGTCCGCGGTGCGACCGCTGGTAATGCAAAAGCAGGCGCAAAGCGCAACCTGGAGACATGCGGGGAGCAGCAGCTAGAGTAGCAGATCCTGGACCAAGAAGCAGAGAGTAGATCTCTGTCACTATTTTTAAAGCCCAGTAAAATCACTGGGCTGCTTTTTATTCACCTCGATGAAAATATATTTCTGAGAATTTGATTTGTTCACTTAGGTTAATCCGTCATTGACTTTCCACATTGCTCCCCCCTCCCCCTGGTTTTTCTTACCTAACATATCACCCCCCCCCCCAAGAACCTCACTTAGCTAGCAGAATTTGAGCCATTTGCAGACCAGAGACGCCTTCCACACTCGCCGTCTGCCTCAAGAAGGAAGTTGAGATGTTTTGATTTAACAAAGAACAAAAAAATAGAACCTGACTGTGTAACGTGTTTCAACACTTCAATCACAGCTCATCATTTTGAAAACATAGGGAATGTCTTCAATGGTTTGAATTTTAGTGAAATCAACTGAATAAGGGAATCTCACACATGATGCGAAACAATCATGCTATGAGTTTGTGTGTTTCTTTTTAGCATTAAACTGGCATCAGAATCTGTTTGAACAATTTCATTCTTGTGCCATGGGAAAGCAACTGGCAGAAGCCTTGATGTATCTGTGTGGTCTCCGGCATCGCTTGTGGGGCCCGATTGATTGATCACTCCTGACATCGTTGACAGAGTGACATTCTCGTGTGCATTTTAGAGGAAGGGGAGCTGTGATAACTTGATCGCGACTGCGTTTCCTAGTCCGTAATTGAGAACATACAGGTATATACATGCAGATATATACCATACATCATGATGCGGGGTCTGCTTAGCGGTAAGAGTCTCACTCTCGGCACCCCTCACTAAGCACAGAGACGGGGGTCCTGTAGAGGTTGGATGCCTCCCGCGGGCCATCTACTGGCTACTATGACGCGGGCTGTGAGCGATCACGAATCGCCGGTAATGCGTCGCTCGTCCCTGTTCCCCTCCCCATCTTGGTAGTTCTCCCAAACGATCGATCGTTCCCCACCGCTGCTGGCTTTATCGTCCGCGTTTAGAGAGCTCATGTTGTGACTTAAGGAGCGGTCCGTCGCCTTCCCCGACTCGCTGATAAAGGCGTGCTTGTCAGGAGGAGGGATTGCTTCAAGAAGTGGGAGCGACGGGATGAATCAGTCGGTGTCTTCTTTAAAAGTCCTTTATTAATAGGAGAGCATCCATCCCCCTGTCTGACGCTGTGGGGATCCCACACAGGGGGGGCCGCCTGCAGCTCCGGGGGTCCGGCTGCGGCCCTCGCTGGTGCTTTTGGGCTGTCGAGTCCCCCCCGGTCCTGCTTGCTTTCTACGGTACCCTTTACATGCTTTTTTTAGGCATCAACCTGAAGCCGCCCCGATGAATACAAACAAGGCGTATGGGTGTGTCTATGAGTGGGTCACTTCTGCCAAATTTTGGGGCCGGGGGTGTTATATGCGGACACTTTTGGACGTTTGGGACTCATGTTTGGGAAGGATGTCACACCACCAGGCTTCAGCTGCTAATCTCCTGCTGATTGTGAAGGTGACCAATCAGTGCTTCACACCTCCAGAGGCCCCCTGTGTGCCTGTCTGTCACATAACGGTGACCCCGAGGTGAATCTGTGTGCATCACACCAAAGCGGTGCCACGCTGACACTGTGTGTGTGCCTCGCACCCAGGGGTGATCCTGCTGCTCCTCGACCGGCTCCGGAAGCTGAAGTGGGAGCAGATGTGGCGGCTGACGGCCGAGCGGGAGCTGATGAGCATGCTCTCCACCTCATTGGCCGACCAGGTGAGCCGCGCTCTCTCCGCGTACACGTCCGCTGGCGCCATCTGTGGCATCCCAGTGCTCGATTGACTGATTAAAGCCAAAATGTGCATATATTAGCATCAAACAAAGGAGTAATCTTCCTTGCTTCCTCCTTTTCAGGTACAGACTGTAATTTGCCAAATGGGTCACGTCCTAGTTATTAGAAGAGAGAATTTTATATCTGTTTGATGCCTATTATTGCCTTCATAAATTACTCCAGTCGGCTAAGGAATATTTTATCTTTCGTCTATTATTCCTTTGGGCTTTTATAAATGCGTAGATAATTCGATAATGACATTATGTATTTGACATCAATTATGCATGACATCACAATCGCGACAAACAAGATGTTGTCCATAATTGTATGTGACTTGACATAGCACCATGAGTCTGGAATGTCTGGAAAATATAACTTGTCCATGATGGCCCAGGTTGCTTGTCTTTGGGTTTCTGTGTGAATCCAGCCCTGTCCCCTTCTGTGTTCGGGTCCACGAATAGATGCTTTAGTATAAGCAAAAGGAAACAAGTTACTGCTGAGTGCAGAATGTCCAAAATGATGTAATCGTGTAAAAACGCAACATGCAACCATTCCTCCCTGAAAATACTTTTCCCTTTTAGTGAATTTTTTACGTCCAGAACAGTCCCCGGCTGCTTGATGAGCTCGCTGGAAATGTAAATGCGCTTGTCCGCAAGATGAACATTATTACGGACGGCGGAAAGAGGATGTTGGCCGTCTCTCTGGCCAATGCTGATGAAGGAGCACCAAGGGGAAGCCCCTGGTTATTAGCGAAGGCTGCCATCAGCTCCATGTGTCTGAGGCCTCCTCTGTAGCCGGAGTGTTTCAACACGGATCCTAGGCTTATAAGGAGCTTCAAACCCCTTTCTCCGTAATGACCTCATGCAGGTCTGTCAGGTTTGTGCTCGAAGAGTCCGGACACTCATGGTCTGCCACGGGTCATTCTCTAGATGTGCCAGGCTGACGATGGATTTTCCGAAAGTAACGAAGGTTCAGATCTGAATTATGAATGAAGTCATAGCCACTGAAAGTATAAATTTAACGGAGCATGGTTAAAATAGAAACAGGTCCAGCTGGTGAGAGAGGAACACGCTGGCCTCCTTAATTGCCCCCTTCCACATTATGGCTCCCTTGTGGGTCCATGCGGCACGTTTGCCGGGGTGTCACTGTCACTGCGGTTAAAGGCACAGTCGACTGACTCGCTGCATTTGGGAGGGGACAGATCCATAATTCATATCAGACACGGATATTGGTCTGTTACCTTGTTGCACCTTTGCCATTGATTACCCATAGTTCTGTGCGGTACATGGTTTCAGGATTCCAATTAAGACTGCGCTCCATTTGAGGGAGCGCCGTTGCCTTCCTCTGTCTTCACTAGTGCGGTTTGGGCTGGGGCAGGAGAGCGTCTGTGCGGTACTTCAGCAGTGCCGGATGCAGGTACTCACGGGCTTGCTTTTGATCTACCTCCACTTTAGCGTTCTCTTAGCGGAGCCCCGTAACGGAAGCCGTTTCGAAAACCAAAGGCCCCCCCCCCCGAGCTCTGGTGGGGCCTCCCCGCTTTGCACACCGCCCCTTTCAGCAAAGGTTTCCCGAATCTGTGGCCAGCGGCATGGCCCCTGAGTCTTGCATTCACGACGTGATGCGCGTTGCCCGTAGGTCGATTTGGGATTCCGAAGTGGTGCCGGGCTCATTCCGAATGCAGGCTCTGTAGATTATAAACAATTCCAATATCAAGGAATTCTCTTTTTTTGCCCCCCCCCGCGGTTAGCAAAATATATACATCTTTGGTTAAGAGCAAAACATTCTCTGTGACTTGTAGCTGTACCTGGAGGATAGATCTGACTGCCTGATTTTTTTTATTTTTTTTTTTTTTGCTTTTTGCTGGAATATCACGAAACGCTGCCTTTTTCAGATGACCTTCAGCAGAGAGCCCATTGCTGTATCACTGGAGAAAAGGAGACTGTACTGTTAGATAAAGCAGATCCGGTCTCGTTTGCTGCGGCTTTACTTTGTTTTGCGATTCTGTAAGTCGGGAGGAGTGGAGGCAGCTGGTATCAGTCTTTTTTGGGATGTCAACTGCGTGGTGAAATTGTTCTGCCGTCTGGGCCTATGAGATGGCTTTGTCTGAAATGGTCTTGAATCACCTTGGCTTCCAGAAGGGGTGCATTCTCCAGGCTGCCGCTGATCCCATCAAACATGCTGACGTGAGGCCATCTCACCATTTTTGCAGGACATCTTCAATGCAGTGATCAAACAGAATCCTTTCCTGGTCTACCAGCTACCCTGCTTCTGGAACGTGCAGCTGTCGGACCACACCCGCTCTGAGAAATGCTACAAGGACGTGTCGGATCTCAAGGTGGGTCTTGTTTTTCAGGCGTGGCTTGAGAATTCCTGTAGGCCACTAAGAACGGGCCGTTGCACCCCCCTACTCCTCTCCATGCATTGGCGCTTGTCCCACGCCTATCTGTGATAAGGTTTCTGGGGCACACCGTGCAGCTCGATGGTGTCGGTTCCTGAAACTGCTCATATCAATGACTTGCCCCCCCCCCCCCCCCCCCACAGGTCATCCATTGGAACTCCCCTAAGAAGCTGCGGGTGAAGAACAAGCACGTAGAGTTCTTCCGGAACCTCTACCTGACCTTTCTGGAGTATGACGGCAATCTTCTGCGACGTGAGCTGTTCGGCTGTCCCAGCGAGGCCGACCACAACAGTGAGAATGTAAGCCCTCCAATTCATTGTCTCTGGTCGGCTATTGGATCAGTACCTTTTAACAGTTCCTTCTGCTTCTTTTTTAAGCAATTCTTAAACTGTACCCTGGTATGAAGGTGACAGTGATAATATACAGAGTGGGACTTTGCTGATTTGGGATTATGTGACTCCAGACATTCTCCTGTTACCAGTGAACCTGTGTCAAATGTCTTACCACCAGTTTTAAAGTAGGCACTTCTTGGGGATCGGTGATTTTTATTTTAAATGTATTTATTTTAAGTGTGCTAAAATTACAGCTTGCTGGGTGGCTGTTTTTAGTCACAGTGAAAATGTCTACAGCTTCGATAAACAGGTTGTTCTTAAGGCAAATGCAAGCGTAGGTTTGTCTCCCAGAGCTGGAGTTTACTTTTGAAGGATGTTCTACATTTAGTATCTTGTATTTATTTGGCACTATCATCTGCGGGAAGCACACAAGTAAGAATATCATTGTAATATGTACAAAAAAACAACAAAATTCAAAACTTGCTTCAACCACCTGGCCAGAAATCCGGCTATGTAAATGAAATAGCATGTCGATCAGTATTCTGAAGATCTGATGATAAAATGAATCACATGGCGGTGTGAACATTACGGCCTGAATGGGTACCACCTGGAGGTTGACCTTTAAAGGCCGGGGAAACCTAGCATGTCTGATTTTCAGTACTTATTATAAAAGGCATCAGAGTAACCTGTAGTGCTATTTTTCTTTGACACTACAGCTCACATTGACTCCATTGATCTCATCGTCGCCACTGATTTACATTTCCAAGGCGATCGACAGACGTGGCTTTTACCTCTTGTTTTCGGAAGTCTTTATTTATTTATTTGCTTGTTTTGTTTTTTTCTGAGCTCAGGAAAACCATTTGCCCTGGAAACTGCAGTAGGCAGGCTGATAAATAAATGCATCTTGCTGAGGAGATGATTTGCCTAATTAAGTCACCTGGGACGTGGGCTGGGACGAAGACCAGCGAACACGGGGGGGGCTGCCTCGTAATGCTGGCCTGCGCAGGCTGATGTGACTTTTTAATGGTCTGTAGGTCAGTGTGCAACAGGCATGTTCACCACGGAGGGCTCCCAGCTCCACTTCCTGCAGATTCTTGGTTTTTAGAACGGGGAGAATAAGCATTGGGCTTTCCGTGTGATTTCTAATCGGTAAATAAATATTGTGTTCAGTCATGATCACTTGCGGTACTAAAGTGCCTTGCTTGCACAAGGACAGATTCATGATCACTTTGAGATGCTTCCTCAGCTTACGCTTTGTACTGAATTTAGTTTAGCTTCTCTGCTCTGTTATTGATTTTTTAATAAGGATTGTGTTTTCGTCCCAGTTCATTATTTGCAAAAAAAAAAAAAAAAAACTGTTTACCTTGGTGAATAGTGTTTTTACTGAATACATTTGTGGAGTGGCAGTAGTCACATGACCTTGGGCCCTGAGTTCCATGCCGCACGTTGATGTCACCATCTGATTTAACCTACTTTACCTGAATTGCTCCAGTTAGAGGCACAGTTGAATAAACAGCTAGCACATTAGATGTAGGCCATGTGGGCTGCCCTGAATGTGCCAGCAAGAGCGTGTTAGCATCTGCTAAAGCAGCGGGGTGGAATTACTCTGACCAGTCATCTGAGGTCCCGTCGTCAACCCTCCATGCAGCTCCAGAAGACCCTCTCTGAACTGGACGAGGACGACCCGTGTTACGAGTTCCGGCGGGAACGGTTCACGGTGCACCGCACGCACCTGTACTTCCTGCACTACGAGTACGAGCCCACCGACGACCACACCGACGTCACCCTGGTAGCCCAGCTCTCCATGGACAGGTATAGTCAGCAGCTATGCTCCATCGTCCCCCTGGTGGCCGGGGGGGGAGCAACAGCAGCCAGAGACTGCAGGTCTTTGCCGTATTAAACTCCTTCCTTACAGCACTGACATCATGTGCTCAGGATACATTGATTTGCATTGGTTGTGATTTGTAGGTCACACCAAAACTTGTGCAAAAATGTTAAAATTTTATTATTTTTTTGGCCATAAAAATAAGCATTTGTAAACAGAGGGGGTCAGAGTGTGGCTCAATGGGTTAAGCCTCTGTGCCTGTGATTGGAAGGTCCGCGGTTCAAGCCCCAGCTCGGCACGTCTGTGGGCCCTTGAGCGAGGCCCTTAAACCCCAGCTCCCTGGGTGCTGCATGAGGTGGCTGCCCTTCACGGCCAAGCTGGCTCTCATGGAGATCAGTATCAATTAAAAATTATTATTATTAGGAATTCAACAATTCATATTTTCTATTTGATTCAAATATTAGCAGAGTTGTGTATATGTTTAAGAAAAAAAACAATACAATTATTTTTTCCCCCCTGTATTTCTTTAAAATGGGAGAACTGGGCTTTCATGACCTTTAAGGTGAAATTCTAGAGCAAATTAGAGATAAAGCCCCTGAGTTATTTTGATTTATTGCTCCATTTGTTTCTGACTGGTGACATCCAGGCACATGTGTGCATGCAGGAATCCTGCCTACACTTTTGGACAGTGCCTCTGTTTATTTGACGCACGGTAACGTTGTCTCTGTGCGCACACCCTTGGAATAAAGATGCGGCATCAGTGTTTGTATAGGGAGCAGCACTCATATTTTCTCCTTTCAATATCTCCGATGTCCTTGGAATTCTTGCAGAGAGGAACCAACACAAAAACCAGGTTTTTCCGTTTGTCTGATATGTTGCTGTGGGAGGCAGATGACGAGCTATACAACCTTTATTCGTGTGATGGATCTCGTCGATTTGTGGGCACACCTCTCGCAAGAGTGGCAGACTCAGCCTGCTAAGATGGAGTCAGACAAGCCACACAAAACAATTTATAAAGAACATTGGGTTTCTTAAGAGATTCAATAAGCGCTTAATTGAATTGTAATGACATGCAAACATCTCTGAGCACTCCGCGATAAAATCAAGCATTGGTCCTTGATAAAAAAGATTTGGTTTAGATGATTAATGGATTTAGATCTAAACGTAGATTGAATTTCAACCTGGAAAAAAAGCTCTTTGCATCTTAGGCAAAGGAAGGATAATACCTACCACCCAATCAATAGAAGCCTTCTGAAAACATACCCAGTGACAAAACCTGTTATGTTTTGTTGATTTTTCTCTGTGGTTTGGAAAGGCAGTACCTCATTGTGATGTGAGCCGAGTTCTATGTTTATGTCTGATTATCCCCTTGCTGCGGTCTCATTAACTTTCACTAGGCTTTGGTAGGTCAGTCGTTGCCACGGGTGATAGATGGTGCCCCTGCGGCCTTTCATGCAACCCTCGCCTTTTACTCCACGGGCTCGGGGTGCTGGACTCGCCGCATCGCTTCCCCCAAGCGTTCCCCTCCTGCTGTGCAAACTTTCAGAAAGCCTTCAAAGGCATATCTTCCTTAAACTGTCTACTACCTCCAACTCCCAGGCTCATCTAATTGTAACATGCCACATACCTAGCTTCCCAAAGTGGCTACTTCAGTATTTGCTTAGACTGCGGTGATATGAACTGATAAGAGCTGCTTTAATTTACTTTAATTTCACTAAGATCATAAAGATTTCTCTCCAAGGCATGCAGGGATGATGTTCAATGATGGAATATGAATCTGCTTTGGAATATTTCCTGTGCTCTTTATATGATAATTGCCTCATTTCTTTTTAATATTCGGAGATCAAGCCATACATTGTCAACAAAATTTTAGCTTAACCAGAAACGCCTATGAACTTGCATTAATCGTTCTCAACAGTCGCCAAGGTGAATCTGGGAAACTGTCATCAGCGGTTATATGCAAATTAGATGGATCACTCCACTTCTGAAAATATCTTGGTAATTGAAGATGCAAACATGCTTAATATGTGCTTAATTTGAATTCAAATACAGGTTTAAAATTTCCATAGTAAGGGAGAATGAGGAATTATTGGGCTTACACTTGAGAACTCATTTTGCCTGCTGTTTCTTGTTATTTTCCTTGACTTCTGTCAGTGTGCTGTGCAACCTTGCTCAGCGTATTCATGTTTATTTTCCTGGTTTCTTTGCTGGGTTATCTGGTGCAGAGAGCTGTTGAATCAAATGCTAATTGGTACATGAAGCCAAATATTAATATTCTGTGCAAGTTTTTGTTGGACTATGCATGTTGATTTTTTTAAAGCCAAATAAGACTTGTGATCTTTATGGTCATCTTTTGAAAACAAGACATTCTGCAGCTAACTAGGCTTTGAATAATACATCCAGGCATCCTTTGTACAAGGTTGGATTTCTGTCATTTTGCTACATCGTTGGGCCTGCTTTTTGGAGCCCCCATTTTTGGGTGGCGACCCCAGAAAATGTTGTCCAGGCTGATGGTGGTCTGTGTAAGGGGTGACCAGGACCCATGCCCACTGGGGAGGCCCGCCTTTGGCTGATCGTAAGTGGTTTCAGCTAATGAAAAGGTTGGCAGACGGTTTAGTGGTAGAGTGAGGCATAATACACGGTTAACTGACTGTGACTGCTGCTCTGTCACAAAGACCATGCGTACTCTTCGCACCCTCGTGAGGGATGGTTTCTTAAGTGGCTCCCAATGGACACACTTGAGTTCTCTCTCTTAATCGCACTCCCGAGCCTCCTTTAGAGCCCCTTTGCCTCTTGCAGGTCAGTCCTACCAATTCTTTTCTTTCGTCATTTTGATCATTCGTTTTTTTTTATACTGTAGGAGGATGCGTAAATCAGAGCTTGAGCTCAGAGATGATAAATATCAGAATTACTAATTAGAACAATACAGTCATTACATAATATATTGGAACCTAGTGTTTGTTGTCTGAGAGAACAGTCTTAAGGTTTCTGTGACGTTAAAAATTTTTGTAACGGTGATAATTTCTAGCTAAAGTCGGCACATTTGTGCCTGTTACTGAGGCGGTGTAAGCAGAATCATAGACATGGTGAGTTTGGAGAAGGCAAGGCCCCCTTCCCAGAACTGAGCCGACGGGTGCCCTCTGGTCCAGGCTGCAAATGCTGGAGGCCATCTGCAAACACTGGGAGGGCCCCATCAGCCTGGCGCTGTACCTGTCAGACGCGGAGGCCCAGCAGTTCCTGCGCTACGCCCAGGGCTCCGAGGTGCTGATGGGCCGCAGTAACGTGGGCTACCACATCGTCTACAAGGAGGGCCAGTTCTACCCCGTCAACCTGCTGCGCAACGTGGCCATGAAGCAGGTCAACACCCCGTACATGTTCCTGTCTGACATCGATTTCCTGCCCATGTATGGACTCTACGAGTACCTCAGGTGAGTAGCTTCCTGTCAAAGCGAAGCTGAGTTGATGACCAGCAACACTGTTTATGCAGAGTTCAGTTTACAGAGCCTAAACAGAAAATGGTGATTGTTTTTTTTGAGTGGAGCATGCTTATCACTATATTTCAATCAGTAGAATTTTTTTTCCGCATAGTTTTTCAGGTAAGTTATTGAAGCATTTTAGTGGACACCAGAGCTTGACCTCGGTATTTCATTTATTTTCATTAAAGCATGCTTGCACACCCATTTGTAAGCTCCACACGTATTTCTTTGCCGTCTACTTCCTATCAACAACTTTAAATCAGTTTATTAATTTCCATAGCCTGGCAGTGTTGAGGCTTAGTAGCCAGCAGGGGTGTCAGAATTTGGGAGTTCTTTATATGTGGAATTTGCACTTTCTCTTCATGTTTTTTTCCCACCATCCAAGTAACTTTAGTTATGTGAACTGGTATCTCTATATCGCCCATAGTTCACGTTCATGCCCTATGATGGACTGGCAACCTGTCCAGGATGTTCCCCTGGCTTATGCCCTGTGCACTGCCCTCCTAGCCAGCCTGTTCTGAATAAATGGTTGAAAGATGATTGCATGGATGGATGGATTGATGAATTTCCATAGAGGTTGCTCGGAAGGGGCACAAATTTAATATGCTTATGCAGTTATTGACTGGCGCTTTTCAGATGTCAGTCTCAGGATTTTAAATATCTTCTGATCGATGCGGTGCTCGCTGCAGAGTGGGACGTAGTGTCTCTCCTGGCATTCTCACTTTCTTTTTGTATCTCCACCAGGAAATCTGTCGTGCAGCTTGACATGGTAAACACCAAAAAGGCCCTGGTGGTGCCTGCCTTTGAGACACTGCGCTATCGCCTGTCATATCCCAAGTCCAAGGCTGAGCTTCTCTCCCAGCTGGACATGGGCACCCTCTTCACCTTCAGGTGAGCATGAGGGAGCATCGGGGAGGGATGGAAGTCCTTCTTTTGCAGTGGCGGCTTAAAGCTGAAATGTCTTCACCTTTTGTATGCGTCTGCTAGTGGTATCAGTCTGTTTGTCAGGGAGGGCTTACAGGTATTTCATTTCAAAAGCTTATCAACTTCAGGCTCCTCATGCTGTGATCTGTTCCCCCAACAAAGGTACCACGTGTGGACAAAGGGCCACGCCCCCACCAACTTCGCCAAGTGGAGGACTGCCACCACGCCGTACCGCGTGCAGTGGGAGGCTGACTTCGAGCCCTACGTCATGGTGAGGCGTGACAGCCCCGAGTACGACCGCAGATTCGTGGGCTTCGGGTGGAACAAAGTGGCCCATATCATGGAGCTGGACGCTCAGGTACTGTACTTCTGTTGCTGCGTATGGTCTTAAATAGTGTTCTGAGGTTCACTAATAATTTACCTCGTCCAGTTAGGAGCCTATGAAGCTCACATGCATGATTTGCCAAGCTTTAAATTAATATCAGACATTGATTGGATCATTAAATCCATTTTGCTCTAAGCAGTGTTGGGGAACTGGCTCTAAATATATTTCAAATTAAACACATTTCACTTTAGTGGTGGCTTTATTTTTCGGACATTAACATTAAATATAGGCAGAAGTTAATTACATAAATGCACGTAACTCAGTTGTTGCATATGGAGATGAGTGGTTCTCAGACTGTTAGTCACAGGTCTTCCTATGTAAACTGCCCTCTCTTAGAGTGTGACTGTGATATCGCTTGTGGTGACGGGTCCGCTCTCTTTCAGGAATACGAGTTTGTGGTTCTGCCCAACGCCTACATGATCCACATGCCGCACGCGCCCAGCTTCGACATCACCAAGTTCCGCTCCAACAAGCAGTACCGTGTCTGCCTCAAGACGCTTAAGGAGGAGTTCCAGCAGAACATGTCGCGGCGTTACGGCTTTGCGGCGCTCAAGTACATGACAGCCGAGAACAACAGCTAGGTCCCCCCGCTTTGCGCATGGGGCGGCCGCCCCGGGGCCAGAAAGCTTCACACTGCAGCTCCTTTGGACATCCTCCACATGGCCTCCAGGCCTCTGTGGGACGCTTCAGGCGTGGTTAGGCCTCCAAACTGTCCGTGCAGCTCTAGGTTCCTCCCGACTTCGGCCGCAGGGGTCGTGAGAATGTCTGCCGTGTCTCTGGTTATGTGTGTATTGTTTACGCCTTCACGTGAGAGCCTGTGGTGTAGGAAATGACCTGGACAGACATCTGTAAAACAGAAGGATGAGGATGCGTTTGGCCGTAGAAGCTGCCATATGCATGGGCTGCAGCTTCAACATTTAAAGAAAAATAACCAACATATGCCAATCAACCAATGCCACAATACAATACAGCTAGCAAATGAAGGATGTTCCCTTTGGAAAGCCTCCCCTAAGCCTATGCCATGACTAAAAGGCAAGTGGTGCTCCGTTCAGCTGCCCAGCTGTGTTTATTGGTTTCATTTCAGTGTTGCCAGTTTTGTGCCAACAGCAAAATGCTCAACAAAGCCAAGACAGATGAGAGCTGCAAGACTCCGTCTTTGGGGCACGCTCCTTCTGCTGTGTGCCACTAACAAGCAGAAGGAAAACCTTCAGTTTGTCCTCCCATGCCCACCGAGTGAGCCAGGGAGGCCCATGTACTAGGCATTCGAATGCTAAAAAAAAACATAACAATTATACCTGTTACCATGGCCCTGGAAGCACCCTGGAGCATCTCACAGTAAAGTATAAAGCTGTGATGCCCATCAATGAGAATAAATGTGCAAAATGCTTGTTGCAATCAAGGGAAACGTTTTAGATGTTCTAGAGGCTGCTAATGCAAAATTTATTTCAAAATTAATTGCTTGTCTCGCTCAAAGTAAGTCCTGACTTTGCAGGGGAGGTATAACTACAATGACATCTTGGGGCTATGAACTCAGTCTGAGAGGCATTATTACAAAGTTATTCATGCATTGACTGCACAGAAACTCTGTAAGAAAGGATGAACTCTGGATCATAAGACTCTAGACTAGCTTGACGGTGGCTGGTAGGTGGAACCCAAGTCACTGATGATGGTTATGGAAGCATGCTCAGAGACATGATTGGCTATTGGTCTGCGAATGAATCCAAAACACCAACGTAACTGGACTGCAGGCCTCAGGCCTCCCCGGCAGCTCATCCGGCCCCATGATTGCCCTCCGATGTCCCTGCAGCATCTTCAGAAGCTGACACACCTTAGACTTGCGCCGCTCAACGTGTCCAGATGGACTTCCCGTTTCCCTACAGAGTGTACGGACATCACACGTTTTTGTTTTTACTTGTCAGTATTTTGTATCAGTATGTGTAAAAAAGTTTTAATGTCAAAACCAAGCAAACGGGCAAAGAAAACAATGCACTATCCACAGATGGGAGAAAGCACTGGCCGGATCTGTCCAGAAGAAGCATGAGACTGTGGCGGCAGGAGTATGATGCGCGATAAGATCACCTCCAGGTGAAGATTAGCTTAGCTGTTTGAATGAGGTGGGCCCTGTTGGCCCTGGCCGGGCAGGGAGGGGGCTTACTGCGGTAAGGATGCTGCCTCATGTGGTGTAACTGAGCTGAAGCTCAGCTACCCTGAGGATGCAGAGTGTGGAAGACAAGCAAGTGCGCATGAGTGTGTGTTTGTGTGTGCAAGTGTGGCAGAGCGAGAACCGGAGACCATGAGATTCAGATGTCTGTTTAGGGAAGTGGTGATAGCCAAGCCACTACCTGAATAAAAGAAGTTACTGAAATCGACTCGCTGCTTGTCGTGTATCTGCACGCTAAAGAGGCAGGCTTTTGTACAAGGCTCGCCCCGTAACATCTGCTCGTTCAGTCTTTACGCCCTTCCACTGAACTTTTAATGGCGTTTCCTTAGCACTTCTTACAACACTCGCCGCAAGTCAGCATTTCTTTCATCAGAAAGGGTATTAAAAGTTTCCCTGAGTTAATTATTCAGTTAAAATTTAATGTAGCGGTGTGATTGCGCCATGTAATGAATGAGCGAAGTTCCTTGGCGGTGATGGAGCATCCAAGCAACCTTTAGCGGCCCAGCGGGGCATCGGTAATCCAGCTGCAGGGGCACTATGTGCAGGAGGAGACAGCCACACACACCCAGAGCAGCTTTATTTATGGAAGCAAACACAGCAAGGTGTTGGGACATGAGACTCCAAGCAACTCAATTTTCTGATCTGAAACTTTTTTTCTTCTCAATGAATTACATAAAATAAGGAGTATTTGCATATTGATTAAAATGCCAGGGGAAAAATACAGTAGTAAAAGAGGTAAGTTATAAAAATGTTTAAGGCTACGGGAAGCAGGCTGGTTCTGGATTTACGGCATCTATAAGTCTTCGTCGTCAAACGTTTCGGTGCACCTCAGAAAAATGGTCTCGTAGTCCGCTGGCAGGCCCAGACCCTGTGGGGGGTACAGGAGGTGGGAGTTGTCAGGTGTCTCTGGAGCTGCCCCTCTACGCCCAAGGGGTATGGGGATAGAGGACTCATGACACCCATCTGAGGCTGAATAAGCATTTAGTGCTAAGCATTATGAGGCAGCACGTGGGGTGTTACATACAATAATATCTCAACTAAGACCCGAAGCATTTCCATCACCAATCCACTACCTTCAAACACCCAACGGCAACCATTATAAGTTCTAGTGGACAGTGGGGTTTGTCCTGCTAAATCTTTGTAAGGATCCAGGATTCTAGGCTGGGGAAGCCTAACCCCACTCCCGACTGGGCCATCTGCGCATTATTAATCTTGATCACAACTGATCTACGCTCCATCATTTAACATCAGACAGAGGTTAAGAGGGTCATATTACACAATTACAATGAGAGTAAGTTGCCAGTGAAATGGACCAACGAGCCTGCCAAAGCCACCGAGGGGGCTGACCGGCCTTGGCACCTGCGATCTGTAACGCCCACTTTTCGATCGGCGGCTAAGAGAAGGTGCAGGGCTAATTTAACGTCTGTCCCACCAGTTTAAAGAAGTAGCACTCTTTGGGGTTCTGGTGACAGGAGGGCCGCCTGCCAATGTATCCAGGTCTCCCTCTTAGCCCGGCCCCTCCCTCCTACTCTGCGCTCCCATCTCAGTGTCCGTCCTCTCCATCATACCTGTGTCATCTCCAGCTGCTCTGCTGTCTCTGTCTTTATGAAGCACACGAGGTTCCTGTAGACCTCTGTCAGACAGCTCAAGCTGCTCCCCTCTGGGGTCTCTAGTGGAGGGCTGCCCGGGGTGGGGGAAAGAGACAATGTTTTTTTTTTTTTTTTTTTTAAAACTTCGGTTGTCACACTCCCATGGGGCACCCTAAGGTGGCGCTGTGCTTATGAGAGGGCCTCTGATTGGACACGGCACCCGGCAGTCGCCGTATCTGCGGCTTTACCGCGGCATGACATTTCTCTATCCCTGCGATTCCCACATCTACACGCTCATGTTTGAAATCAGCATGCGGAGCCGCCAGTGGTCCTGCGACGGACCGGCGGCAGGATCAAGGCATCTCTGAGCTGTGAGGGAGAGGGGAGGGGGCTCCACTGGGGCCCATTCCTCATCGGATCAATCCCTCATTATCACGCGGCAGTGGGAAACGGCCGGGGCTGCGGGGAAGGGGGGCAGGGTGCAAAACAAACGTATCGATCAGCCCTGCACATATAAATTCAGAGCCCCAGGGGCGGGTGAACTCAGAGCCTGATTGCAGCAAGGTCTCTCGCTGTGTTGAGAGGGACAATTAAAATGGAATTCATTATGAATTTAATGCGGCCAAGCTGTAATTATGCGTTCCCTCACCATTCCCGGCTGACTCGTGCTCAGCATAACCGTTAGCCTCTAGGCTACTACGCTAGTGTCGGCATTCAGGTAAAAATGGTGAAACTTATGCCATGGATACACAGCCCAGATGCCTATCTATCCATCTTTCAATTGCTTATCCAGTACAAGGTAGCAGGGCAGGGGACTGGCCTGAACCGGATGCCAATCCATGCGGCACCCCAGAATTTGATGGCAATAACTGGCTACCTTACGACTCATAGCTGTCAATCATCCAGCCATGTGCCCTTTTCCATGTTGGGGGGGCATATCCTAGGCAGCATGGGGCATAAGGCAGAGAGCACCCCCTATGGGACGCCAGTTTTAATTGCATGAGAACTCATGACACTTTGATCTAATATCTGTTTGCCTCAGAGAAATCAAGAGAATAACTACATTAACACAAAAGTTTTAAAAGCAGTGTGAAATGGTAATTTAAAGCAATTCACCACACACCTTCAATTAATGTAATTAAAACATGACTTCAAATACTCCCAACGCGTCTGGCAAACATTACCTCCCACACTCCGTAAAGCTGACTACGTGTCCGGCTGTAGGAAAGTATCACACACATTGAACATATGCAGGCATCTGAACTGTGGACAGTGAAACTTCTATCTACATGTACCTTTATTTTATGTTAATTAAGTAATGTGAATTTATTTAGCAGACTTTTTGTCCAAAGTGGCACACAAGTGAGGCAGGTCACCCCTTACTCATGGCTGACCTTGTTTCCTGTTTTTTTAATGAAAGTGTTGTACTTGAGTAATTATGCACTGGGAACTTTATTTTCTAACATCCTCCAGCTACACTTAGCTAGTTCACAAAGTTGATTCAAAAAATGCAGATGTTATTAAAAATAAGATGCTAGACCTGGTGACAATTGAATGAATAAATAAATTAACGAAAACTATTTTCTAAAATTCTGATTGAGCATTGTTATTTGGAAGGAGCTGGATTGTTTGTTTAGTGAACCAAATTCAATTAGTCACAGATAAGCTTTCTGTCAACTAAGTCATATATTTTTTTTATTTATTAAAGGTAATGGTACTTCTGGACAGAACCGAACTAAATTATTATTATTATTATTATTATTAAGTCTGCAGTATTCATGCATTTTTTTTTTCTAAATGCTTAAAAACAACTGCCATCATATATATTTGATCTGGTCCCTGGTGCTGCACGGGATAAATTCAACCCCCCCCCCCCCCCCCCAATCCTTTAGTGGGTAAGCAGGGGGATGATAAAAGGGCGGGTGGATGTTTTTTGAACTTCACTTTGTCGCCATCA
>JAODKM010000001.1:29887391-29897780 GCA_026780845.1 Petrocephalus sullivani
GCGAATTACGCGTTCGCTTTCATGTGACTGCATGGCAGTGCTACACTGTATACTGTTACCGTTTGATTTTTAAACTAGATACAGAAATCTTCTGTCCCACCGTGTAATATACAGCTGGGATGCACAAACACACTCAAAAGTATTACTCAGTGGAATATTACCTGCATGTCTAATACCAAATTTCACCTTGAAAGCAATGATTCTACAGGGAGTGTTATATTCATTCAGTCCACCTGCCTTTTGTTAATTTAATTATTTGCCAATCAGTTGGCTTGTCTCTCTGTCTGTCTATCAGGCTATCTGTCTATCTATCTATCTATCTATCTGTCTATCTGTCTGTATGTCTATCTATCAGGATATCTGCCTATCTGTCTGTCTGTCTATCTATCTATCTATCTGTCTGTCTTATCTATCACCTCCCAGCCAGAGACACCTGCAGAAAATTTCAGTTGGTGTAGCCATCAGGGGCCAGTTATATTTATGCCTCTCTCCTACAATTCCGCTTACAAAATAAAATAATCCATCTTTTATTATCCTGGCTGTGTATTTGCTAGGCGAGGCCACGGCCACTCTTCCTATCCGCTCCCAGCTCCGGCAAACATGCCCAATCCACGGCTCCATCCAGTCCCCACTGAGTACTCTTACCCTGACCATATCCCACACATGCATATTCCCCCTCCATAATGCCTCTTTCTGGTACACCTTAACCTACCGTGATGCGCTCACCCCTATAATGCTCCATCAGATAGCATAATCCCTGCCACGTCCCCGTTCTCATCAGTCCTTTACACGTTATTACCTCTCGGCTGCGGATTAAAGCCGGCTGCGATGTGCCCTAACCCCAACCCCGAAACTGCACACCCGGCTCTGCATTTACACTTCACATTTTCACAAGAGGACGGCTGCCATCGGCCGCCGACACTGATGCGCGGACCGGGCCTCCCTGCTCATTAGCCTTCCCACCTCCCACGCCTGGCTCCCGGAGCGCCTCCGCCGGCCACCTGCTCCGGGCCGGGAGAGACGGCGGCTGCCCCAGGAGCGCTAACCTGCCCCCCGGGACCACTCTGCAGTTTGCTATAAGATACCCATCACCCCCTTTTCTGTCTCAGTATTGTGCATTTATGTCATTATTAAATCTCAAGTCATATTAAAAAATATATTTATTCCTAGTTGTTTTCTAATCTAACGTGTTATTATTATTATTTTACTAATAAAGATCAACAATCCTGCTCAGCTTAATCCTGCTCAAATTTGTGCAGTAGATAAATTCTCCCAGGATACAGACTTACAGCCTCACACTGTATGCGGCTGAACCACAAGAAAATATGAAAAAAGAAGCACTCAGCATTCCCTTTGTAACTGTTATTCACTAAAATTAATCCGTTTGGGCGGTTGAAATCGGCATGGCTTCAACGCGGAGCATGTCTGATGACACGTTATGATGACAAACTGTTTTTTAAATCCTTTCCCGTCCTCTGAGGTGCGTACCGTAGTACTTAGTCTGCTTGGGATGAAGCGGATGCTGTAATGCGCTCAGGCTTCCTGAGGGAAATGTTAATGGAACACTGCCACCTGCTGGACGAAAACGCGTATGGACGCGGCACCTCTGATCTCGGTGAAGTTAATCTACCTGCAAAGTTTAAAAGCTTTTGGTGTAAAGCAAATGATTTTTTTATGAAATATGACAGACATTGGTTAAACACATGCATTGTAAAACTTTAAAGCTAATAGCACTGTAATTTATTGTGATAAAATTATTAACACGGACGAAACATTATTTCCTTATAAAACAAAAATGAATGAAACATGGGCATTAAGCACACCCGCATTAACCTGTTTTCCTCTATGTGCAAGGCTGAAATTACATCCAGTAGAATTTAATTTAATGCTAATTTGGATGCAAATGAACGTCTCCAGAAATAGTACCCTCAGAACGTGCAAATAAAATATATGTTAATTATGGATTTCAAAAGGTATTGATATGGCAAGGAAAAGCCCCCCACTCCCGTCGCCTTCCTTCCACTCCATTGAGCTAAGTGGTAGACGCCGCTGCCTTTCCCGCCTCAGTCGGTGCGCTGGGGGGGGGGGGCAGCATCCCTGACAAGGACACAGAGCCCGGAGGAAGCGCCTCGCTGCGCTCTCTGGGGGCGACAGGATTCACTGCCGCCCCCCACCGTAAATGTAGGTGCGTTTGATTCCGCACTGGGGATAAACTAGGGCCCGTGTGATCGCCGTGCTGCACTGCACCAAAGCCGGAACGCTGTCCCTACATGTACGTTATACATATCATTATCTGCCACGATTTGCTCCTGCTTAAAAACTTCCCCCGTGTTAGTCGATATCGTACCGCAGAGATGTCAGGAAAGTTTAGGATTCAGACAATGACCCAGTTTTAGAATAACACCAGTAAACCCCAGCATGTGATGACGTCATTACACATAACCAGACTATCCAGTGACTCTGTCTGAGATAAGCCCTTAGAAGATGGATGGATGGATCCTATATGGAGCCCTAGGTTGACACCGGCGGTTTCTAAGTCGGACCCTCAGAAGATGGCATCCCGCCTAGATTGCCTAATGGGTTTACTGGTGTTGGACGGGTGACAGGAGGGATGATTGGACGGTCTGGATCTTACACCAGGCAGTACAGAGCACATGGCATGGGACCACTCTGGAAAGGATGCCATTCCATTGCAGGGCACATATACAGTAACAGAGGGGGGGCAGAAGGGTATCTCATCACGGCAGGGGGCGCACTGCAAAATATACCCCAATCCACCTCCCGGGCAGGCAAATTATACCAAGTGCCCCTTCTGATAACAGACCACAGATCACGTGCAATTCGCAACAATTTACAGAGAACCTCCCCCCCACGGGTCGGTATATATTACAGAGAGAGACCTCCCACCCCCACTCGCCCCTGGTCAGTCCCCCTATTGTGAGACTCCTCTGCCCCTGCACATACATAGGCTGCCCCCCCCCCACGGGTCGGTATATATTACAGAGAGAGACCTCCTGCTCTCACTCGCCCCTGGTCAGTCCCCCTATTGTGAGACTCCTCTGCCCCTGCACATACATAGGACAATTTAGAGATTCCAATTAGCTTAACTGCTTTTATTTAGTAGACATGCTTGTCCAAAATAACATAGAAGTGGGGTGACCTGGGACACAGTCAGCTAGCTTTGCATGACACACCAGCCCCATGAAAACAAACAGAACATGAGCGGGACTCGAAACCCCAAACCTGCAGTGGAGAGGTGACGGTGTTACTTACTAAACCACATAATCGAACCATATAGGGAAAAATACCCCAAATACAATGTAAATAAAGGATAGATTTGATATTTAAGCACACTACAAGGTGTTTTATTTTGATAGCTTTACTTGAGCAGAACCGGACTTATGTTACAATATATTTATCTCATTCAATCGTCATTATTTACTTTCTATCGATTTAAACACATTATACAGGGAAGTATCATAAAGGATGGAGGAAGCAGCTTGCAGGTGCGATTTGCCACCAGAGGGCGCCAGTGCTCCATTATTAGCCCATGGAAATCTGATTATTAGCGGCTCTGTAGTAATTATGATTTTTCTGTAATTTTCTGACGGGAGAGATGTAGTGTCTTGTGTAATTTCGCGTTAGATTTATATTAGCTGAGATTTCATAAATGAGAGTAATAATTTTTTTTTCAGTACATATAATTTTGTTAACTATACATTCTACTAGGTGGTCATTTTCAAAGTAATCATAGCCATTGCAAAGATTTCGGACAAAGAAACAGTATTAACCACAGTGGCCATAATGTCCTTGGGAGACATCTTGTGAAAATATTCACATTTATCATAGTCTTTACTCTGTGCTGAAGGCACCCGACTGTTGGGACAGAATAAGCAGATGGGGATTCCACATTCATCTCGTTGACAAACTTCACATTTTTGCCTCCTGTCATTTCATGTCCGCGTCTGATGAACAGCGAAGAAGAGATCTACATTAAGCTGAAAGCCCGGCTCTCGGATATTCTGTGTCACTGCGGAGCTGTTTTTTGGGGTCAGTGTACCATCAGCTTAACGCTAAAGAGGATTAATGGTTGCTAGTCCTCAGCATGGGCCTTCCAGCAGCCTCTGTCACGAGGCCCCGCCCCTCATGTGTCAGGCTCGCCGCGGCGATTCCCGCTTCTGGAATAGCATCCAATGGGACATTGGGAGATAAGGCTGGGCCTGCCAAGCGGGAAGAGGGGTGCCGAAGGCATGTAGGGACACGGCTCTGCGTTCTCTCGTCAGATTGACCCAAGCTTATGAGGGAGAATGGGACACTTTGGCACCCAGAGGAATGCACTCTGCAGGTTCTGGTTCTCCCCATTTTTCTGGCACTTTGGTGGCCTAACAATGTTACTCCTTCTGAAAAGCTAGTTCTACAGGAACAGCTCACATGTATCTCTGAGGTGAAGTGTGCTGTAGTGCTGTATCAAGTCCCCCCCTCCCCCATTAAGCACTCGTGCACCAGCGCACCGCATGACTGGCCCTCACACGACTGGCCCTCGCACGACTGGCTCTCACGCGTTGACACACGATCGCTGAGAAGTGGAGCCGCTGACAGACTTGAGGCCTGTTTCCGCCAGGGGGTGACCTGGAGTCCCTCAATATGGATGCAGTGGAAGGTTTTTAAGGTTTAGAGTCTCTGAAAAGGGGCCGTGTAGACTGCTCATCTCTGGCATGATGGCTGCCGTCCGCTATGTGTCACGGTGGATCTGTTCAGCTTGAGCGCGGAAGCAGAAAAGACCCCCTTCCCCAAGGGCAGAAACCCCCCCCCCCCCCCCAGCAAAAAGCGCTCCTGCAACTGATGGGCTCTTTCTCAGACTCATCAGTTGTATCACCAGTTGTAATCAGTTGACCCATACACACCATTCTCTATATCCACTTGTCCTATACAGTCGCATGGGGTCTGGAAGCTATTGGCGCAAGGCAGGGAACAACCCAGGATTGGGCGCCAACCCATCACAGTGAAACAGGTCACAATCCCAATTTTTTATTGTCCTTTCAATAATTGCATTTCTATCCGAAAAAAGGGCCATTTAGTATCAGACCGACTTGCTGCTTTTTAATCTCGCGCTGTTTTAACAGCCACACCTCTGTAAAAAGAAATTTCCCATAGTCAATGCTAGGAGAAATTAGATGTACTAACACGACATTCTAGCTTGCAGGTTGACTTCATACGTAAGGCTGCCTACTTGTCTGGGATTTTCCGACACTGCAGCTCTGGTCCCCGTGTTTTCTGAGCATGATGAATGTTGATGGATTATCCACGCTGGTTGGACTCTGTCCCCGTAGGCTGTACCTGACAAACCGCGGTATCTGGCGTCGGGTGCCATGCGCGAGGGGCGCAATGGTGCGTACGTGAAGATGGGAACAGCACACAGAGTGTAGCGAGATCAGCTCGCTCGCCTGTCAGCTGCCTCGCTGTGTCGGTCCAAATGTGAGCGTGTGAGGGATAATAACAAATATTGAGATTGTGACCTGTTTTAGCAATACGCCTCACAGGATGTGACATCACGACGGCTCCCGTGTGACACTTCCCCTTGAAAAGGCAGAAAATGGAGCAAAAAGAATATGTTTCTCTGGGAATCTGCAGTGGTGAAGGGGAAAACGCAGACAGATGGGTATGTGGAATGCCAGGAGGTCTCGATGCTGCTTTAAACATCCAGGTTAGCCTGTACGGTAGCCCAGGGAGTACAGGACACCCTAAATGGGATGGCAGTTCATCACAGGGCACACACCAGTATGCTGGGTCACCCAGCCGAAATGAGAGAAACACAAAAGGATATGCAGAGGCCACAAACACAGTGCTGAGGGGCAGGGTTCAAGCCCCCAGCCCTGGACGTGGGAGGCAACCATTGGACGAGTCACCATGACATTTTAATCCTGTCTGCTTTAAAAAAAAAAAACCTCACAAGCTAAGAAAACTAGGGTGACCCCATCGCACCATCGCAAAGAGACGACCACAGAAGTCACTCCAGGTTTCCCTGAGGGTGAGGCCAAGTCAGCAGTGCCTGTGGGTGGGGCCAAGCTGAGGCTCCGCCCCCTGGGTCTGACCTTTGTGTAAGTGAACTCAGGCCGCACGTTGAGCACATTGGGCTTGCCCAGCCTGGGGAAGAGTAGGCCCAGGGCCTGGCGAGATTCACCTGCTGTCCTCCCATGATCTCCGTGCATGTTGTGAGAGTACATGCCCACAGACGGAATGTGGTGAGTCATTGGGAACACCAAGCCCCCCCCCCCCCCGTCGGCGTCTAAGAGGAGGGCACAGCGAGGACCCTCGCGCTCCCGGCGAGGTCTCCATTACGTAAGTGGCCATGTTCCCGTGTCAGAGCAGCCCATTATGAAGACAGACGGTCTGCGCGAAGCCCTGACTCACCGGTGGCGTGATGTTCTCCACGACGCCGCTTCTGCTCTCCACTGAGGCGGGCCGGGCGCGGCCAGAGCGCGCGACCACGGTAGACGGTGACGAGGGCTCCGGCTGGCTCTGGCGCGCGGGCAGATGGCGGCAGCGCCGACGTGGCCAGTGGCCGTGAAAACGCTCGGGCGTCTGAGCGTTTACATTCCAGACTCACGCTACACAGTTCCTCGGGGTTCCAAACCTGCTGCTGTAGGATCTAGGATCGAGGGAAGGGCACTCAATAAACATAAACAACTGAACTGAACTGAACTGAACTGAATTGCAAAGTACATCTCAGTAGTTGAAAAGGCTGCCCATCTGAAAGACCCAGAAGCCCCCCCCAGGCAATCACGCTTGACCGCAAGTGGCCACCCCTCTCCCCTCGCAGTGCAGCAGGCAGCCTAGGAATCACGGGTCAGATACACGTGGACCTCTCCCAGTGCCTCATGTTAGAGACATAGCCCCCCCGGCCGCCCCCGACCGCACCAAAGGCGTGTCTCAGCGTGTCAGGGCACACGCGACATGCTGCGATTGGAGCAGCCTCCCGGTTGCCTGGCTACCACACTCATGGAAATCCCATGGCTTTCTCGTGATTAACGGCGAACTGTGCATGTTCCGCTGCTCCTCGTGCGACGACACCATCGTTTCTCCCTTACTTGGACCGTCGTGACATCAATATCGTCCGTTAGGAGACACTCATATGAAAGTGTGTAGCCTGGTGAACCCTCTTAGTTGCTCAGCCAGGTTAAAAGCCTTCCTCCGTCATCATCCCATAAGGCACCATCCCAAAGCGAGCTACACCTCTTGCTGTCTTACCCCACTTCTACCGAGCGGCTGGACTTCTTACTGACTTGAAAATCAGTTTTACTATTTTAATTTTTCTTTTTTTTGCATTTATTGACCCTAATCCACTAACACATTTGTTAATTAACTGTGGCGACGAGCAGATACATACAATAATGTGTCTTACTCTGTGTTGCCCATGTTAAGTACTCAGGGAGGTTAATTTGAATTTCAATGAGTCTCCCTCCAGCTGGAAAACAGGGCTATCTTGACCTGGTCAAATGTTTTTGTGGGCGACGTTGTGCTTCAGTAATGCACACCTGTGGACGGACGGTAGGTCGGCGTGTGGGGGCAGTGGGGTGGGGGGGTTACGAGCCTGAACTGGGAGATAGTGAGGGGCCGCTCGTCTCGAACCTGTGCGTCAGACCACTGGGCCTGACAAATAGCTATCAAATGAATGTCAGTTACACCCTTTATATGCATATTCAGGGCATCTCAAAAAGTACACGCATTTTAAGAGATGAAAAGCCAGGAATAAGTTCATATTTACTGCAGACGCCACTGCCTTATTGTATGGCTCAGAGCTTAGTAATGAATATCATGTTGAAGTTTATTGTCATATGTAGCAGGGGGAATGATGCTCACTCGGATACCTGCTTCCATACCATATGCCCGACCGGCTTCCACTCTGCTTTTCACTTACAAGACTCCTCCATCTACCAGACATCCCATAATCTCCCCCCCGAGATCCCAGCACACCAGAGCCAAACAAGCAAGAACACTTAATACCTGATACAGCCGGGAGGGAGCAAATATGCCGGCTGTGTGGGGCTCCCCGGGGAGCGGGAGTCAAACCACTGATCTGCAGGGTCGCAGTGAAGCTGAAGCTTGAGCAAGCCTCATACACACACACGGAACCGAGGGTGCCAACTCCCAACACTGGAGGTGTGCAGCCACTGTTACCCTCGATCTAAAAATCCAGCCCCTGTCACTAAATGGGTTTGTTGGCATTGTGGGTGAGAGTACAGTAATAATGTCCCATGCTGGGAGCAGACCATGGCGATCAGTAGTGACTGGTCAAAGCTTAACAGTGAGGCTCTTACGGTTTCTACATTGACTCATTCTGCAGAGAAGCACCGTAAACCACCTTGGCCTCATACCCAAGCTGACTGTGCATACAGCGAGAAGTTATTGGGCTTAATTGCCATCAGGCGGGTCGCCAAACTTGTGTTCATATCCCACCGTGTACCAATGTTGCAGCTTTCCTGGGGTTAGACCATACTGGCACAAAGCCTTTAAGGTACTCAGTGCTAAACGGGATGCTCTGCCTCAAATAAAGTCTACAAATATAAAAATAAACAAATAGGCATTAGCTATCAGTGTTCGCATATACCCTGCTAGTAAACCTCACGATAACTATAACTGTGCAAAGGTACCAGGAACCAATTCTCCATCATGCTCAGGTATTATACTCTCTTGTATATAGGCAGTACCTGTTATATACATAAAATCCATTTTATAACAGCAATAAATCACTCAAGACTCTGCTGACTTCCCAAGACTCTCTTCTGTGAGCCGTCCGCAGTGGGCTTTCAGTGCAGCAGTGAGTTACGTTGCTGTGGACACGAAACGCACTTCACATCAACATCAAAGCACTCTAACGACTCCACATGCATTCTCACATCAACCGCAATAAGCGTTTATTAGCATGGAGCTGACTGTACTGCCTCTCAAAGGACCATTCAGGCACAGGGAAAATCTAGCCTGTAAAAACTGCGTGAGCCTGAAATTGTTCAGTCTATAGAATTTGCAAAGACAATATCACAACCAATAGGTGTGCTAATTCAAGTGATTTGAGCAAACATCGTTACGGTTATACCGTAACTTGCAGGAATTTCATCATGTAATCTCACAAACCTGAAGTCAACGAGCTACCTCCCAGGCTAACGGCTGACACTGTGCTGTTCTACCTTCGCTCAAAGCCAAGCGATCCACACGTCAACAGCCATCGCCTTGAAATCTCGTACATTTTGACTCTTCTGTCTGTCTGTTGCTAAGGTTTCGTGATTCGTGACTAATTGTGAATAACGGCAAGCTGTCCGTCAACGCCTCCGGTGGAATACTGATTCACTGACAAATTCCTCCCCATATTGGGCAAACGGTGTCAGATTTCAGAGCTGCTTCATCTGACTTGACTGCTCCCATACAGGGGCAACATCTTGAGCAGGGCAGAAACAGCTCTGTGGACTATTTCTGAGTTATGGTTGAAGTGATAATAAGCTCACACAGGAGTGATGGCAATCACGAGAGGGACAGCTATGCGGAGATTACATCGTCCCAGTCCCTCTCCCCACTGAGCGATAGAGACATCAAACTCGGATTGGGCTGGACGACAGGGGGAAAGTCAAGAAATCAGCCGGCGGCGGAAGACGAATCCGAGAGAGGATTAATTAGCACACTCGGCAGATTTCCGCATTTCAGCTGATTAGCTTAAGCCCTAGCGATACTCGCTGTTTCCCAGATACCCGTTCCTCTCGGAGGCAAAACAATTCGGTTACGTAAGTGCGTCCAAGAGCGCGTCTCGAATTAACGAGGCGCGGCCCCGAGCCGACACTCAACCGCTCTCCAGAAATCCGCTAATCGCCCTGATCCGAAAGGCCATCATTAACGTCGGGGGGTGATGGGGGGGTTAATTCTCTGCAGATGTTTGCATTAGTGACACAGGGGTCACTGTAGCGGTTTAAGGTTTAAAGTAGATGTGGATGAATTGAGTCCAGCACATGACCATATTTTTACCATCTTAAGCCAGCTAATTTCCCTCCAGTGCAAGGCCAATCTGAAATGCAAACAAGCTTTCCGCTAAAAGGTTGCCATGAATAAGAGGAAACTAGCATGTATTAATTATGCATTTATAATGTTTTCCCCAAGGGAGTTTATAATATTCATTTATTCATTAAGGGTTTATGATTGTAATGCTGCCCCCCCCGGGTCTCAGTGGCTGGTGCTGGAGCTTCTGGGACATGCTTCCCGTCACCCCGGTGACATGTCAGGAATATGAGTTTGAAGGGCATAGGACGCCTTTCTGACGAAACAGCACCAGTCGTTATATTTAGCTGGACGGCGGCGTGGGGGATCAGGGCACAGTGAATGCCTGCTGGGGGGGGGGGGGGGCAC
>JAODKM010000001.1:29906231-29917740 GCA_026780845.1 Petrocephalus sullivani
TAGTTAAGTTCTCCCCAAGCGAGCTTGATGGGCCGAATGGCCTCCTCTCGTTTGTATAGTTCTTATGTTCTTATTATCGTGTAATTACATTACTGTAAAACAAAAAAATTGCCTCAAACATTTCAGCCCCTGTAACCTTTTGGTAAGAGAACTGCAGCATAAAAAGTCAGGAGAACAAACCTGAGAGTTTATCAAGGCCTGACAGGAGGGGTTAAACCCAATGTTATCCGATGCCTCCCGTGGTGGCCAGAGGAAGCACGTGTCGCGACCCCCGGCGAGGTGTAACTTCAGCCCACCTTTGTTATGCCCCGGGGTCCCGCTAACGCTAGCACGTGGGCTAATTATAGGCTGTGGGATAAGTTTCCTGGAATAATGCGAGACAGGAAACGTCCCGATGTATATCGCTGTGACAGCGATCCGCATCATGTACAGGAGGCGAGATACCGGCCATGGAAGACTGCAGTTCCGGCTGAGCTTCTGCTAAAGCGAGTAGCCTTGGAGTAACCTTTAGCACCTCTATATTACTTTACAGCCTGATTAAGGATCAGAGGAACTGCAGGTCTCAGGAGCAGCACGATGCCCAACTTTTCTTAATATCTGTCTGGATCTATCTGGATAGGAACTAATCACAGCTAGCATTTTAAAACAACTTAAAGGTAGCTCAGATATCTCAAGAGACATCTGTCCCTACAGGATGAATTTCCCTAGTCTTTCTGTAGCTGGTTCAGCCTAAATGTGTGGATCTGATGGCCCAGTAACTGATTAGGATTTTCTTCTGGTTTAAGATGTCTATTAAGATCTCCTCAAAAGCACTTCTGCAGCAGCCCCAGGGATGGCTCAGCCCACCCCCTGGCGGTTCCCCCATTATCAGAATGGTCATCTTCTGACTGGGGTATGGCCAGCAGTCCAGGGAAGGTTACACTTCCAGGGCTCTCCTGCAGCAGCCTGGCCAATAGCTATGCTGAGAGACATAAGGGATTAAAACCTTTAATTTCCAGTGCTAGCCACTGGCTAATAATCAGGAAGTGATTTGACAGTGCATGGCCATCCCACCAATGGAGAGCCTGGGTTGCTATAATGGGGGGAACTCTGACCCCGTAAACCCTGTGCAATTTTTTTTTACCTGTTTAAAGTAAAATGGGTCTGTCCTGCAGTTCCCCCCAGCACTATCGTTTTGAAAGGCTGAAGCAGGACATAATGGGCTTTCATTATGTCCATGAGAAAATTCCAGGGACAGGGAGGCAGGTTGCCTCCGGGCGGCGTACATGCTATTTTGTTTGACAGGGGCCTTGCCATCTGAAAACTAACACTGCAGAGTCCATCACTATAAAATGATAAGGTTTTAGTACATTTGCTTGAACAACTTCTTTGCCTTTCAGTGGTCCTTGTGGACTGGGGGGGGGGGGGTTTGGTTTACCAGCCATTGGGCACAGTTAAAAAAACAAAAGTGTTCCAGCGAGTGCCACATGGAGCAACAGCAGGTTCCTCAGGGGGCAACGCAATCAGCGCTGTGGCTCTCCATCTCCCTACGGTCGTCGAAGCAGAACGTGCACGCTGTCGCCGTCACAAAGCTCCCAGCACGCAATCATCCCCAACAATGCATTCCCTATCACAAGGCAGTCAAGCCACGTTTAAAAAGAGGGCACCTCCGCACGGTCTTCCAGCGCGTCAGTGCTGTTTCCATGGCAGCCGGCATGTACGAGATCGGCGATGATGCTGGGAGTGAGCGTCAGGGGTACGGCGGCCCGCCGGCGCGAGCCGTACGCGCCGAGCAGAGAGATCCCTCAGGTCACATGGAAACCCTGCTCAGAGGTAATACACCCCAGCTCCTCGGGGATCCCATCTCCGCTGACGGACACCCCCCTGCCCTCCCAGATGCTCATCCAGGGGTACGGAGCACAGCCATGCCGCCGTGGGATCGGCGCGCTGCGGATGTGGAGCCTGGCTCACACCCCAAGGCCTAGTGTTTGCTACGTGCTGTCGGTTGGTTCACGATTAGGGTGCACCCACGCTCAGCCCCCATCCGAGTCCCCCTACCCAGGTCCTATCTACACCGGACATCCACCTTCCGGCTGCGGTCGTGACACAGGCACCCGGCAGGTTGAGGCCCGGTGAAGTGATGCGTGTGAAATAGACCCCGGCGGCTGCCACCTCGCCCAAAAGGTCAAACACCGTGTTGGCATTTATGGACAGGCCTGAGACAAACGCTCGCCTTTTACTGGCCTTGTCACATCCCCCACACTACGCTCAAGCGGTGTGCCGCAGCTGGACGTCCACAACCCCTGCAGCTCAAAAGCACCTCACTGTTTTTTTCTTTTTTTTCGAGGATTTGCTATACCTGTTAGGTCCTTTGATCCTCACAAGTATATAAAATCTGTACACACACATACACACACATAATCAACCACTGCAAAAAAGAAAACCTTGAAATATATTAGGTACCTGATGGGATGAGATGTATCATCATTTGAGTGTCTTTAATGGTCTTCTTTATTTAATTTGGCTGGTTAATAAGACTGATTTGCCTAATATGGCCAAATCACTATGCTGCCATTGAGTGGGCTACCTGACAAGGGCCTATGAAGGTCCAGCTCTCCATGCCCACCAGTACGGGGCTTTTTGTCATTAATTTCATATCAGCGTTCTTACACCTTTTTTAAAAAAAAATTTGTGGCAATCATCACTGTAATAAGAGGAAACAAGAATAACTATCTAACAGCCCGAAAACAGCTCCAAATATAATATATAATACTAACCTTGCGTCTGTATGGAACAGCAGAATCTAGGTGATCCTCGGACTTTCAGTTCAGTTCCCTTTGTACTGGCCTCTTCAAAAGCTGTCTGCTGTCCATGTCTCGCCGATATTCCTCTCCTCGTTTTCTTCGTTGATTTCAGTGCATTTCTAAAGCCAAGCTTGCAGTTCGTGAGTAAATAAAATCTAAGATCTTCAACACTTCTTAAAGTCATCTTTACAATGTTTGAGAAGAAGACGACGAAAAACAATCGACGCCCGCTTAATCTTGTATAAAAGATATCTTCGCACATTTAAAAAACCGAGGAAACAACATACCAAACAGTACACCAAAAACTGCCTTATTTAAATACTTGTACTCTATACACGAATAAACTGTGTCTCGGCTGGTCTAAACCGTCAGTACTCTACTTTACACTAAACGCATATAATTACTTATTAAAGACAGCATACGATTAAATTTAAATATCGACAAAGTCATTTGGCTCTTGAGAAACAACAGCAAAATATAGCGTATAAAGCTAATAATATTATCGTAAAATCGACTCCACGGAAGTTAGAAACATCTGCTCACCCTAATTTCTATAAAAATTTAAGCGTCTATAGAAGTTAATTCCCGTACAGCTGTATTCTGAATATGTAAACCTATTATTGTTATAAATATAATCAGAATATATAACTTAATTGTCTGAAACCTGACTAACTGTAAATACACAAATATGTTTACGTGTTTTTACAAATATTTACTTATGTCTAAATGTGACCAACTGTGCTATTCTGTTCTGTTCTTGGAATCAACTTTACCTTACACTCACCACTGCTGAAACAACCTGTTGATTCTGGCTGCAAAATAGTTAAATACTGTATGCACAGATATATACGCAGAAACAGTGTACCAGCTTCAGCTTGTCTGTATTAATTCATTGATAACTTAGAAAAGATCTCTGGATAGAAAAACATAGTCTGTTTACAAAGGATGAACACAGAGGGAACTACAGGTCTGTCTCCCTGGCATCTAAGCAGAGTGAGTACAGGGATCTCCTGATGTCCACATTGCTGTTTGCTTTAATGTCGGCCTTTTCAGTGGGTATTTCCACCTCAGCGCCATTTTCCGCATCCCCCGTGGACATCAGGGAGGACCTGCTGTGGCTCTTTTTCAGTTCTCCAGCTGTATGGTCAATGGTCAAGTCATCTTTGAGGGAGGATTGATCTTGATCAGTCTCTCTGTGGTAAAAGTAGTTGAAATTGGATACGATCACGGGCACCGGCAAGGCAATAGTCAAAACTCCGGCTATAGCACACAGGGACCCGACAATTTTCCCCCCTACAGTTACGGGTCTCATGTCTCCATAGCCGACGGTTGTCATGGTTACGACAGCCCACCAGAAGGCATCGGGGATGCTGGAGAAATGGGACTCGGGCTCATCTGCCTCAGCGAAGTAGACGGCGCTGGAGAAGAGGATGACCCCAATGAAGAGGAAGAAGATAAGGAGGCCGAGTTCCCTCATGCTGGCCTTCAAGGTCTGGCCCAGGATCTGCAGCCCCTTGGAGTGTCTGGAGAGCTTGAAGATCCGGAAGACCCTGACCAGCCGGATGACCCTGAGGATGGCCAGGGACATGGCCTGCTGCCCATTGTTGTGCTCCTCACCCTGCCGCTCGGCAAGCTCTGTCCCCACTGTGATGAAGTAGGGCATGATGGACATGATGTCAATGATGTTCATGATGGTCTTGGAGAACTCGGACTTGCTGGGGCATGCAAAGAACCTCACGAAGAGCTCGAAAGTGAACCATATCACGCAAGTGGTCTCGATGATGAAAAAGGGGTCAGACAGGGTGAGTGATGAGTGCGTCTGGGTGCTGTTTTCGGCTCGGATGTTGCCCGGGAGTTCTCGCTCGTCTCGAAACTCAGGTAACGTCTCCATGCAAAAGGTGATGATAGATATGGTGATCACGATCACAGAGACAATAGCAATCCCTCTAGCAGGACTAGAGCTCTCGGGATACTCAAATATAAGCCATACCTGTTTCTGGAATTCATTCTGGGGCAAAGGTTTTTCCTCCTCCTTAATAAAGCCTTCATCCTCTCTAAACCTCTCCATCGCCTCTTCTCCCAGTTGATAAAACCTTATTTCATCCGCGAAAACATCGATGGAGACATTGACAGGTCTGCGAATTTTCCCGCCCGACTGATAAAAGTAAAGAATCCCGTCAAAACTTGGCCGGTTGCGGTCGAAAAAATACTCGTTTCTAAGTGGGTCAAAGTACTTGATTCTTTTGTCCGGATCTCCGAGCAAAGTGTTGGGGAACTGATTCAAGGTCCCCAACTGGGTCTCAAACTTGAGACCGGCGATATTGATGAGCACCCGCTCGTTGCCCTCGTTCTCTAAATCCATGTCCAGCATGTCCCCGTCAAAGAGGTGCGGGCTGTGATCGGCTCGCAACAGGGCATCGATCGCATTCTCGCTGCTGCTGAAAGTGTTGTTCATGTCGTTTATTTTCCACGGTCCCTGCTGCGGGGTTCCCAGGGTGTTTAGCTCTTTGCCGTAGCCCTCGTCCAGACCGCTCTGCGCGAAGCTTGACTGGGGGATATTCAGTGCGTTTGAGCAGCCATCGTGCGGGCTCCCACCGCTGCCCTTTGCGGCGCCGTTCTCAAAACTTACTAAGGCTATCTCCATGCCAAATCCATTAAAAACTCATCTCCAAAAACACTTGGATCAAGATCTTCCGCGATCCCCGCGCACCCCCCCACCTCCCCCCCGCCCAGCTAAAGAGATCAGATTCAGGTTAACACCTTCCTTCTCCTGGTATAATCAGGCATTCTGATAAACGTGCGTTTATACACTTCGAATTCGGAGCAGACTCATTCGTCTTGAAGAAGTGGGTGAATAATGTCACAAAACGGTAGCGCAGATCCGGTCAGGGGAGCGACGATCGGCGCTCTCCTAATAGCCAGGAAAGGCGTGCGTCGGTGCGCGCTCCGGGACTCCTGCGCTTCGGCTGCGCGGACGGCGGCGGTGGCTTTTTTGCGCCTCTCCCCGAACAGATCACACTCCCAAGTGTGCATGTGTGTTTCGTCAGGACACTCAAAGCATCACCCGTTTCTTCACAGCACGTCGTCTTCCCCTTTTATTCGCTCATTTATTTCTCGAGTCTTTAAATATAAAATGACAGCGGGGTTAAATGCGGCGCAATCCGCTCTTGCAACAGTTTTGTAAAATGTAGTTTTTACGTGAGTTTACATGTCATATATGTCATAGTAAATATAATTTAGTCGTAATGTATGTGTACAAAAATCTGTATGCATGTGTCCATGTGCGATGCACATGTCAATTTAATCTAATTATTTATTTAGATTATAATTTCTATCAATTATTCCCGGCATACGGTTTCTTTATTATCGTATTTCAAAACGCAGTAGGAATATCGGGTAATATCTTTTCTAAAGATATTTAGAAAATCCACCTTTTTTAGAAAGGCAGCGCTTTCCAAACATCTTTCTACTCTCAACCTTACGTGCTGTGGTTGTCAGCAACAGCTTTTCAGTATTTGCATGTTGTTTGTTACGGAGCCACAAAACTCAGCGCGCAAGCCCATTTACATCTGAAAACGTAGGAGCAGGCAGGGCAGCACTGTCTGAATAACAGGCTGTCCTTGATAAAGCATAAAACATCTCAGAGTGTGGAACGCGCAACACGAAGTGTGTAACAGCTGCTTATGAGGATACACTAACGTTACACCAAGGTTCAAGGTTACCTTTATCTTGTATTACCAAGCAAAGCAGAACTGTGATGAATACCTATGGACAGGAATATTAAACAACTGGCTTTTCAATGCTGCTTTTGGCTTATGATGATTCAAAAGCTTTTCAGGAAACTCAGTGAACTGGATAAAAAGGGGTGTTTATTTCAGAAGCATACAGTACATAACATAATGGCATATTAATACTACCTGCTATGGTACCTAGCTACACACATAAGGTTGCCCATCCCTGACAAAAGAGTCCAAAAAATGACAAATGCTGGGCAATCAACGAATTCCACTGATGAACGGGACATGGGGCGCAGAAATGGCTGGAGTGTGCCAGTTCCCCCTGGGCAGCATGATCAGCATCCGGAGCCCGGGGGTGCCCGTGTGCACTTCGATTGCATGCTCAAGTCTGAAGCCTCAGGACCGAAGCAGGCAACAGCACCTAAAACGAGGTTACAGTAAAATAAGGAGACAGATTGTGTTTACTGTTAGAGACCCTCTTGAGGGGAAGTTCAACCACATGTCCGGCAGCAGATGGAAATGGTGACTTGGGAGGGGGCTGTTTCCCTGATATTTGAATCTGCTTAATGGTGGTGGGGGGCAGTGGTGCCTCTGATTGTTTTGACTAGGAGACGACCGTCATGCTGGGGATTAGGGCTCCAGAGAAGGTTCTGGGTTAACCCTCCACGAAACCTAGTTTGGCACGCCTTGCTCCGGGTCGCTCAGATACCAACCCCCCCAGCCCCACAGACCTTGTCCTTTTGCTCCGCCCCAGCTTCATTTTCGGAAGAACACCCTCACAGCTGGACAGTAAGGGATTCGCATCACTCTGCACCACACCACACATACAGAAAATGGGCTTGAAAAGCGGTTTAATGAACGCCTGATCTGCTGCTATCCCGTGTCCTAGCAACAGACGGGCCACTGTTAGCGTCGTTCAGGAAAAACAACGGCCGGGAGGCGAGCGTGGTGACTTTTCCGAAGGCGTCACGGCGCAGCTGCTGATACGCCCCGGAGCTACTAATCGGGCGGCCTGCGACCTTTGCCGAAGTCCTCGAGTAAATGTGGCGTCATTCTGGTTGATGCCCTCGCATGGGGCACGCTATGCGGTGACGCCAGCGTGTGAGCCAGAAGGGGGCGATGTTCCCATACCGCACACCACGAGAGAGCAGCCAGTGCGTTTGGTTTACCTGCCTGATCGCGGCCAATGGACGTGGGCGCAGGGGCCATCGGAAAGACACAGGAGACATTTGCAGTGGGTTATATAACAAATACAACCAAGTGGGAGCAGAGGAACGTGTTTGCTGCCATAGCTGCTGTGACACGTCAGATCATGCTCTTTAAGACACTCAAATTCGTTGCATAAAAGCTATAAAAAGAAAAGTCGAATGCTATAAATAAATCTGGTGAAAGGTTCTCCCAATATGTGCTTATACAGTATAATAATAATTATTGATCTCCATGGGGAAATTCCTTTCTCACCTCCCCCAACCTTGCTGTCTGTGAGAGTAAGCTTGGCCGTGAAGGGCAGCCACCTCATGCAGCACCCAGGGAGCTGGGGGTTAAGGGCCCTGCTCAAGGGCCCACAGACGTGCCGAGGCCGGGTGTGAACTGGCGACTTTCTGAGCAGAGGCACAACACACTCAGCCACACCCAGCCCCAAACATGTAAAGTGTGTGTGCGTATACATACACACACACACACACCATAAAAAAATCACTGTATAACTATTTAAATTTCCATGCACTCTCCAAAAGCTACATTTATTGATACTTGTGTGAATAGTGACCTTTCGGTTATGAGCCAATTAAATTAGATCAATTGTGACACATATTATTTGAAAGCGTGCGTTGCTAACCTCGATAAAACAATATACATGTATACACATGTATGTGATGAGAATAGATTCCATTTGAATCTGATGTTCAGGCTGGACGTTGCCTTTGTACCTTATTTTGTTTGGATTAAAGAGTCAGTCTGAAATTATACAGAGAATTACACCCAGTAAGTGGTTCCTGCCACAGCACCAGTTCCATCTTTTTAATGTAGCACCAGAATCTGTTTATTATTTATATTACTTTAATGTTTCTTTGTCTCATCACGTGCATGTACACACCATTATTCCCCAGTGACATTCTTGATTAAACCACAGCATCAGAATTAAACAGGTCCACAGAGAGATTAATTTCTGCCAAGGGGCATAATGAAATGGCAGAGCGGCATCATCGATGTAGTAATTCCTGCGATATTCGTGACTGTACATGGCATATTAACGAGGTTCATAAACAGCCCATCCATTCTCAGAAACATTCATGCGTTCCCAGCTCATGCTTTGACTCCATCTTTCGTTTAAGGTAATCTTTTTTATTGCATTTTCCTCATAAGTGCCGCAGTGACCTGGGTAGTTTGGTGACAATTCAGACTATAGCACCTTGCTATTTTGCTATGCTTTTTATCACAAGAATACTAATGTCTGGTCTCCTGACTGCCTGGTTCTAATCACACCAGCCCTCTTGCCAGTTGGGGGGGAGGGGGGGGCTGTAACCATAACAACAGGTAACTGCTAACAACCGTCGTTTACAATGACATTCAAATTAGATCTGCTAATTATAGTGGGAAGGGCTATGTCTCAGATAAGTCCCCTGGTCGGGGGGAGGCGTGCTGTGACAGGAACACACACGCAAACACACACATACACGTTTGTAATTATATCTTTGTGGGGACTCTCTATTCATTTTTATGGGAAAACTCTAATCCCAACATGACAACCTTAACCCCTACCTGGCCCTAACCTTAACCATAAGTAACCAGACAAAATACAAGGCTTCTGGCATTTTTAGTTTTTTTTATTGCATTCACAGACCTGAAAAATAGCCCCCATAACATCAAAATAGCATGTTTTTATTACAATGTGGGGGATATTTGGTCATCATCATCCACACACAAACACACACAACGAGATATGTGCTCAGGCCTGGTGAGACAAGGGAACTGCACCATATCACACACCAAGGCCCAGTCATTACATCAGTACTGTTTATCGCTGTATTGACAACCCGCAGCCCTTGCTTATTCACCTGCTGTATATTAATGGGCAACAAGCAAATGTGACATTACCCCAGGACTGGGATGTGTCATAATGACCCCTATACAATGAGGTCCCATCCAATTCGCCATTGGGAAATCTCAGGTCAGGGTGACAGTGGAGTGTCGCTCGCCTGGACAGTCACACAGCTTGTCGTTTACGTCGTTTACAGCGTTTGCTTGGCTGCCGAAGCATACTCCTATCAACAAGAGAGATGCAAAAAGAGGCGTTTTCTATTTGTCGGCGGGTGGCCAGGCAGTGCTGGTTGTGAATGATTTATGCATGTGGGGGGGTTATGGGGGCCCAGTCAGGGGTCTGAGCATTTGCGTTCTGCTGGGCAGCCCTGCGCTGCCCGTGGGCTCTCCCTCCACACAAGCTCAAAGCGGCATACGGTCAGAGTTGCCCTTTCCTCTCCACTCAGAAGGGGGCCCTGGCTTGAAGATCTCAGGCCAAGTCACGCCTGAACCGGATGCATCACGTCACCCTGTGCAGTGGGTGACTAACATAGAGTCACGACCACAGCAGGGATAGAGTCAGGAGGGGGCCTGGTCCATGGCAAACGCCTGAAGGATCAGACTCGTATGCCATAAGTACCACAGGGACTCGGAGAACACCTGAGTGTATTCCATCTCCCAACTCTGTCTTGATGAAAGCACCTGTTGCTCCTGAACTGTACCAGTGCCTATTGGTCAAACGGTTTCCTGGGTGTCCTGTAACCATGGGGAACCTTAGGATTTGATACTCAAGAACCGCTTCCCAGCTGCTATACGTTAAATACTCTGGGTACTCTAGCCACCGTGTTTAATCGCTTGTGAGTACAGGAAATGTCCAACATAAAGCACTGTGCCAACGTCTTATGGTGCCAAAGAATATTATGCTTACATGATCTTTATTTTGGTGTAAAACTAATATTATGTCTGTCAAAGTGTGTTCAAGTATGCTTAACCATTTCAAAACTTCTCCCAAAGCAGGGCCAGTCCGCCCTGCAGTATAGGAGACAAAGGCCATTGGCCGTTTGATTAGGGGGTGCAAAAGAAAGGGAACAAAATATTGAAGATGTACCTCTGATTACATTCTGAGACATTACAGTTGAGTACAATAGCTTTAATATTCCACATATGTGGAGTGGCTGGAGGATGGAGGCGATGTTCTTCTACCCATCAAGGCATCGGTAACGAGAACAGGAGAAATTATTTACTACATATATTTAGCTGTTGTGTTTCTCCAAAGGGTCATATATTTGAGTAAGCAGGGTGAGCCGGTTCCGGTAGCAACTGGAATTATGGGTCTTGCTCAGGGGCCCAGTGGTGCCTCTACTCTGGTGACAGCGGAATCGGAACCGTCGACCTTCCAGTCATCGGCACATAGTCCTTACCCCCGGAGTCACACACATTTCATTCTGAGAAAACCTCCACCACCCAGATTAACAGCTTTAAATATTTCCTTTGATGGACTAATACTTTTGCTTAGTACTGTAGATTCTGCGAGACGTCTGGTTTAATCTGAGTAAAGCTGCTGTTGTCACCTTCCTGTTAACCTTCGATAATGTGGCATGGCACGTGGTAACCGTTGCCGTGGTTTCTGACTCTGCCGTCATACCACAGTTGCTTTAAAATGTTGAGGCAAAGAGCAGTCCTGTTATTTTGAGGTTGTGAGCCAACCGATGCTCGTGTTTGTGCCATTGCGCCTTTCGTCTGAAGGGGGCGCTTAGGGTGACTGCTCGTTGATGTGGAGTGTGTTTTTTTTTTTTTTTTTTCTTTGCTGAGATGAATTGTGAGGTTAAGGATGGGGTGTGATGCCTGGGGAGTTAGAGCTTTATTCTCCATGCATTTATATATCAGTCACTGTCTTGGGTCTGTGTGCTTAGGAAGGTGAAAGCTAGGGGTGGGGGGGGGGGGGGGGGGGCGTGGGGTGGGGGTGGGATT
>JAODKM010000001.1:29926696-29961384 GCA_026780845.1 Petrocephalus sullivani
AATAATCCCGCCCACTCTAAAGCGGCACTAAACTGCAGTCGAAACGCAAACCGAGCCGAACTGAGCCAAACCAAGGTGAGCTGAACTGAACCGTGCTGTGCCGTACTATGCAGTAGAAAAGCGCCATTAGAGGTGGGCCCCATGGGTTGAGTGGCATCTTGCAGCTCGGGTCCGTAAATCCACAATTTCCACAACTGAATCAATACCAGAGTGGATTTTAGTGATTTATCCTTTTAGAAGTACCTTTTTTCTGAATGCTGGCTAGTTTGGGGGGAGGTTATCCTGGAGAAGAACTGTGGTAAAACTTGGAGTTTGTATGTGTTTACACCAAAAAAGTCAAAGATGCCCACCCAACTTTTCAGTTATTTACACGATGTGCTCATCACCCTGGATCTTCCTCGGCCTCACGCTCTGCGTTACGGCACCCTGTGCTCTATGACTGTTTCGTCCTAAATATTACGCAGGCAGAGCATTGTCACGACAGAATCAGATAATGCCATCGATGTCCCCATCATGTGATTCGGATTGCCATGCTTCCTTCCCTGTTCCAGTTATGGGAGGCCGCTCCTCTGAGTGAGCCATCTGGACATTGGCTGCGAGAGAGATCCGATGATTCACTTCCTTATGGCTGGAAAAAGGCGACTGTGATTGGACAGCGAAAGTTTTCCATCGGTATTTTGGGAAAACCTTCCGAATGCACAGATTTCTGTCACTGGCAGTGAAAAATACTCTTTGCGCTTAATCACGTTGCCGGAAACCATTTAAAGAGAAATAAATCTGAGCAATTAAGGTAAAGTATGAATCAACAGAACGGTTAACTTGAACCCCTCTTGTTACCAACAAGCTATAAGTAACAAGTTAACATACCTAGCTGCTGCATTATTCAGTTGAGTCCAGTTTGATCTTCTACTGTGTCGACTCGCTACCAGTTGGTGGAAGAATCTCAATGGCTGTTTATTCCAGGGGGGACGTGATGTACAAAGGCTGGCCTCCCAGAGCAGGGTTACATGCACATCTAAATTGCCTGTTTGACCATGTTGGATTTTGCCTTGTTTACTGTATTCTGCATGGTGTACATCTGAAGGCCATTAGCACATTAAACAGCTGGGTCTCTGTGCCACGCCTGGCTAGGGGAAGGCCGCCTGGACGGACCACGTGGAGGGTGTGAACTGAAAGTATCAGGGAGGGGAAATTCAGTTTTTTTCTCTTTTTTTGGCAAATAAACAAAGGCGGCAGTGAAAGGCTGTGGGATTACAGCAGAAAACGTGACTCTCACGTGGACGTCTGTGCATGAGACCTCCCGGGGGGAGCACCTGTCAGGGTTACCCCCGAAATCCGGTGTAGCTCGATTCCTGCCCTCCTCCCATATTGCCTGTTTCCGCGCCAAAAAAATTACTCCAGCGTGACTCGCAGACCTGGATCGGCACAGCAAAGGCAGTGCTGATTAATGCGCTCCTACTGTAAGCAGATTTCCAGTAGATTCAGCACGGGCAGGAGGCCCCGAGGGCAGAAGATCCCCCGTCCTTCTGTGCGGTCGCCCCGGCCGGCCTTCCCAGCAGGCTGCGCTTACATCACTGTGCCTCACCCTCCCTCCATGCCTGCCTGCCTGCCTGCAAGCTTTATTCTTGCCATTCTTGCTCGGTTCTGTTGCCCCCCCCCCCCAGCCTCTATCTCTTCCACTCTATTGCCCTCCTGATCGTTATCTCTTTCTTTTCTGCCACTGTCATTCTCTCTGTCTCCCTGCTGACCTTCTCTCTCTTTCTCTCTCCCCCCATCCTTCTCTCTTCTCTCTCCTGTCTCTCACTCTCTTATTTCTTATATAAAGGAGGTCTCATGCCCAAAGTATAGAGAGACACTATATAGCCAATAGTATCTGGACACCCCTATTGATTAGCGGAATTGACTAATTAAGCCACACCCGTTGCTGACACAGGCGTAGGCCGTACAGAAGAGGCCTGTGACTTTCAACTGGGCACCATCATAGGGCACCATGTTTCCAACAGGTCAGTTTGCTAAATGGAGGCAACCAAGAACCAACCAACTTAATCCTAATCATACAGTATAGCTAGTTTAATAAATAATACTCAGAGATAAACCAAACAAATAAACCGGCAAAACATAAACCGAGAGTGCCAGGTCAAATACAGACTATGGTATTTAACAATAAGGGCGTCGTATCGCAAGAAACAAGTGGGGTCAGGGACGGAGGACAGGCTGCCAAGCTGAGGAAGCGGCGCAGCTCGGCAGGGAGGTCACCCTTCGTCTGCAGGGGGGCCATGCTGCAGGGGTGTTCAGCATCCCAGCCGGGCGGGGCAGCGTGCCACGGGGTCCGCCTGGGCATGGATGCAGGGGCTGCTGACTGGAGGCAGGCGAGGCGCTCCTCGTCTTCCTCTCGCTTTCATACTCGCTCTTTTCGTTCTCTTGCTCTCTCTCCCTCTCTCTCACACCCCCCCTCCCCCCATTCTCACACTCTCTCCCACTCTTTTTCCCCAGCTTCAGGCAAGGGCACTCCTGTCAAGACGATGTCAGCTCTCCTCCAGTCCGAGCCCAAGCAGCAGGGGAAGACAGAGAGACGGAGGCGGAGCTCCTGGCCTAATCTGACCACCCCCCCAACATCTGTCCCACAGTCTCTATAAAACAGCCCGTGCTTCACCACTCTGAGAGCCAGCTCTCTCCACACCTGCTACCAACTCCTACATCACGCTCTGTCATTAATCGCTCTGTTACCTTTGTGTGCTTCGTCTATCTAGCTTTTAGTCCTATCTGAAGTGGCATGCAGGGCTCATTAGCCTGAGTCGCTACCCCCTTCTAAGGTATAACAGCCCTTTCCCCTATTCACGTCCGAATGTGATGCCCCTCGGGTTAAACTCGTCAGGTATCTCTGTCCTCTTAATCAGCCTGAATTATAAATGGCGGTTCCCTTTAAGGGGCCTAGCTGGCAGACCCGGGGCCGTGCCTTTGTGCTCGGAGTTGGGTCGCTCTGCTTATCTTCCTCCCTGACGATACCCTCTGTGTATGCGCTGCCAAATCCTCTCTTTGCTTTATTAGGCTAAGGAGCATCAGGGACGCCAAGCCGCTCGAGCGAGGCTGAAATTCGACTCTGCTGAGCGTGGACTTTTTTAATTCCCTCTCCGCAGGACCTGAGTTGGGGGGGGGTTGAACCAAGCCCGGGCCCCGGTATGTGAGCCAGGTCTACACAACCGCAGCCTTGACTCCCCTATTAGTGCTGCAAAGACCTGGAAAAATGGATCCAGGCTGCCCCCCCCCCCTCCAGTGCAGCCACGTGGTCACTGCATCTGTGACTCCATTAACCTTTCATGACCTTTGGACCTTTAACACAACCTAGTATGTCAACAAAGGCACGCTTCTCTTCTTTTGGTGTGATCTTTCCGAACTGGACTGGAAAAGTTTGAAGTGGGATCTCCTACCGGGACCCCAGCAAGGAAGACTGGGAAAAGTTTGGAGTAAGGATCCAAACTCCATCCTTTGGATGTGGGCATGTGACCAGTACAAGAAATCCTGCCTATCCCTGTTGTCAGGCAGCGATCAGGTATTTGAAATAAATGCAGGTGCTTGCCATAATGCAGGTGTTTGGTGCAGTGTCTGCTGTGTGACACTGGGGCCTAATCAGCAGGACTCATATAAAATGCATCATATAAATTTCTAGGCGTGTTCCAATTTCTAGAATGACCATTTTAAATAATTTTGTCACAGGTTAGGATTTTATGCTAGTCCATGTGGCTCCTGTAACATTCTCACTAAATATGATCAACTTGAAGTTATAGCGTGAGAAGTGGTCCATTAGAAGGTATGCTATTTTTATCACTACATATCCACCCCAGCACAATACATCCATTTGATGTGGGTGTCCTATAAGTGCAGGAAGTAGTAAAAATATTATGGGCTGTGATTTGCTGGTTTTAAGCCTCTGCACTACTACTGATTTATATTAGACCAAATAAGTAACTACTGCAATTTCATAAATGCACTGCACACCTTCCCAGTGAGGTCGTTTGCGTTTCCATCCGAGTAACGAGTCCTCCCCGCTTCCCCAGCTGCGGAATGCCGCTAGGCCCGCGCAGAGGAGGACAGCGATAAAAATTGTTGCGGCGGTAATAAACAACCTAGCAAAGTGAATTTATTTTGGTGTGACCCTTTTTAAAAACATCCAGTAAGAAACTATGTAGTGGTGGCGCAAGATTGGCCGTTAAACATTTTCGAAAGTCCTGGTAAAATAAAAGAAAAATTTTGTCCCTTTCACTTTTTAAGCATAAGCTGTTTGCATAGATTTATGATCTGCGTAGCAGGAATTATAGAGAATTAAGGGAAAAGAAGCACATAATACTGTTTATATCCCTGGAACTTGCTGATAAGACGGTTCTGCTTGAAGGTTAATATCCAGCCTTGGTAGGATGTTAGGCCGCGGCCTCCGTGCCGGGAGAGAGTGTGGAGACGGGCATCGAGGTGCCAACACCTCCTTCAGCCAGCAGGGCCGTTGGGTTAGCGATGAAGCGGAAGGAGGCGACGCCCTTGGGGACAGCGAGACGACGGCCCGAGCCCTCCAGAAGTGCACTCTCCCCCCACTGGGTCAGGTGGCAACGGGCGATGACCAAGCTGCAGGCAAGGTCCTGTGGATGACAGATAGAGCGAAGGCAGGCAACCGAGCAGCGCTAATGCAGTTGACCGCCGGGTCATTTTCGGGGCTCGGCCCACATCGAATACCGATATCCTGCGAGCCACCTTCCCTTCCCGGGTGATACGGCTCACATTTGCTTTGCGGGAGCAAGTGTAGCTACAAGTAATTATGCCTCTCCGTCAATAAGGCTTTTTAATAACTATTAAGTATGGACATTTCAGAGATTTCGATCTCTTTTACATGATGTTGGGGTCAGTGCAGGTAGTTGACAGAGATGTCTTAACCGCTCTTCTGTAAAAGCCATTGTCTCGCCACCGGGCTGCTGGTAAAAGGTAATTGGGTTGGTTATCTGGTGATCAACAGCCTCCCATGAATCTGAAGGCTCCCTCCCCATAGATGGGTACAGAGACAGTTGACTGGATTTTGAATTGGAGGTGACCTTTCTGAAGGATCTCTGTCATGCACCATAAATCCGAAAGATGGTGGTGACTCACACCAACGTTCTCTGTAAAACGCCCGCCCTCACATAGACGTGCGAGTCTAGAGCCCCTTGATGGCGATGGAGAGGCCAACCGCTGCTTTCAGAATAATCACCATCCCAGAACTACATGGTTGATATTTCCTGTCATTAATCCATACTGCGCAACGGATGAGCGGTCGTTGAAAATGGACGGACAGACCCCCATCTGTCCATAAAGTACAGCTTGCAGTAGCCTGTGGTAAAAACCTCAAGCTGTTTGATTTCTGTAGACCCAGAGAATTCTTATACTGCAGTACATTATCAAATCATTAATGCAAAGACTGATTAAGCAGCTCTGGTGATCATTTAGTAGTATCTTCATCCTTTATTTATTTTCAGACACTTTTGTCCGAAGAGCGTCAGACAGCAGGGTCAGTAAGCATCCCTGCAGCAGTTGGGGTTAACAGCCTTTCTCAAGAGTCCGACATGAACCTCTATTGACAGAAAGCTGACCTCAAGCTCGGGAGACATACACAGATGTATTCCATTGAACCAGTAAATAAACCATCACTTTGCATACTAGAGCGGTTGCAGTAATGTGTTGGGAACCTGCTGGAAATAATTCTTTATCTAACATCATCTTGACCAGATGTTTCCCAGTTAGAGCCAGCATGTCAGCTGCCTTCAGCCTTTGGTCTCATTCTGGTATTTCTCCAAAAAGCAGTCAGCCTCTCAATGGGAGGAGCCTCTTCCACCTTTCTAATCGTGTTATGTACCTTCAATATCAAGTCATGATGAGTCCACGTGCAGAAAAGACATCAGAATTATTTTCAGGAGTGCTACCTGTCTTCACCCCAGCAATCATAGTCGATGCCTGCAAGCAGCTGCTGACTTGGTATTACTACTGGAAAAAAGGTGCTTTCTGTATGTCATGTAATAACAGTGCAATATTCTGTAAGGATAACAGTAGACTGAAACGCTTAGGGGATGGGATACCTGACAGGTGATTCAAATAACTTGTGGACAATGAGAAAGGCTGCAGAGAAGCCTGGGTTATATATCTGTGCACTATGGTGTGGATCCCCTACTGTGCGAATGCAGAATGCCACTGAATTCTCCCCCCGCGTCCCCTGAAAAAAAGGGGTGAGGGAAGAAGCTTCTGTCTGTGTTGGCCATGAGAAGTTAGGAGATCTGGGTTCTTCACGGCTAGTAGCGACCCGCTGTGTCCTCACCCCTCTAACCCCGCCCCATGCCCTCCCACGCAGCCCCCTCCCACGCGTTCTGCTCTGACCACGACGCGCCCGATCTGTGAGAAGCACGTGAAGGCGCTCCCCGAGGTGTGAAGGCCCCGAGCCAAGAGCTGGCCGGCTTGTCTCTGCAACACCTTGCAGCTACCGGAACAAAGCGCCGAACAGCCCAGGTACCGGTGGCTGAAAACAACAGCATCGGTGCGGCGGCGTGCACATACTCCCGAGATCGCCCATGCTGAGAGCCCATATGGATGCTCTACCCTGTGGCTGCCGTCCTGAGTCAGCACAGCGCCGGTGCACAGGGGGGTCGTAAATCACTCAAAAATCACAGATGCGGTGGCTAAGGAGCCGGAAGCCCGGGGCCGAGCCGGGAAGGCGTCCGTCCGCTCACGGGCACGGCCTTGCCTCAAACTGTGCGGTGGAAACTTGGAACCCTGGATGCACGTCGACGACAAGATAGTGGAAGTTTGGCAGCAATGCTATTTACCCCCCTGGTCTGACCCAGCGTGGTTCAGTCCATCATCCTTAAAGGTCTCACTCTGATGGACCTTCAAATCCAACGCATCTCTTGGACGAGGCACAGAACTCCTGGAAGGAATGCCAGTCTATTGCGGGACATGCACCCACAATCCACAATTTGGAGATTCAAATAGCTTTGTAATGTAGCTGGAAACTGGAGTACAAAAAAGCAAGGATCACACCAGACCCATGGCAGGAATCAAACACACCACCCTAGAGCTGTGTGGTTATGCTGACGTCCAATCGATGACTTACTGTTCCACCCTTTTATCTGATATTATTATTGTTTTACATTGAGGTTTGTGTTTATGAAAATAGTTTCCAACATCTCCGGTTCAGTCGGCGGATCTGCAGACTGATTTTATTTTCTTACATAAATCTCGCTCTCTATGTTGTCTTGACAGGGTTTGTGACCTCAGTTTGAAATATGTAAACATGGCTCCTGGGAGACGTAGGCAGCGAATGGCTGAGAGCCAGCGTGAGCTGTACGCCTCTGGCTGCAATGGCTGAAGTGAATTCACTTCCCTTTTAAATTTAACCGCACGGAGCTACAAGCCACGTCACGTGTGCCCGTTAGAAACGGGTTGTGGCATTTTTAAGGATCAACGATTTTTATTGCATGAGCGCGGCGGCCGAGATACAAAAGAACTGAGTAGCAGCTCTTGTTAATGATGCTAATGGTGAAGGAATGCAACAAAATACAGGAATAGCAATACAAAAAAATGCAGCACTAACACAAAATACGATAGTTGCGTTCAATATCCGAGGAAGGCTGGAGGCAGAACCGCACTGAGCAGCAGTGTTGCATTAGGAATGGGATGATACAAAGCACAAGGGTGTCAATAACAAAGTAATTGAGTGCTAGATGAGTAGTACTCATAGATGTCAATCTAGCCTCAACCTGCTGATATGGATGATAAAAAACCTCAAATGAAATTCACCGGGGGTGGGGGGATATGAAGCTAGCCCATGTTGGTTTGGTTTGTCAAAATGAACCAAAAAATCTTGATACCTCTGTAGTGGGCTACAAGGTACTGCTTCAGGTATTTTGGACAGCGTAGGACACAAGACATTGCATTACAGTGGAGATAATCTGAAGTGCATTGTGGAATTTTACAAATAGGTAGTGGACAATAAGTGCTGGAAAAACAGGTGACTCGGGGGAAGATCCTGCACATAACAACAGTACAGCAACACAGCAACAGGAAAATGTTACATTACTCATAGGCGAAGACCAGGCATTTTTCAGTAATGTCCCACAAGAATGAAGGCAGGAAAGCAGAATTTTACACGTGTAGGTAAATCGCTAGAATGTTCTACAGACAATCAATAAGTGAGTCCTTCAAAGCTTTTCAAGACGCTGCATTGCTGTGACTTCCGGCTTTGACCAAAAAACGTGAACATATAATCATATATATGTCATATAATCTGATGTGCCTTTGTCACATGACTCCATGCTGCTGTCACATGACTCCACACTGCTGTCACCTGACTCACTGTGCTAATGTCATTCTGACTCACTGTGCTGATGCAGCCCTTTGTTTTGCAGAAGTCCACAAAATGCAGAGCCGGGGGGTGGGGGGGGGGGAGTCTTCGTCTCAGCAAAGAGCAGTATGAAATAGTACGAGAAAATCAATACAGAAACCCGCAAAACAGCCGCCAGTTTAAGGCTACACTGCGCCGCAGGATCCGAACCATGCACACACCTGTGCCGGCTGTCAGGATGAGACATGGCGGAGTTTCACATTCCGATTCCCGGGGACTGGGGGGATGCTAAGAATTTTTCAGAGTCTTCACGATGTAGTCCCTAAGGCTTCAGAAGGGACGCGCGCTCCGCTACGGCGCAGTGATGGAATCGCTTACATAAGCGCGGATTCGTCAGTACTCAGCAGCATGTAGGCTGGCGAGTTTTCCCAATGCAGGTTGCAAGAACGCTCTCGTGCAAGGTGGGATGGCACCGCGGGGACCCCCAGCACCGAGCCCCGCGCAGCCCAGCGGTGATCATGTATGTTTGCACTGCTCGGCCAGATGTACCAGCTTTACCTGCTGTAGCAAGTGAGTCCCATCCATACCCACCCCCCCAGCCCAGGATGTATGCTGTACAATGTTTCTGCGTGGGGGAGGGGTGGGGGGGTGTACTGCAGTCAGTGGTATTAAATGGCACCAGTAAAAAGTGCAATTGAGTAACTTAGAAAAGTCCTCCTACACGACATGTCACTTCTCTGACTAATGTTCCTGACGCTGTCATTTTTAGAGACCGCAAGGATGCCAGGCTGTAACTGTAAGAGGAGGCCGGCACGGCTCTGTAACCTGGGTGCGTACCCATGGAGACGCCCAGTGAGCTTGTTCATTCATCTCCTGGCTACTTATCCAATAGAAGGTCATGGGGAGGGGGTGGAGCCTCTCCCTGGCAGCATGGGTGACAAGGGAGCAGAGAGCAGACCATCGCGGGGCACACACACGTACACACACGCACACTCACGCTAAAAGCTATTTAGAAATGCCAATTCACCTAACTGCATTTTTTAAACTACAGGAGGAAGCCAGAACACCCAGAGGAATATCTTTGTCAGGACTCTCCATTCATTTCTTTGGGGAAAACCCTAATCCCAACATGACACCCTTAACCCCTACCCAGCCCTAACCTTAAGTAACCAAACAACCAAACAATACAAGATTTTTGGCATTTTTAGTTTTTTGATTGCATTGTCTTTGTGGGGACCTGAAAAATGGTCCCTGCAACATGAAAGTAACAGGTTTTTATCACATTGTAGGGGACATTTGGTCCCCACAATGTAATATAAATATAATCCGCACACACGCGTACACACACGTTTGTATCCCTATCTTAGTAAGGACCGTCCAATCATTTCTATGCAAAAAGCCTTAATCCCAATCACAAAACCCTTAACCCCTACCCACCCCTAACCTTAACCACAAGTAACCAACCCAAATACAAGTCTTTTTGCATTTTTACTTTTTTGATTGCCTTCACAGGTTTATAGAAAATGAAGTCTGAAGTAGTGAGGACCGAACAAAATGATCCCATTAGTCATGTTTTTTGAGGATTTGCTATACTTGTGAGGTCCTTTGGTACTTATATATATACACACACACACACACACACACACACACACACACACACACACACACAGAGCAGTGGCAAGATCTAAACCCCAAGCCCTGTATGCAGGAGGCAGCTGTGCTCTGAAAAAGGAGAGAAAAAGAGTTTATGTCTATATTGCATGCTGTACATCTTCTAGCTTTGCAAAGCTTAAGAGGCTGATAGGGCAGAAACTGTTATTTTCTGCACACACATACTTTGGACTTCAGATCTGTGGGTCTGACAAATGACAGCACATATGAATCGCACTAGCTGGTAATTTGTAATCTGATGAATAGCTATCCCACTGGAAGAGAGGTCAGCTGGTTAGCTACCCACACACACAATGTGATCAGCTGTACTGAAACTTTGGTCAGTGTAAAAAACTGTTTAGGGTGGCTACGTTCTAATGTTGTAATAAATATAAAATATGTACAGCTATCCCCAGTGAAAATGTGGATTGTCATTAATCTTTTATTTGCTTTAATCTTGTGCATCCTAGTTCCACATTCTCAAAATACTGCTTCAATTCTGGTAAAAACCAAAAAAAGTTCCTTGTCCCCAGAGGATTCTGTGTGTAAAGAGGCATTTAAAAATATCTGCATAGCACTCAATATGAAGGTGTGTGTTGATTTGCTTATTTGGTACACTGCGACGTTCCCCCCTCCCCCCCCCCAAAGTGTGACTGGGCACATTTCCTCACCAAGGTCACTGACACGATCCGGCCGCGCTGAGCGCAGGCATGTCTCCGAGGACTTGAGGCAGCACTTCTGTAGAGCTGTAAATCAACTTCAACTCCTTGAGACACTTCGGGGTCCCCCCTCACCCCCCCGAACAGTGCATAAAACAGGACGCAGTTACCGACTTGGCTAGCAAGACCCCGAGGAGGCCGATGCAGGAGATTTAGCATTCCCGGATAGCTCGATCCCGTGAATCCATCCCACCTCTAGCGGTTTCAGTTGGAGGACTCCGGGACAGACTAATTTATGTACTCCCTCCATTCCTGCTGAAATCTGGCAGCTGTTACACATTCGCTCAGAACGAGAGGAGGAGATTGGTGCAAAATCCGTCGACAGATCCATCACGCAGCTCTGGCGGAATGCGACCGTGTGTCCACCGAGATCCGCTGGCCTATTGCTTTTGCTGTCTTTCTATTCCGCTCTGTGTGTACGTGGTTGCTGCAGGGCCGGGGGGGGGGTCTATTGCTTATATGAGATGTGGATTTTTCTTATTTTTTCCCTTTTCTTTTGACTATATTTGGCCAAAAGGGGAATTTTCTTCCCGACTCGAGTCTCACAAAGATCAGCTCGCGGATTTCCATGTGAACAATAGCGGGATGGAAGTGCTCTTAATTATTGAGCAGGTCTGGCTCGCGGCGGCGGTGGCGGCGGCAGCGGCAGCAGCAGCTCCCGCGGAGATTACGCAACGCGCGAGTGGGCCGCCGCGCTCCCAGCCCAATGGAGAAGTGGACCGGGGGCCGCTGCACCGGGGCGTGGAGGTGGGCGGGCGGGTGGCGGACCGGGGGAACGCGTGGGAAGGGTTGGGGAGAGGAGGGAGCTAGAGAAGATATCTGGGAGGAGGCAACTGTCGGTCTAAGCTATCATAAATTTCCCCTCGACCTATTTGCTTAAAGCAAAAAGCTCACAGCAACATAGTGCTACAAAACTGATAAACAGCACCTGTACCAGCCTAAAAATGTCTGTGCTCTATACTAACCCTGCTACAACATACAGGCTTTAATAGAGTGATCCAGCTCGGTGATAACCCAGCTAAAAACACAGTGACCCTACTCTATGCTAACATTGCGGAAAACATGCAGACTTTAACCAAGTGATCCAACACACAGCCATTAATATAGGGACCCTACTCTGTGCTAACCCTGCTAAAGACATGCAGACTTTAACAGAATGATCCAACTCTGTGCTAACCCCACTAAAAACACACAGGCTTTAATACAGTGACCCTACTCTATGCTAACCCTGCTAAAATCATGCAGACTTTTATCAAGTGATCCAACTCTGTGCTAACCCCACTAAAAACACACAGGCTTTAATATAGGGACCCTACTCTATGCTAACCCTGCTGAAACATACATGCTATAGCACTCTCTGCTAAACCAGGTAAAAACACATAAACCTTAAAGATTAAGACCCTACTCTATGCTAACCCTGCTAAAAGTGGGGGGTGGGGGGGGGGGCTCCAAGCCTGTAAGCATAGACTCTGCTTTCAGGTATGACCGGGCTTGCTTATTGTGCTCCTGCAACTGAATATCACTCCGGAACAAATGACGACGGCTGGTTCAAGTCACCATTTATTTGCGAGTTAATTATTTATTACTTAGCAGTTGTATTTGTATTACAATTTATCCACACGTGTCTGGAAAATGCCAGAGTGCAGATATAATTTGCCCCATTATGCTAGAGAAGGGGCCTTCTCGGCGAGACGTAACCCTTCATTTCCATAGTGCTGATCACACACGCCGTTTTGAATAACTGGCACTGAGAGCGTGTCGTCCAAGGGGACGGCTTGGGTTACACGCCCATCGATCGGCGCTGACTGATGATGTTCGTTTATGCGGGCCGGTTCGGAAGCTCTCTGGGCTTCAGAGGTGGTGGCGCTTTCCCCCGGGGGGTCACCGTTCCAATGAGAGACAGAGGAATAAGGCTTAATGGACCGGGCAGGTTGTCGTTCTAGGTGACTGGCGAAGCCCCTCACTGCATCCGAACAGTCGACCGATTCCTCCGCGGTTGGGGTTAGGGGAACAACATGCTCTCAGTGCCAGTTTTTCAGCCGAGCTATATTAGTATAACACTGAAAACATGGAAGTAGTCAATAGCTTTTACATTTATATTAAGACAGGCATTTTTTAATACAGATAGAAAACCTGAAAGATTTTTTAATCGCATTGTTTTAGTTGTTCCATCCATCTTCCATAATCGCTTATCTGGTGCAGGATCACAGTGAGTCTGGAGTGTATCCCAGAATGCACAGGGCATGAGACAGGGAGCATCCTGGATAGGATGCAGATCCATTGCAGGGCAAAAACTGACACACACAGTCACGCACTCTGCAATCTGGAGTTGCCAGTTCTGACACACTGACTAAGTACACCTTTTTCGGTAACACTTTTCATTGACAACATCTTCATAATGCATTATACTGTATCTGCATACTTAGAAAGGTGATAAGCAGCATATAAGTATACCATAACATATCTGCTTTAGCATTGCTTTCATAATATATTTAAAGAACAGACATGGCAGCTATAATATACAATAATAACATACATTATAATCCTTTAATGTTTGCTGATAATGTTTATTAAATCTGTTAAGTATGTTAGGGTGTTAAGGTATACTTACATGTTGCTTATGAATGTTCTATAAACGTATTATGAAGGTGCACTGAATGTTCTACAAATGCATTATAAAGGTACTATAAAGCTGCAGTTTATGTAAAACATTATACAATAGTGTTTGCAAAGGACTTGGTTTGCACTAGGTAATGCGGAAAATTAGTGTATTAAATATAAATATGTGATTTTAAAAATCCTTTTTAAAAGTAGACGTCAGTAGACCTTTGTTCGGATGATGTTAAGCGAAACTGCAGAAATTGCATGTAGGAATTCCTGCATATGACTAAAACCTGATCTACTAAATGATTTAAGAATATTATATGCATCTAAAACAGTGACATTGTGATCTGAAGTCTGTTCCTTCATGTTACTCCAGTGTGTGTATTTGAGTATAGCTGTGCGCATTGCTATGCGTGCATAGACGTGCATCTGTCCTCGTGTGTGTTTTTGTTTGTGTCTGTGACATGTTTCTGCGAGTGGGTGTGTGGGAGTCAGTTCTGGCAGCAGGCTGGCTTGACTGGTGGGGTGGGGTGGGGGGGGGGGGGGCATCGACACTTTTATATCTGATACTTTCTCATTCTTAAGCAGAGCATAGTAATAGTTTTATATATTTTAGAACTTCCCGTTGTATAGAGCATGCAACCAGACCAGCCAATCAGAACTGAAGTAAAAGAAGGGGAAAGGGTTTTTGTGATTGGCTGAACAAGCACCCCTTAGTCATAGTAGGGGTCTGATGGCACACTGATAGTCAGAGGCATCATGGAGGAAAACCGGTAACTTTAGATTCATTGCTGATGGATCCAAACAGAAGCTGGACGTGGGCTCAGTGAAAACTGCAAAGTCTGTAAGAGGAAGTCGCTTCTCAGGCATCACTTACCAGCTTCTCTGGGATCTCATCCTCAAAGCCGACACCGTCCATCTCCTCCGCCTGTTTTTGGAGGAGTGGGGTGGGGCCCCGGGGCTGTTTGTTGTATGTTTAGTCGTTCTCCTGCAGCCTCACGCCACCCAGTTCTTATTCAATGAAGCTGGCTCCGCCTCCAGCCATACTGACGTTAACTAACATGTAGGTGCTGCTATCACGCTCGCATTCTCACCTTGAAAGTGCACACCGCTGACCGACCTTATCCCTCGGGCCCACCGTGCCAAACCATTCCCCACAGAGTCGGTTTGTTTCCTGTTGACGGTAGCCATTATTTTTAACTCAATCTCCTCCTCCAGGGATGGGTCATGGTGGAGCATCACTGCTGCAGAGCTGCTCTATCAGCTTCCAGTCTTTTGCATTAAGATTTTTTTTTCACTACTGACTCTTAATGTTCACATTGGAATTACAGCCTACTCTCCAGCAGTCTGCGCACAGTGTGCAGCTAACGCGTGAGACACTTTTAAATTAAAGACATTAATTAGATATCCTGTCATATTTGCCGGCCCCTTTAGGACATAGGCCTTGCTACTGAATTTGGGGCCCACCCCCTGTTGAGAAAATAGTCCTCTGAGAGTGTGACGACCCAAAAAGTATGCTGCACAGAAAGGTTTTATTCATATACAGATGTAAGCCCCAGCATGATGTCATACAATATTTTAACACTACGGACAATTAGGGCAAAACAAGACTTCCTTGCATATAAAACAGCATCATATTTAAAGCTACAAAGACGCAGTGCTGTCGTGATTTGTGTCCCAGCTGTCCTTGGGATAATCTTGGGATAATCCTGAAATGTCCATTCATTCATCTTCTATATATCATCTCCAGTACCGGATCATGGGGGTCCAGAGTCTATCCTATAAGCTATCCCTGCTAGTGAAAACAGCATAGACCAGCATGGTTCTTGCTGGTTTAGTGCTGGTATAGCTGGTGGATTGTTTAGTTTATTGCACTATTTCTTATTTCCCCCCACCCCTTCTGGGGTGTGTTGCCTGCAGACCCAAGAATATGAAGATTTTCTACCTACTCTGCCCTCTGTGATACCTCTACTTCCGGCGACTCCCCCCCCCTGCCTGCCTGCCCTTTGCTCCTGCGATGCCTCTCCTTCCTCCCCTGCCACTGTACCGCTGTTCATCTTGCCATCAGAAGCAAAATCAAGCACCCCGTGCCGTCATCTGCCTGCCCCCTGCATAGAGACTGAAATATAAACAATTGAACTATATAAATTTAGATTTTGTTATTTTGTCTGAAAGATGGGCTCCCGCTTTGGGTCTGGTTCCTCCCAAGGTTTCTTCCTTCTAGGGAGTTTTTCCTTGCCATTGTTGCCCTTGGCTTGCTCACAGAGGGCGTTTTTGTGGGGATAATGTAAGGCGCTTTGAGAAAATGTAATGTTGTGAAAATGTGGTATACAAATAAAATTGCTTTGCATTACATTGCATTGCATTGCTTGTTTTTTCAACAAGGATGGGCTCAAGGCTTGGAATAACCCAGGACAGGGTACCAATCAGTCAAGCAAATCCTGATCTTCAGGGGTGTGAGGTGATCTTTCAACCATTGCACTTTCATACCATCATCTCCAGTGAAAAATGATGACCATTTTGTAGATAAAGGCCTGATTTCATCAGAATTTTGGGAAGAAATGGATCAACACACTAATTCCACGGGTTCATAAACAAACAAAAAAAAAGACTGGCTCATCCATACAAGTCAGTAGGACACAAAAACAGGGCAAATAATCCATAATTGGTGCCCAAAGCGTGGTTTGATGGTATTTAGTTGAAGACACAAGAGACTGAGGATGTTAGGAACTGGAGCAGAACACACACGGTGAAGCATGAGAGGGAGAATTACCTGGTTTCCAGCAGAGATGCAGGAGTCTCAACATGTGTTTTACTCTCCTTGGATAAGCTCGTGTATGACAGGCAGGAGATGTTGTGAGATCTATGGAGTGTGCTGCCCATTGAGCAGTGTGGTAGAAATCCTGGTCCTCTCCAGGCAGCCCAGAAGAAACAAGAAAGTGGCAAAAATGGAGGCCCTTTTTATACTTTTATACAATGTGAGGGGCACTGCGTGGCTTTGAGGGCTAGGACGCTGTACCTATGATAGGCAGGTTGCTAATTCAACTCCTGGGGCTGGCAGAGTGATATTAATGATGAGCAAAGCCCCTGAACTCCAGATACCCAAGGGATTGCCTGACCCTGTTTTCTTAAAGGCGCATCTGCTAAATAAATTACATAAAATGTTAATGTAGATGTAGGGTAGCTGAAATACAGGTGATGGAACTGAGATCGTCTCCTGAATGCTGAATTGCACAATGAAATCTCTGATGCCACTGAGATGTGACTGGGGGAGATCTGGGACTCAGTGGTTATGTTACATTACATCAGAGAGGATGGCTGTGTTATTACAATAACAGCAAACAACAGAACATACCATCAAAGAAAATGTCTGAAACTATTTAACTGAATAGTAAATGTGCATTTTTTACAGTTTGACAGTGCATGCAAATGAACAGTCACAATAAGAATAACTTCTGTTCTCCAAAAATGTATTGATATTTTGTTGGATGGCTAGAAGATCACGGCTTCGGGTCCCAAACTCTCCTCTGGGACACCCGATCCTTTCCATGTATCCAATACATTTCACCACCAGCTAACTTAATTAATTAACTTCATTTAAATTATTTGATGAAGTATAGATGGTGTGCTATTGGTGGAATCATGGGTGTATTGGAGCATTACTGTCAATACTGAGGTGACTGTAGGAGAGGTATTTCAATAGCTAAGCTATCTCACTTTGCCCGTCATTATATCGTAGTTTTTCAGTAGCATAAAGATCATTTAAACGTACCACTCTGTACATTAATGGTGATTATTAACGCGCCTGCGGGTCTATTGCTATGCCACGGCAGAAGTGTAGACGTTACTCTCGTCGATTTCAGAGCTGCCTGCTGGCTATGTAGATAGTGGAAGATAGCCTCATTCTTTCCTTCCGAAACGGTTCATATGTCCCACTTAGCACACACACGCACACACTCCTCCCTTCAGGGGGCGTACACCCACACGCCGCTTCACTGGGGTCACAGGCGATGAGTCACCGGCTTTGTGTTGGCGGGGTGGGGTGGGCTTCTCCGATGCCGAGTGCGCTAATCCTCAGAGCTGTCACTCCATCCCGGGGCGCTCGGCCCGTTTCCAACAGACATCTTGTGTTTTAGGTCGGAATCCTGCGAGATCTGTCCGTTTTGGTCGTGCAAGCGATTTGCGGTCACGGTCAGCTTCCTGACCATAGCCTTAAGCCACAGTACATGGATCCTTTGACAATAAAACATACAACTCGTTATTTTAAGCTGCTTAGTTTAACAACAGGACTTACATCAGGGACAATAGTTAATTGACAATTACTTACATGTCCCTGAATGGTTCTCAGATTTCATTAACAGATGTATTAATTTAACATTAACAATATTGTTAAAAGGGGGGGAAAGCAGGCCAATGCGCAATTTAACGTTTGAGGACACGGGCTTGAAAGCGTAATTATCTGTGCTTTCAACTGTATTCACTTGCCTATTGACAGGAAAAAACTAAATAGCAGTGAACTGAAAAGTCGATAAACCATTTACCATTTCAATGCAAGAAGTGTATTTTCTACCAGTACAACACCCATATTTGAAAGTATTTGACCTTACATGTTACATTTTTACAATAACCAATCACGTCACTGTTCCTGAGGAGTATTCGACACATTTAGGTGTCTGCCCAGCAAATGGATAAGAATAAAATCATGAAGACACTGGGATGTACCAGCTCTGGCTATACTTTTGAGTTTTGTCACAGAACGGGTCATTTAAGACATTTTGTCATGTTACTGATGAAATGTAAATTAATGAAAGGTATTGTTTTATATTGATTTATATGTTGATAAACAGGTCAAAGATATCTGAAGAGCACACCCACGAGTCAGCATGAACAGGGATAAGCAAATATATCACATGAATAAACAAACAGCAGTCCTGTATGCATTTAGTGCTAAACAAAGATATTTAAGCCACACACACTCGGCATTCTCCTCTCTCGTGTGTTCCCCCCCCCCCACCGTTAGCAAATAGTCAGAGCTCTGCTTTTTATGCTATATATTGGGTAAAATCCATCCATTTTCTGCAACCACTTGCACTTTTCAGGGTCACAGGGGTTCCAGAGCCTATCCCAAAGGCCATGGGCACAAGGCAGGGAACCACCCAGGATGGGGTGCCAAGACTCACACACCAGTCACTCACACATGCGCACCTATGGTCAATTAACCTCAGGATGTCTTTGGACCGTGGGGGGAAATCGGGGTACTAGGAGGAAACCCCACGGGGAGAACATGCAAGCTCCACACCCTTGGAACCCTGGTCCCAGAGGTGTAAGGCAACAGTGTTAACCACTGCCCCAGCACGCTGCCCCATTATTGGGCAAAATACCACAGTTATAATTTAACCTATTTTGAGTAATTATAGTGAAAACTTTGAAAATTGGAATGGATGAGGTTTTTTTAGTTTCCAGGGCCAGGGTTATTTCATCTATTACACACACACACACACACACGCACACACACACAACCTCACATACCTATCTAAGAGAAAAACCTTAATCCCAATCACGACACCCTTAACCCCTACTCAGTCCTAATTTAACCAAAAGTAACCAACCCAAATGCAAGACTTTTGGAATTCTTAGTTTTTTCATTGCACTCACAGATTTAGGTTATCCAAATGGAGATCCAAATGAGTGTCCAAAAACAAATGTTACTTTATGTATAAATGTATAACATAAAAGTGTTATATATCAATGTGTATTTGTAAAATAACCATTGTTCATGTTATTTCCTACTAAAAAAAATCACAAAAATATTTTGTCATTCATAAGGGTTTACCAAGGTCGCTTTGCATTCTCAAAAAAGTAAAACACTGTTGAAGGTAAAAAATTAAATAAAAAACGCATGGTACAACAATGCTGACGTTTCAAATCTCTGTGTATACAATACAGACAAGCATTTATAGGCATATAAGCATACTCATCAAATAAGATCAAATTAAAATCTCATGTAAACTGCTATTTTGATGTATTTTTATACCACTCTAGCATACAGTTTATGTATGCCTGCACTGCACCCCTCCGTGCATGTACCTGAGCGTCCCATCATGAAATGCACCGCAGACACAGACCAGAGCCTTAAAAATATCTTTAATCGAATGATACATGGCAGAATCATGACAAAAAAATCGAGTGGATACCTTTGCATAGATCGCAGACTATGCCTTCAGCAACATGACAAACGTTACAGACGGTCACAGAAGAGAGAAATGGCGATATCAACAACTGTATGGTACGTGAATCGGAAAATAACCCTAACCTCCAAAGGAAATCCTTCCAGAAGAAAAAAAACGGAAACAATCCAGGCTCCTTCACAATGCACTTGGTCTAGTTGCCTGGGACAACTTTTTTGGGGGCAAAGAAACACATAAACACAAATATATATTTCATATATATCATATACATTGTTTGGATACCAACAGCCTAGTAGTTGGTGTGAGAGAAAGCAATAAACTTCAATGAGGCTGTAAAAATTCCATTATGATGTAATAATAATAATAATAATAATAATAATTTATCAATGGATGGAAACAACTGTACATTGACATAAAAGCAGGCATTTGAAAGTAAAATTGTCACCACAGTACGTTCCATCTTCATATGGCTGCGATCATGTGATCTGGCCCTACAGCCCGGCGATGAGCAGGACCCCACTGGGGACAAGAAACCAACGTGACGACAACAGAGCCATCCAGATGTCCTTTGTGGTAAGTCACAAACTCAGCCCACCCCATTTGACCCAAACACAATTAAGTCTCTTGTATCAATACAACACATGTAACACTGAAGATCGATTGACTGGCGATTTTTAAGTCGATAGATTGATAGGAAATCATTTAATGTTTTGACCAATGGGTTTTCTGTCCAGTGAAGGGCGATATGTTTACGTCAGTACTGTTCAAATCAAAGTGCATTTACAGGAGCGACTGAGAGATGTTTGAAATTTCCCATCTCCAACAACCTCCTTATGAAAAACTGAAATGTAAAACATTCTAGGCTTATTAATATTTTAATCAATTTTTCCAGCACTGGAATGAATAATGTTTTAATTCCTGTTATAAATTTGCCAACCAGTTATACCACAGTTACTCGGGCGAGTGAAATTAGAAAACAGTGATTGTGTAATTTTAAATATTTTCTTTCATTCGGTTCAAGACAACTGAGTTCCATCATTTTGATGGTTTTCAGGGTGAACACTGTTCACTGAATGCAATCTTCTCCTTCATGTAAGCCCCTATCTCGACATATTCAACATACTCCATTGTTGTCCTCGTGTAGAACAACTCACACTTTGCACTTCAAGTAAGAGAGGACAGGAAATAAGTATTTATTTACCCGAATATTAACATTGGAGCTTTCTCCAAATCTGTGCTTTTCCTACTGATCACTGCCTGTTCAAAATGACAGGTGTGATTTACTTGCAGAAAAACTCCCCAATGTCTTCTAATACCATGGTTGGTCCCTTCATAAGTGATTTCAGCCAATTGAAATTACATATATGTCTTTTTGCAATTACTATTGGCTTGTTGTACTCAGTACAAGATCAAGAGCCATTAATCTCCCACTATCCAGTTATCTCTGTTTGTACCACAAGATACACTTTACCTCATTGCCGGGTTGAAAAATAGGATTATGTTTTTCTTACAAAAACGACGCAGTGGTTAATCTCTACCTCTGCCAGACTTCAATGTTGAATTAAATGTTTTAAATGCATAGCACCATATTAACATGCTGTGTTTCTGGGGAAGAGCAACAGTTAGAGAGTTAAACGCCCCGATGCCGTCAAAGTTGATTATGTACACTCTACCACCTGCCACCTATCGACGCTGGGGGGTGATGGGGTCTCCCAATTTCTGTTTCTACTTTTAGCAGATGCTTTTGTCCAAAGTAATGCTCAACTGAGGAAAGCATAGGGTCAGAGAGAAAGCCAGGCAGCAGGAGCAGTTGGGGCTAAGGGCCCGACAGGCCACGGGATTCAAATCCACAACCTTCTGGATACGGGCACTGATTCATAACCTAGTGGAGCGCATATCGCCTTTTCAGGTGAAACCTTATGACTGATTAATACCCCTTTATCCAGCATGATATGTACGTTTGCTATGAGAAATAAAGATAGCTAGAAATCGTAGCTAACATTCAGTCGTATATTAGTGCTATAAAATGTGTTCCATTCACCAAAAAATAATTACTGGAGATTCTGTCATGCTTGCATAGGCTGTTTAACCCTTTTCAGGCTAAGAAACGCTATTGAAAACAATGTACTTGCTGTAATAAAATAATTCACAGAAATGACAATTTTTTCAATTTTGAGAGATCTAGTTACTGTGATTATATATATATATATATATATATGTATATATATGTATATGTGTGTATTTTTTTGCTCAATGTTCCACAGGTCCGCATTCATGTACTCATTACGAAAATAATTTTAGAGGACGGACTGGGTGGCTTTTGCCAATTAAGGAAGTGTTCACACTTAATAAGGGAAACCCTCACAGATGCTTAACTAAACATCCTTCTGAAAGGCTGCATCGTGATTACGGATACAGTTGCCCTATCTCCTCGACATAGATGGCAGCTTTACATAAGTGCAGCTCGCAAACAACTGAAATGCGTACAACGTCCAATCCCAGATGCCGCAACCAGTGACTTGCTAAGAAAACATACATACTGTACTCTGTATTGGCAGCGGCCTTTCGAGTACCGTGTCATTCCACAACCCAATCATGAACAGTACTGAGTACTGACTTCTAATGCCTTCTAAAAAAATGTCCTTTGTCCCCTATGACTGGTCACCAGAACCCCAGTATACTTTGTAAAACCAGCTGGGTAAAAACGTAAATGATCTGTTTGGTGTTATCACAGATTCTCAGTCTGCTGAGACAGGACTGCTTTTACACAAGTGCTTTTGTTTAGTTTGGGTAAATAAAACTGAGACAGATTTGATAGTGATTAACATATAAAACACCACAGGCGCGCATTTTTTCAAATTTAATTAACATGTTTGTTCTATACTGTTGGCCCAAATGGTCTTTTAACATTGCCCCAAATGTACAAGGACTCCAGTGATCAAAATCTAGAAACCACATGAACAGGCAGGTGATATCTAGCCAAAACGCCGTTGGTCGTGATTGTGCGTATCTCAGAGATTGCGGTTAATACTGGTTATAAGTGCTTTTCTATACGGGTAACCTGCCTGGGAATTTGAGACTTTTGATGCAGTTAACTAATGTGGATTCTTTAACGAGTATGACCAACGACGGCAGGTGTCTGAACATTAAATACGCGGAGCCAAAAGCACTGTGCAGAGAGACGTAACTACTGAGGTAGACTACCTATAGGCTTGTTACACGGCCTTAAAACCAAAAAAGGAATAGGGGTGGTACTAACAAAACAAGTACAATTTCTTTACGTCCCCTCCCCAGGTATTCCCCGACATCTGGATCTCCGATGCCCGTGTACACGGCGGTCAGAAGGTACTTTGGTGGACGATGTTCCGAGGGGCGCGTCCCATGAAATCTGCCGGGTTTCAGGTGCGACCGCTCAGTCCCGCTCCGCCGGTGCCCGGGGAGTCGGTTAGTTAATGTACTGTAGCTGACAGTTATTTCCGTGAAGGATACAGAGATGGATTACAGTGCACTGCAGTAAGGAGGCTCGTTTCAGCTCTGATCTAACTGTGTTACTCTGTGGTAAAGGGAGGCACTTTAACAATCCACTGGGTAGGAAGGTTTAAAGGCACTAGCAACTAATTTAAATCGTTTTGCCACGTCTGTTCTCCTGGAAATGTTACTGGAAATCATTTTGAAAAAAATTTGTCTGAAAACCATAAATGCCCAAAAACTCAACGGCAATGTGGATGTAGCAATTATACACGTTTTTTTCGGTTTTCATGTTCCGAGAGAGTCCATGCACTGCACCAGATAAGCAACACTGACTGTATTAGGTGCAACCTATGCAATTTGATTATTATTATTATTTAGTTAGTTAGTTACTTTTTTTCTTTGCGTTTGCTTTCTCGTGAAAAGGTATGTATCCGCACGTTAAACTTGGATATGATCGTTCATAGTTCAGGCAAAAACCAGAATGCGGCTTTTGCCGTTTCGCTGCTAATGAGCAGTGAATCGCCCTACCCGACTAACGTCGCTGTTACCGCAAGCTGTTTAATACTGACTTTCATGCATTAAATATACTAGGATACATAGTACCTTAGTTCATTAGGCCATGATGCGGAGTATTTTAACATGCCAAGACCTCCAATTCCTAAAGATTTAACATTCAGCACTTAATGCTTTTTAAAGTATTAACAAATGATAGATAACTAGTGCACTTTTGGTGAAAGCAAATTATTAGAAAACTCGAAAACAAAGAAATTAATTTTGATTCAAACAGAAATAAAAGTTTTCCGTTATATGAGGAAATGACTCACGCATGCCGATAGTAAAACGAAGAGTATCTGAACATGCTAGTATTTAACTTCTTTTTTAGTATTTAACTGTCGTTGTGCTGTCTTACATCTAGAGGGCCTGGCGTCGGACGCGCTCGGTGAGATCGGGATTACAGCATCTCCGAAAAATAGCAGCATTGCAGATGTCCTCGGGACTATTACTTGGACCGCCTTAAATTGGCAGCAAGGGGCCGGTCCCTTCCTTGACGATAAGGTGCTGTGCTGGGCAGTAAGTCTCAGGTAATGGCATCGGCTGTCGCACGGGAATCCGCTGATCGATAACTGCGAATGCTTGCTACTAGGCAGGGGCGAGAGACTTTGATGCACTTCCTGGATGCGCTGTGTGTTTCGCTGTAATCCATGCATAACTTTTTGTTCTCTTTGCCAATAATCTGGTTATTGGCTGTTTCGGCAAGCAGTGAAGTCCCGGGTCGGGACGGCGAGGGGAATCGCACAATGTCTCATTTTAATAAAACGAGTCAAAGTATGTTTCATTTCTGTTTGCTTTTTTTTTTTCCTTTTTCTCAGACAAACTCGATGGCCCATTTGAAAATAAATGAAAATATCGATCTTTCACGTATTCTGAAAGCATCTACTGTCTTCGATTTGTTTTCGTTTTACGTCGCTGAGCATAATCGAAATGCAAGAACGCATTAACGAGGTAAATAAAGCATTCAGTTATGATTACAGTATATATACATTAATCGGGGGAGTCACGCAAGTTCGTGCGGCTGCTGCTTGCATTTTTCGGTTCTACACATCTGTCAGCAGCTTGTTTTTATTAACACAGTTTTGGTTGCTTACGAGGCAATTGCCAGTTCTTAGATTTGCCTCCCTAAAATTGTCGATACTATTATTTATATCCTCATCAATCTCCATATATTCTGACTTACTAACGGGGGTCGAACTACGGCGACTAGAACTAGTGTCGGACGCGATGTTCGGGTTGCTGACATGCAGCAGCTGCGCTTGTTCCTCTCCTTCGGTTTCTCGGTGGTAAAAGTAATTAAAGTTGGACACGATCACGGGAACCGGCAGCGCTATCGTCAATACTCCAGCGATGGCACAAAGGGACCCCACGATCTTGCCCCCTATCGTCACGGGATACATGTCTCCGTAGCCCACAGTCGTCATCGATACCACTGCCCACCAAAACGCGTCCGGGATGCTGGTGAAGTAGGACTCCTTCTCCTCAGCTTCAGCGAAGTAGACGGCGCTGGAGAACAAGATAACGCCGATGAAGAGGAAGAAGATCAGCAAGCCCAGTTCACGCATACTGGCTTTGAGGGTCTGGCCCAGGATCTGCAGCCCCTTGGAGTGTCTGGACAGCTTGAAGATCCTGAATACCCTGACCAAGCGGATTACCCTGAGGATGGCTAGAGACGTCGCCTGCTCCCCCTTTGCCTCAAAGCTTTCTTGATCTTCGGCCAACTCCGTTCCCAGCGTGATGAAATAAGGGATAATGGCCACGACGTCAATAGTGTTCATCATGTTCTTAAAGAACGCCGCTTTGCTGGGGCAGGCGAAAAAACGCACGATCAGTTCAAAGGAGAACCAGATGATACAGAGGGTCTCCACAATGAAGAAGGGGTCTGAGAAAATGTTGGGCTTGTAAAAGTATGTGCTGTTCCCCACAGTTATCATTCGCCCCGTGGGGTCTTCTTTCAGGCCAGGTAAAGTTTCCAGACAAAATATGACGATGGAAATCAGGATGACCATGACTGAAACTATGGCAATCCCCCTTGCCGGACCCGAGCTTTCGGGATGCTCAAACAGCAGCCAGATTTGGCGTTGAAACTCTTTTTCGGGTAATGGGCGCTCTTCCTCTCGAATGAAGCCCTCGTCCTCACGGAACTTCTCCATCGCTTCCACCCCCAGCTCGTAGAACTTGATCTCCTCCGAGAACATATCCAGCGGCACATTGACCGGTCTTCTCAGCCTACCCCCGGACTGGTAGTAATAGAGAATGGCGTCGAAGCTGGGACGGTTCCTGTCAAAGAAATACTCGTTTCTCAGCGGGTCGAAGTAGCGCATCCTCTTTTTCGGGTTGCCCAAGAGCGTATCCGGGAACTGCGCAAGGGTTTTCAGCTGAGTCTCAAAGCGCAGCCCTGCGATATTGATGACCACCCTCTCGCAGCAATCGTGATCGTCATGGTCCGGGGGGTACGCGTCCTGGGGGTGCCCCGAAGCCTCGTCCATGTTATCTCCGGCCACCACCGTCATTCTGCTGGTCGAGTTTTTGCGCGTTGCAGGCGATGCGGGGTTGCGTTCAGCCCGGCTGAACAGGCATCCAGTTTCCTGTTCTGTTTCCTTCAGGTGGCCCTGTGCATGTATTGCAGTATGATGGATCGCTTTGCCTCAATGCCGTTTCTCTACGCTTCGCGCTGACTCGACCATCGCTTCTCTATGCGGATCTTCTTACTGCTGCTTCTATCACCCCGTCAAACAGGGGCAAAGAAATGGATCGAAAGGGCGAAGCTCTTTGCCAGCTCAGCAATTTCAACTCCCCTTTTTTTTTCTTTTACCATGTAGACATGTGGGTGGTCACAGCGCCAACTGTGCAGTTGCTCGTTGGGAGGAATGCGAAAATGCTAGAAAAATAAATTATTTTAAAATGTTAGAAACGCAACAGTGTCCCGTCGACACGCGACAAAGTTTCTAATAAATTTTATTTATTTATTTTTTTTTACCCGGTAGACAAACCGCACGGTTCAAACAGCCTAACTTTCGGCTGACTCGGTTTAAAAAAATACCTTCAAAATTAACCACTTATCTCAAGAAATCAATTCCTTCACAAATAATGCATTCATATATTAAATTAAATATTTTAAATAGCAACAAAACAACAAGAATAACAACGGCAGCAATAATAATATTAATAATAGTCATAATGTTTTTTTTTCACGCCGTCATAGGAGACGTGGCTTTCTGCATTGCTTACCTCTGGATGGTATGAAGAGAAACTGTGTAGGAACGCGAACAGTCCGTATGCACCGTAAGGCAGAGCGACAACTTTGCACTCGCTTGCTTTGTTTGAATATGGCTATCACTTTACAGCGCGCAAGATATGAGGCTTCCTGAAATATTAATCGGCTACACCGTTTTAATAAGCATCCCCGGCGTATCTCTGACTTTGGCGTCTAAGGCTGACCGAAGCATCTTCGTCTTGCAGTGACCGAAATCTTGGACTTCGGAGTCTGTTAGTAGGCTGTATAAAAGCATGCTGCTGGGGAAGCCGACAGGAATGCGGGCGAATGAACGCATGCAAGACATCCAGAAAGTCTGCTGACTCTAGCGGGATAAACTATGTGGTAGGAGAAAGCATGGTGGTGCGGATGGGAGCGCCGGGTGCATCAAGGGGTAATGAGCGAACTGGCCGTTTCTCGCCGTTGCCGCATCAGCAGACGCTGGACATCTTTTCTTTTTTGGTGAAATCCGGACACGGACATCCCTGTGCATATCTGTGCTGGCCCAAAGCACTGCGTGAAATGAGGAAAGGACGCAGAGGGGGAAAAAAAACAGAAAATATTGTTAAATACAGTGGTGGTTTGCCGGATTTAATATATACAGAGGGAGGGAGGGAGAGAGAGAGAGGGAGAGGGAGAGAGAGGGGGGGGGGGAGAGAGGAGGGAGCATTCGACGCAATGCAGACAGGCTGTGCTTTCCACACCATGAAAACCGTGCGGGCCAGCGCTGCTGTTAACGCTACGCTTCCCTTAAGGTCCCATGTTGTCCCTCTGATTAAATTAGGCCTGCATTAATAAAAATGACAGTGAAAGTTTGACAGGTTCAAGGGGAATCGGGACATTGATACATATTTCCATCCATAGGTCAAATTTTCATAACCGCTCACTCATCTAAAATCTCTGCCTGTGATATTCATTCGGTTTGGGATTTCTGCCGAGGGAAATGTTTAAAGACAAACCTTTCGAGTCTGGCAGTTGCGGGTAGTGTTTAGCCATGTTAATCTTTCCAGCTGGGCACTAATTACCGCTGACCAAGTCACACAGCGCGGTTTATCAAACGGTTAATGCCGTATATGCGGACGGCTCGCCGGTTTCTCCTTTGTGTGTCTTTATGTTGTTTAGTTTTGGTTTTCATCCTCCATTCTTATCGCATGAAGCGTTTAGTCATTTATCACTTGTTCAAGGTGTCCAAATGACAGTGGATTTAACAAAAGAACGAGTTGGTATGTAGATAGATAGAGTATGTTTTTAGAATCCAGATTTGCATTAGATAGATTAAATGTACGAATGTCAAGTTACCCTTCTAAGAGACGGAAGAGTCACTTTTCAGGCATTCAGGCGGCATTCTTTTATTCGAAATTGGGGTGTCAGATGCCCCCATTTTAAGGACACAAGCATAAATGAGCTTTGGAAGGATTCTTTAGGCTACATTTGCATATACTTATTCAGCAGAAGCTCTCGTCCAACGCGATATACAAGCGAAGTAGGTAGTTATGAACGGTGTTTCAAATAGCTAATAAGCATCGCTTTAAACAAACTCCTGTCTTTGTTGAGACGTCCCTTACAAAACAACCAAACCCACCAAAACCCGGTTATGGCTGTGCTCGTAAAGACAGCCGGATATCTGATGTCGAAAAACTGCGGGGGTTCAGGACCTTGGACAGCACCATCTCCAGCTTGGGTGCATTTTTAATGTATTTTCGACAGCGTTTTACAGCAAGAAAATTTTTTTAAGACGGAGATAAGCTGATTAGACGACCTGCAACAGCTTCACTGTATATCCATTGCTCCCTGCTGTCCACATCTATCAAACTACATCCCCCTTTTCGTCTATTTTTAGATGCTATGCAGTGGTCTGCCCGTCGCGTGCTGCCGTACATTAACATCCCACGTTACGGTTCCTATCTGGCTGAACGGTTCAGCTATTATCTGTACGTTGTGCCAACAAGCAAACATTACATGTAAATGGAGCTGTGACATTCCGAAAGCTAGCTGCCCTGTGACTCCCCTGACATCCCACTGTGGTCAGAAACAAGGAGACTGAGTTTGGACGAGACCACAGCTTTCCATGTTCTGGTGTGTAGCAACTCCACAGAGGTGTTAATCTGACAAAACGGGTACACCGAACAGCATGTGCATAACTAGGGTTTTGTAATGGGCAAAATGTTCTAGAATTAGTGAAAATCAAAGTTAGTAACCACCAGAGCTTTGCAGGCATGAGCAGAGCCGGTTAGACAGTAGAAATATGAGCACAGGACTAGTATTGCTGGATACTGTAGTCTCTGGATGAATCCCTGCAGTCATTAAACAGACCATTTGAGGAAGTCAAGTGAATTGTTCTTCCCATGTGCAGAAAGATCGCTACAGCTTGGGTGAGGGCTGGAGAGGGACTCTTGTCATTTGTCAAAGTGGCCTGAGAGTCCCACGGTGGGGGACTCATTTGACATCATTCCGGTTTCAGTTTGCCGGCTCTGCAGGTTATTTCGGGACACGATGCAGAGGAACTCAGCCCTCCTCCCCCCGAAATCTGTGAGTTACTGGCTGCCAGTGTTCACACACCTCTGATTCTGATTCTTAGTTTTCCCCGTTTGTCCTCATTTGTTTCACAGCATGAGATATGAAGAGGATTGCAAGGGACGTCAGCTGCAAAAAATGCACGCCCCCCGCCTTCTGCTTGACGGAGGATACGGAGGTGTCAGGGACAGGTGTCTGATAAAGGCCTTTAAAATAACTGACGTGAAGGCAAGATATTACAGACAGAATATCATAAATTGGAAATATTTTGTGCTTCCACACAAAAGGAGAAAAGTATATACTTTGATAAATGCTCTTTAATTCATTAATTTCCAATTGAGTATGGATTAAATTGATTAAATTACGATTTAATTCATGATGGCCTGAAGTATTTTTGCTGAAATTTAAAGGTATTAAATATGTAGATAAATGATTCAAGAGGATTGGAAATTGTTTAAATATAGTTAAATCTTTATGCAAACAATTGTCATGAGAATATTTTAATTTATGGTTAATACTTATCTTGAGGATAGTGCACCTAAAAAATGTTCATACCATTATCGCTTACCTCCTTCACCATGTTCCAGTGTCACCAGGTGCCTCTGGGATTCTTACAGCTCTCGGGACTACAGGGTCCCTCCCACTCTTCCAGAACATTCCGAAGATCACCTCATTAAACTGCACTTTACAGGAAGCCAGGAATCGCCCAAGCTGGCACCTCTATACTTTCGTATTCCTACATATTAGATCCACTGAGTGTCACTGCACATACAGATACGCCACTTGGTGCTGTATTTGCATGCTCTGACTTCTGACCTGCTTCGTATTAAAAACCTGGAAGATTAACAAAGGTGCCCGTAAAGCTACTGCAGCTATTTGGAAGTTGCAGCGATGTTGCGGGAACGCTGTGTGCCGTTCCCGCAGGTACCGAGCAGGAACGTGCTCAACGAGGGCAGGGGGAGATGTTCAGTGCTCTCCACACGCCTCACCATGACAACCGGTGTATTTGAGTACCATGGAGAAAAAGAAAAAACAACACTGCTGGTCAGCTCACTATTCTCTCTCCAATCTGAAATCCAGGACAGGGATGGTTCTTCAAGCTCCTGTGCATTGTTCTCCATAATGGTCAAGGTCATTTCTTCAGTTGACTGTTAGGAGGCACACATTATGGCATCTTAATCTGATACTACTTACACTGTTACTGGTCATTCCTTAGAAGCTCAGCCTAGCTTCACTTATGCTTAGCTGGCTTCTTGACTGCTGTACATGGCGATGTACTAACTGCTTCACTGGTATGTGGTTTTGGACAAAAGTGTCTGCCGAATAAGTAAATGGAAATGTAGATATACTGTATGGAACCAAATTTTATATAGAACAGTCTTATTAGCATGCCACTTGGATGCTACTGAGTTTTGGAATTTTAACGAAAGGTCATTGTTGGATTACATGGACTGAGCCACTTGGAGATTCCTCTACTTATCCATTTATCATGGGGGCAAAGTCAGCCATTTTTTAACGCGTGGCCATGAGGGACCCCAAAGCCCAGGGCTGATTTTTAATCCGAGTCTGGCCCACTGACCACCACTGTTTCTCATGTGTGGTTCCCTGATGGTGGAGCAAGCTGCTGAACCAAATCTGGTCATCAAATTCTCAGATGGGCCTCAAGACCCACCTGCTCCAAGAATTTTCCCACTTGCCTGATGCCCCCATGTTCCTTGAATGTTTCTAATGTTGCACTTCTGGACATTGAGTATTATTAGGTTTGTGCTTCGTTGGAAGATGTGTAGCTCTTACACCAATATTGCTTGCACTTGTAGCTGGCCATTCATGGGACTCTTAGTCTAACTGCACGTATGCCTAGTCGACGTCTCAACAGCACATATATTATGTAATGCGCTCGTCACTCATGTGGCGTTTTGAGTGTAAGTGTGAATGTAATACTTTAACATACGATAAGGAAGCCTGACTAGGTCATTGGTGGTCTCATCTCAAAAATAACAAAAATGGAGTGGGTTTTGGAAATTCAAAATGATCAAAATAATCAGTTAATCAAAAGACATTCCTTAAGTAATCTGTTAGAAAACGATGATGAAAATGAGGGCATTCAACAATTATGCATTATATCTGTAATTAAAGGGATAGTTTTACTTTTGCAATGGTATCATTGTCACAAGCCATTGACCCGTGACAGAGAGACCAAGGGCCAAGTGCTTCCTCTTAAGGAGTGAGGGAGGAGGTCGAAGGGGAACGTCAGGAATTAAGCCACCCAGCTCGGCGTTATACTGGCATGTCTGACAGAAACCCCAAAAGTGGAGGTGGGGGTTGCCAAGGGCACCGGCAGGCTTCATTCAGACTTTGGTTTCTGTAAACACCCCCCCCCCACCACCACACCACCAATTTCCTGCCTCCAAATTATGTTTTCACTTCCGAAGAGGCTGCAGGTTACAGGGGGATCACTTATTTGGGGAAAAGTCTGTTCCAGTTTGCCCTCGTGCACCCATGAGTGTCTGGTCTCACAACTGTTTTTATTTATGCATGTCGGCACTGATGCATTTCAAACGAGCTGTAAACATACAACCTTCTGGTACGCGAACCATAACCTGAGTGCCTCTCAGCCCCCATTTTGCCTGCAAACTGCATCAGTAGCAGCACCATGTCTGGAGGACGGTGAGAGAACCTGGGCACAGCCATCCCTAGGGGAGCTTTTCTTATGGCTTCTTGGCATCACAGGGACCCACTGTCCCCCACAGATGTGATGGTCAAGGAAAACATGCGGATTCAGCAAGAACTGGTAGGTAAACTCAGACACTTTATTGCTAGTATATCTGAACATGCCAGAATTGCTTGTGGTCCAGTGCCAATCAAGAAGTGCAGAACAATATTGCAAAACATACAGGAGAAACACTTCACTGAATACTTTGTGTAAAAAATAAAAATACAAATAAAAATACAGTAGATTGTATTCCAAATGGGAAAGGGGGCTCATGGATCCAGCTTTGCGGCGTGTGTGTGTGTGTGCGTGTGGGTTTACATATATCACATTTGGGAACATTTTTCTCAGGTCCGTATATGGATAACCTCAGTTTAATAAAAATAAGATAATAATATATATCTACATATACACAGACACACATGTATATATAAACATATACAGACACATATATATACATACACACACACACACACATATATATATATATATATATACATACACGCACACACACACATTTTGCAAAGAGCTTGCTGGAACTGCTCCCCAGCTGTTGCTCAGCCTGCCGGCACCTCGTCTCCCTAGCAAACCTGAACTCCCTGGGGTGAGACTGCAGCCTTGTTCACTCAGACTCCGGTCCAGTCGAGAGGCTGCCCCATGTGATCAGGGGCTGGGGGTGTGTGATTCTGAGGCTTTCCTGGATGGGGATGGGCTTCCCCTCTGGTTGTGGCCTCTCACCTGACCTGAAGGATGTCTGCGCAAACTTGGGGCACAGTACTTATTTGGAGGAGCTCTCATTGGCACACGTTCAGTATTCCTGTTGAACCGCCTGTGAGTCTCCTGGGAATTCTGAAAATAATATCCCTTGGGACTAGAAGTAATGGAGGATCTAATGCCTATGTTTCCCACACACTGGGGGGACCCAGCTAAAGGAGAGGAAGATTATGGATGGCCCACTTCGGGGGAAGTTCAAAGGGTGGAAAAACAGAGTGAGTAAAGCTCTGTGTGAGGATCAGGCAGGGGAGTGATCAGCCAGCGCCGAGTTCAGGCTCTTTAGCCCTGTGCTCGTAGTGGGCAGAGCCGAGCTCACTTGCAGATAATCGCTCCTCATTATCGGGGTGTGAGTGGGAGCAGGAGCAGCTCATTACAAATCAGCTCGGGAACGGGATGGAGAAATTAATGAAGAAATTACAAAAGCTTTCTTATTGTCACACAATTAATATTTTAACTATATATTATATATACATATATAAACACACACAATACAGGATAGCAACCAATAACTCACTATCAATTGAGAAAACACTTGTTTCTCCCCCCAAAACAATCCAGGAATTAACAAATAATCCTTCCATCTTGCACAACTGCTTTTGCATCACAGGGCTGTGGCGAGTCTGTGGCCCATCACAGGAATCGCAGATGCTTTCTCAGAAGCGAGGCCGGAGGTGGGATTCGCACCCCCAGGCACAAGGCTGCGGGGTCACACACTGGGCGTCCTGAAAATAACAAAATCTATCACTTCTCCATATTTTCAGGTCCTTTTGATCAAATCTTCCTCCTCTCCCTCATCCTCCATTACCTATACCTTATCTCCATTATTTCCTTCTCATTTTCTGTCTTGTCATCTGTCCTTCTTCCTTTATCTTCCTTCCTTCTCCTTGTCATCCCTCTCTCTGTCCCCGGATATGCGTCATCACCTTAAGCTGACCCTGGACCCCGGCGCCTGCAGTGCAGTCCACATCTATTCCGAGCAAAGCGACTGGGACGCGGCCTCGCCTTGGAGGTGCGTTCAGATATCAAACCCGGGTGAAACTGCGGAGTCTCTCCGCAGTGCAGCTGCTCCCGGGTCTAGGTGAAGCACGCTCACGATCTTCTCCTGATGCTCCTCTGACATCTTCACGGATGCATAGCTGCTGGCTGATTCTCCTTCATCAGCAGAATTCGACTTCCTCTCACTCCGCGCGGCCGATGTGTTAAATCGGTCCTGCTGGGAATCTCTGATGTTTGCCAAATAAATTCAAGAGATCCAAAGAGCTTTTCCAGCCTGAAGCTAAAGGTCACTCTTGAGGTGGCGCAACACCCAGCCCTCGATGTGGACATACAGCATTAGGGTGGGCTTCAATCAGTAACCCCCCCCCCCCCCCCCCCCCCCCCCCCCCCCCCCGCCCCCCGCCCCCCCCTCCTAAACTTTCCAACCCATTCGGGCCACGGAAACCCCCCCGGGCACACAGCTTTGGGGGGCCCCCCCCCCCCCCCCCCCCCCCCCCCCCCCCACGACCATCACCACTGCTCTCCTGCCCCTCATTCATAAACTTGCAAGCCATTCAGGCTTACGTAACTCACACAGTGCTTTCATGCCTTCTATTTTTAACCTGGGGGGTGTGTTGATGGGGTGGGGGGTGTCATGTTCTAAACCCTCTGAGGCGAATGCACGACCCCCAGGGGCGTGAGACCACTGAACTATTATTAGCGTGGAGCCATGTGAGAGTGAACCAAATGGAAGAAGTGACAGATGGGGGGGTGGGGGGTATATATACGTCGGCTTGGGGGGGGGGGGGGGGGGGGGGCGAGGGGGCTGTTGTTTCGGCAGAGGCGCGGCAGTTATTGAGGGGGAGGGTTTAGGGTGCTCTGTGTGAGAGAGAAGAAAGGGTGGTGGTACCGGAAAATATGGGCC
>JAODKM010000001.1:29961484-29974396 GCA_026780845.1 Petrocephalus sullivani
CGGCTTGGGGGGGGGGGGGGTGTGGAGCAAGCTGACTGATATTAATGAATCAGGCACCATTGAGAGAGAGCATGGGTGGGTGTGGCCGGGGGCAGCGCTCGACCTGCTGCAATCCAGACTTCACGATTTCTGACAGCGTGTTACCTCCACCAGCGTTAGGGAAGGCATGTCGAGAAGCACCCAGAGCAACACGCGTGTGCTGCCTGACGTCTATTTACACTGAAAAACTGCTAAACATGTCAGGATCTGGATCCCGGATTCGGTTCTCCTCCTCTTCCTCTCGTTTACCAATCATACCGATCGCTGATACCTTTTCCCAGGAGGCTTTGCGGCGTGACTGGATGCCGGATAATGTAAGCTTCTGTGGTAAAAACTTAAAGGCCAAATTAATAATACATAACATGAATAAGTAATGGCCATTGCTCACATATATGGTCCTCTCCGATATATGGAATAGCTGTGTCCAGGTTAGCAAAGAGGTCAGTGGTGTGTTCAGTGGCTGTGCCGTACTAATGCACGTGCCATCGGGCTCATTACTGCAATACGAGGCCCTCTGAGAGACACCGACCCCCCCCAGGAATGAGCCAAAGTGCTCAGCTTCCGTACGCCGGGGGACTGATGCCACAAAGTGAAGCAGCAGCCATGCCTCTGCGCGGGTGCGAGGTCGCACGGCCCACGGCAGTGTCGCTTCCTGGTGGGCGCCCTGTGCACAGCGTGATCAGGACGCTGTGTTAGCGATTCCACGCTGTTACCGGCAGGACAGAGGAGCGTTCCCGTGGAGAGGGGCCCCCGACGTGCCGGTCATCATGCCCACGTTGAGACACCTCGTTTGCTTGTTTACTCAAGGTCGGTCGGTTAAGTGCCCATCATCCAGGATGGGGGCCGGCACCCTTCACACTGCAAATCGATGCTTGTGACTATCTGCACTGGCTGCTGCTCTTAAGACGCCTCCCAAAAGGAGTCCCATGCCTCAGGGATACGGCTTAGGGTTTAATAGGATTGGACTTCCATTCTGCAAAGTGTCAATGCCAATCAATCCCTACTAGTCTCTATTCTTTTCTCATGTGCACCTGTATTGATGATAATGAAACAATGCTTGCTGTCCAGGGTGTTCTGCCCCATGGAATAGGCTCCAAATCCCCCAACATCACCCCCATGCCGAAGCCCAGCACTGCATAAGTGGTTGGAAAATGGATGGATACTGTATGGACTCAGTAAAGGTGATATAGACAAAACTCTCCTAAAATTACAGTTAAAGCTGCCACAAATTACTAGTAGATAAGCTTGGCTGTAAAAAAAACTGCAGTTACATCTTTACCCCCTATATACACTCTGCTCCTGAAAAGGGTCCCCATGATATCTAGACTAATTATGACTAATTATGTGTTCCAGTTGCCACTGGGTTCAGCTCTCGTCCCAATCTTTCCATGCTATTCTAACGTCACCTGCACCAGTTAGTGCTGTTAGGGTTAAGCTTGTCTCTGTTGCTTCCCAGGTCACTGTAATAGGTCCCTTAGTGGTATTAGTGCAGGAAGTCCACTGTGTAGTCCACTGCTGTCCAGTATATTGGCTATGTTTAACCACAGCAGTTGAAGAGGCAGCAGTAGAGCTTTTGGCCCTGGATGGAGTGCCTATTTATCAGCTTCACCTGGTCACACACCTGGTTCCTGACTGTGTCACATGACAAAGACAGCTATCCAAGGGGCCTTGGTAACAGGGAGATGAATTTAAACCTACCTGTGGGTTTTTGTAAGTCCGCTGAGTCCCTACCCCCCCACAAAAGCGTGTGTGCCCTCCAGTCCATAGCGTGATGTAAACAACCCTTTCACTGGTTTCTGGGATTTCTCCTGGTGGGGGGGGGGGTCACCAGTGGTGTTGTCTAAATACAACAGCATGTGCCTCTGGGGCGGGGGGGCAAAACAGAGAAATGATGTCAGTCAAACAAACAAAAACATACATGTGACCTTCAGGGAGGAGCCTCACACAATCCCCGCCTCCCAGTGTTGGACTGCACCACTGTCAATGGGGGAGAGTTGCTGAACTGGGAACTGAACAGTCGAGTTTGGCTAAAAAATCATGCCAAGCTGAACATTCATTCACATTATTACGTTTAAATTTGACTGCAGGAATAGCTGCTGTCGCCATGGAAACCCGCAATTGCCATTTCCCTCTCACACATACCCAGATTTGCGGCTCCCACGCTGGTCTGTATGGAGAGTGTCATAGCCAAATTTGGTCAGCCAATGAGGAACCCGCCGACAGCAGGGTTGGTTGTTACATGCGCTCTCAGTCAAGGATGTCTGAACCTAATTCTGCTTAGGCATTCAGAATGTGCTCTACAATGGTGACATATGTTAGGATGCTCCTAGCATTCTCCCTTACTCAGAATTAATTTCTCATGAAGGACATTCCCCTTAATAATGCTAGTTCTGTCTGTGTGCCCTGCAAATAGCCAAATGTTGTATAGTAAGCATCTATAAGCACAGCGTGAAATGTCGTGTGTCGTGCTTTCTGCATCTAGTCGTAGTAAACAGTATGATAATGTATGCACGCACAACTGAGTGGAAGCTGGACACATCCAGTATTTAAAGTGCGATGAAAAGGTGTGAGGCTTTTAGTGGAGTGGAGAAGGTTCCTACGCCCACGCTCAGCGTACGGTGCCTGAAGGGAGTAAGTGGAACACGGGAGACTGCGATGGGAGAGCTCTGTTCTCGAGGAGGCCTTGTCTTGTGGGGGCTGGCTGAAATAAAGCCCTGGGCTCCAGTGGAGAAACATATTGCCGCTTTGCAATCAGCACTGGGCTGACTCCTCTCCAAGAAGGACAGAAATGATCCATCACCGAGCGCCGTGAGCCGGACCTCAACGTGATGTAGGTAATTAGATAATTAGCGAGTTATTCCGTTTCTGGTGACTTGCATGGCTCCTTGGGCTGCGTGTGGCTAATGCCCTGCGGTACTGCCTGCCATCCTGTATTCTGGGGAGGGGGGTGCTCCCGTGCCAGCTCCTGGAATAGGTGTTCAGGTCATAGAAATTGGCACCGATGCACCGGCTATGAGGGCATCCAGCAGGGATGGAGGGACACAGAGTACCCAGCAGTGTCTCCTGTAGCTGAGTGCCACAGGGTCGGGTCTTTGGACCGGTGACAGTATTTCCTAAGGACAGGCCAAAGGACCTGCAGAAACGTCCCACAGCATCGTCCCACATTCCCGCAGGGTCTGCAGGACAGACGACCTCCAGAAGTGTCAAACAGTCCCACATGGTTGGTCCATTGGACCAGTGACAATACCTCCTGCGGACAGGGTAGAGGACTCTCAGAAGAGTCCCACCACAGTGTCCCAACATCCAACATGGTTAGGCCACTGAACAGGTGACAGTATCTCCTGAGGACGGGGTAGAGGACTCGCAGAAGAGTCCCACCACAGTGTCCCAACACCCAACATGGTTAGGCCACTGGACAGGTGACAGTATCTCTGAGGACAGGGCAGAGGACCTGCAAAATCATCCCGCAGGGGCAGTTGCTTGATTGCATTAACATTTCAGCAGTGAGCTGGGAGCGCTTTGTTCCGCTCGCCCCGCGCTCTCTGGAGGGTCAGCCGGCACCCCGACGGCCTTTAATGATTCATCAGCGCCGGATGGTTTCAGATCTCCCAAGTGGCGCACGTTCGCCGCACTCGGGCGTCTAAATGTGTGCGCATGCGCGGCCGCAAATCAGGGTAGCGTGGCATGACGTGAAGCGGGTGGTAGCACATGCACACACGTGAAGGAAATGTGAAGGAAAGTGTTTATAGATACCAGTGTAGTTATGGTTAAGTACATGAAGAACATGCAAGCTAACACAGACACACAGCGGGTATATGCACCAATCACTCAATTCAAAATTCTTCATTGGAGAAACATTGAATCAGTACACCCGCACAGAAACTGCAACAGTTAATCGCTAACAAGGCTGATTTATAGGCATTCTATAGCAGCTTCTCTGACAAATTACACTCTCGCCTTTAGACAATGTTCCGTTACGTCTTTTCTAGTCTCTACCAGGGTTGCAGTTTATAATCCACAAGCCGTCATACCACAATAGCGAGCTGGTCGCTTCGGGTGCCGCTCGCCTGAAATATGTGTTTGAACTGGGTCTAAAATGAAATCCTGTCAAATATAGTCCAGTCAGTCATTAATTATTAACTCATAAAATCATATTGTTCATAAAATTTCGGAAGGTCTATTTGAGAAACCTACATCTATGAACACAGATAAACATTTATATAGCTTTTAATATTAATTGTGAATATAAAATTATGTTTACCTAAATATGTTTATAACAGAACATAATTATTTAAGGGTAGACATTTCAAAGCTAAGATTTATGATCAGGTACATTTAAATATTGCGTTTGATTAATGGCCGCTCAAATTGTACGCTATGTATGCGCGAAAAGCACGTCAGATATAGATTCTGAAATTTAACACTCTATTTTTACTCATTCGTTTGATCATTAAGTAGAATTTTTATTGCAGCACTGGAGGAAATTCAAGTCGGAAGTGCGTCGTGCTGAATGTTTTCTTTTTTCTTTTGTTTTTAGGAGTGTTGTGTCGGTATTTTATTTTTTCAACCGCAATCGGCCGCCCAGCCAGCATTTCCTCACTTAGGGAGACGCGGGTCGATACGTAGGTGTTGAATTCCGCATTGCGTTGAAACATAAAGGGTATTTTCAGCTGAAACCCCTTTTCCCAATTTCTCAGCACTTGGATATTCACCCAGAGTCGAAAAGCAATACCCTATGTTTTAAACGCGAGCAGCATTTAACTTGATAGACGTTGCTTTTTACCATAAGCAAATTAAAAACCCGTTCCCAACGCAGTCCAATTTAGCGATATTTTCTGCACCCAGCTGGAAGCAGTTCAAAAACAACTCATCCTTCCGCTTTTTTCCATGATTTGGTCTGTGTCAAATCTCTTTAAAAATAGAAACCGTATCCCCTCGGAGAAAATGGCTTTTTCTAATAATAGCACCGAGGAAAGGAGGAGGGGGCTCAAGCTGTATCCGACCCCTCTTCGCTCGGCGATGTCGTGAGCGCTGGGAATCCCCTGCAAGCGTTAAAGCAATAATCTGACAGTAAGCACTCCTGACATTTATCAGTGCCCGTCTCTGCAGGTATGTACCAGTCACGGTGCATATCGCAACCTAAATTGAAAACGCATAATGAATATGGCGAGGGCGTGCATAAACCACCGAAGCATCCCAGAATCCATTGCAAATTAGAGTATAACTAATACATGAAATCCATATATTAAATGTATATTGGTTTAAAAATAAAAGTAAACAGCAACATAAATTCATTTTTATATATGTATAAATCATAATTAATTATAATAATGATTGTGTCTAGCACGTTTATACTGCGAACGCGTTACACAGCTTCCAAAAAAGGCGTATTATATAATGTGGATTTTATATGTTTCACGAATCTTTTCATTTAGAGGGCGACCGTATAATAAACGATGCGGAAAAGCAGAAACTTTTGGGGTGACTGCGAAGTTGGCGCACAGGGGCAGCGTGGCAGAGCTCATCAGACAAGTGCATAATTGTTTTAAACGCGTCCCATCCATAATTAACGGCTCTCTTAGGCCTCATGTCTGTTGATTGATATACTAAAATGGCTGTTTGCATGTTAAAATATTTTTTTTGCTTATTGCATTGCATTTTTTTCTTATGCGAACGTGAGTGTTATTTTGATGGTCTCAAATACTTACATTTTCTGTAAAAAAAAAAAAAAATCAAGATCAGAGAACACAGTGCAGTAAGATACGGTTTAAAGTTTTGTTTTCCCCTTGCGTGTAACCCTGGTTAGAGGTGTTTTTTGGCTCAAGTAATCCCTCCCTGTCTCCCTAAAAGGCGCACCACATGCAGTATCGCATTAAGCGCTCACAGCCAACAAGGCACCTGGAGCTGGGGGCATCCCCTGGGCCATCACTTCAGAGGTACCCGAAGTGCGCTACGGTTAAACTGCTTTCTTAACCAAGAAAACAATCTTTCGCAGGTGTGCAAGTGCAACTTGCTGCTCTGGATATTTTCGTGCATTCAAGGTTAAACGTTTCTTTTTTTTTACAGTCTGATCTAGGTATATGAAATCCTTGCCTGTTGTGTTATTGCCCTAAAGGCCAACAGCTGAATGGGAAAGACTCAGTTGGTTAGTAATTGCGCTGTGGTGCGGGCAAACTCAAGCCTTTCCTGAAGCAATTTGTTAATGGGGCAGTGTGTGGCTCTGTGGGTTATCATGCCTTCCCTGTGACCATAAGGTGGCTGGTTTAAATCCTATGGTTGGCTGAATGATGTTATTGTTGGGCCTTTCAGAATGGCCCTTAACCCCCAGTTGCTGGAATCGGTTGACCCTGCTTCTCAGTTGTATGTTGTTCTGGATTACAGTGGCCACTTGATATGTAAATAAAAAGTTCTCAGAGGTAGCATGGTGTGGGTATGATTCCAGCTCTGTTAACTAGCTAACTATGCTTTTATAAAATGAAACCATGGTTAGCACTATTGCCTCTCACCTGTGGGACTGGGGTTCAAGTTTCAGCCCAGGTTCCATGTGTGTGGAGTTTGCATGTTCTCCCTGTGTTTTCGTGGGGGCTCCTCTGGGTTCTCCAGTTTCTCCCCCAACAGGTCCATGACATGCTAAGTTGAATTGGAGTTGCCAGATTGTCTGTAGGCGTGAGTGTGTATGTACCCTGTGATGGGTTTCTGCCTCATCCTGGGTTACTCCCTGCCTTGCGTCCGTTGCTTCCGGGATACGCTTCAGACCCCCGTTACCCGGCATAGGACAAGCGAGTATAGAAAGTGGATGGATGTAAAGTGCACCTCAAGATGAGTTAGACAAGAAACGCTTGTCTTTAGTAAAAATTGTTGCCGTTGGGCAACTGTGGTCTTTGCTGAATGAAAGTGCCTGCTTAAAATGTAGCAATCTGTGGGAGTAATATTATAGAGTTATTTAGAGGGATTACAGTGAGTCCAAGGCGTCTAATCACAATAAAAGTTTTTTGTATAGTTGCAGTGCATCACATGCATTTAGAAAATTTGCTTCATTGCCCTGCTACATCATATCTCACACCTTGTTTGTAATCAAAATCAGAATGGCATCTATTAGCCTTGTAAATTCATACATACAGGAATATGGCCTGGTTTAGTCATACTATTTTCTAAAAAGTCACAGAATTCTCTGTCTCACATAACTGCAGGAGATTATCTGGTCTCTCTTTTACCTCGGATGAGCTTTCTCAAGGTCACCTAATGCCTTCAGTCAGTTTGGATCTGCATTGGAATCCACAGTGGAGAAACACATTGTTTGGACAATGGGCCACCATGCAATTCAGCAATGTAGTAGATTAGATTCAGGTCTGATTGCTCGTCTCCCTTGCTGCCCGTGTCCGAAAAGCCCATAATCTTGAGGTGAAATGCAATCGGAAAGAAAACTACCCACAATGCACTCCTATATCATCACAGTGGGTCCGCAGGCACCATAATCCAGTATGATCTATGAGGTTCCTCATTCCAAGTTTATCAAGGAAACAGACGGGAGCTACAGATCGCCTTTAATATTTGATTTAGCATTTAAAGAGCTGGCAGGCTGCAGTATTTGGTGATCTGAATAGATTTGAGAAATATGAATACATAGATCTGAAACAGCAAATCCCCGTAATCTCACCATCTTCAAATATAGCTTTGCTATTGACAGTGTTAATCAATTAGGATGTTCGGATGGCACAGAAAGACTGAGAAGTTGATATCTATCCCTCTGGGTCTGTTTAGCTTAGTTTAGTATTAGCAATGGAGTTACTCAGATATTTTCATTTTAATTTAGTGAGGAACTAATGAAAATGCACAAAGCAGAGGGGGAAGAGTCTCTGTGTAATTATGTAAGGCTGAGCTGCGAGGCTCCTGAAGAGCTTGCTTTATCTTCGATTGCCATGTAGAGCAAGCGAGCCCCAGATTTCTATGCTGCCTGCCTAAGATAACAGATGCATATCTGCACTTCTCAAGGGCCGGGGATGGGCTAACGTTGAATGACCTTTCCTTGCCCTTGAAGATCCCATTTTTACAGGTCAACTTGAGCATGACGTGAATGTGAACAGCAGCTCTACAAATGAGAGATTTTAATGTGACGGTTCTTTGCAGCATTTGTACTGGGAGCAAAGGTCGGGTATGAAAATCAAAATATAAGAATGTGCAAAACTGGAAAGCTAGTGAGGTAGTGTTGAAACCATCTGACTGTTTTGTATTTAAGCATTGAAATGCATTTCGTTTAGTAGTGCAACCTTTACACCTGAGACAGGTACTGTGACTGTCAAAATGATTCTCCAACATTTATGATGGAAAGAGCGCCACCTGCAGGTATGTACAACAATGACAAGGAGGTGCTTGTGTCCCATGAGCAAAGGCATTTTTAAAAGTTCCCCTATGCTTCACTCACCACTAACTCCTTTCTGTTCTTCATTCCATCACTGAAAAAATGAGATCAGAAGCAAAATTGTTTATCCGCTTTGTTTATTCATTAGACATCAGTTGTATAAACATTATTTTATATATTTGTGTACATATGTGGGCGTGAACAGTACAGATAATATACATCTCAGTACGACGAAAGACAAAAGGCCACATTTTCAATTTGTCACATCTAATATTTCTAATGCCTCCATTGTTTAAACACGTATATGCATGTCAGAAGCACATACATATATAAATTTGCAATTTACTGCCTATGAAGACGCCATTATCATTGATTATTGTTAATTTAACCACACAGGTTACGTACTGTAACAAAAAAAAAATCCGTCAAGTTAATATCACAGGATAGAAGACACTGTTGGAGGGCTTCGGACAAACTGACACCTGCGAGATACACGGAGATAGATCGACGTCGCTCTTGTTACGTTACAGGTTTAAGCTGTTAGCGGGTCGCCACGGAGACTGTCGCGTGCGCGTAGCCCCCACCCCCGGCTTAGGAAAGGGGGGCCGAGTCACGTGGCGGGTCGGAGCGCACAGGATGCACGGGGTGACACAGGTGACACTAAGAACTACGGCGTATTCCAGACATCCACTCCGGCCATCTGTTTTACATAAGTACAAAATAAACCCCACTATAGCAAACCCGGGTAACCGGCGTGGCATTTGCGACCCACGTGAGTGGTGCTTCATTTCCCAAACGGCGACCGTGGCATTCAAATGACAGGCCATGACGGGGTCGATATTAACTGCCTGCTAGGTCGTCCTGAAAAGCATTCACATTTAACCATGTTTAATAAGTAGCGTTTCAGAAATTAAGTCGTGATTCAAAGTATTTAAATAAACCACATTGGGGAAAAACTACATTCACAACCGGTCAACCAAATCTTTAATGTTAACTTCAATTATTCTGTGCCCTATCTGTGTTTAAGAAAATAACAATTTAAATTTAAACGTGTATAGAAGGTTGATGTTAGGAACTCGTAAGCGAAGGTGTCATGGTGAAGTGGGTTTGTCTCAGAAATGTCCTTCAGCTTTGGGTTGGTGACTGTTGAACCGCGAAATAAAAAAAATAAAGTTTTAATTAAGTAATGTGAAAATAAACCTAACATATGAGAGTGATTTCCTTACCTTAATTAAATTAAGAAGTAATTGATTTTGTGAGTATAAGGAGACAGTTTATTCTGCAGTGCTGTGTTTGGCATACCTTTGCTGGGCTCTGTGGTTGGTGAACGTCCCTCACCAACCCTGTCCCAAACGTTTGCCTACAAATGGTATTCAACTCATTAAAAGGTAAAAAAAAAAGCATGAATAATTCAAATGATTTTAATTGTCTGTTTTTCGCAGCTTTGCATGCCTAATCTTCTCTAGCTAGCTGTGGTGCAGGAATTTAACAAGCGGTTAAGGAGAGAGAGCTGCGTTAAAAGGAATTGTTGGCCCAGCTACTAACACCAGCTACCCCCCGCCCCGCCCCGCCCCGGGGCCTGGCAGTTGGTACATTAGCACAGCCGTAGTGCTGATGCTGGTCCTGCGAAAGGAAGCGATCAGCAATGGAGGTAGCTGTCCTGCAGTAGCAGACGGCCGGGGTTTAGATTTAATTTCATTCAGGACAAGCTGGAGGAGCGCGCAGACGTGCACGCTGACAGCTGCTGGCAAAGGCAGGCACGGGGGCACTCGTGGCCTGCCAGCGTGGCCAGCGGCTTCCACAATCATCTCTGAGTACTTTTTTACGAGTGAATACTGGCACTCCCGTAGGAACCACAATACAAAACTGTGAAATGGCTCTGCTTCTGGTGGACAGTATAACATAAAAACAAAATTACAACAGACAGTCCATTCATTATTACTGTGACCTGAACAGTCAGAATTGCCATTTTGATTAATAAGCTGATCATCAGAATTTTGCTGAAAATAAGGCACTACATTTGGCAATTAAAATATATAGACGCACAAAATTCAGGGCTGTTGCTGAAAATGACTGTTTCGATATTTCAATTACTCAGCAGTGTTATTGCTTAAAATTATGCAGATTCACCTGATTCTCTAGTACCCCCCCCCCCCCCTCCTAGTTAGAGGTTCAACCAACAGATATTTGTACTTTACAAAGGCCTGCACTGCATTATTCAACTCACAATATTTGGAGTTTTTCCTCCAATACAGGAATGTACTCCTTATTTAATTGTTTTACGAAACATATTTCTTGAAATGTTTGCCATCGTTTTGCACAGGCAGGAAGCTGTTAGACGAATACCCTGCAGGCCAGGTGCCCGGAGGGGTAATAGGAGCTTCATTCAAATAGAAGCTTCAGTCTTAAATGGGGAACGTGGGTTTAATTTAATAAAGATCACTGACAAGCGTATCCGTGCTTCCTTACGCAAAGGCCGAGGGTTACACTACGTGGTATAGGCCCTAAGCTTCACAAAAAGGGACTGGATCACAGACGAGCACATGCACCAAATGCTGATCAGATCGCAGCACGTATACACAAGCAGAAAATCACTAGTAAAGGCTGCACTTTCTTCCTGGCAAGACCCTGCTCCACCCTTTCAAAACGCCTTGGTAAAATGCCTATAAAAATATCTCCGGTTTTGTTGCATAGTAACGGGCATACAACTTTCTTTGTTTACAGCACGCAACAGACAACGGACCTTAAGACGTCAGCAAGCATTCTGCATGGAACACTATGGGATTTATAACACATGCTGTCTGAGAAAAGGCCCAAATTGTGTGAGAGTTTTGGGTGTCTGATGCTCTGCCTTCACCTCCTGAATACACAGGGGTAGAGTTAGCGCCTCCACGTCTCTGCTAAATCGCCACGCTTGGGCGCAGTTGCAGCCTGTGACCTGTAGGGACACTCATGTGATCGAGTTTACACAATACTATGATACAATTCTGCTCCTTCCCATCCTCCTGAGCCCGGGAGGGAATGAATGTGCCACACGCGCCCACCTGCTCCACAGAACTGGGTTAGCAGCTGGTGGGCAGAATGACTAAAACCACATGGTGGGAGAGAAATGACTTCTTTTTGGCAGAGACAGGAATCCTCGCACTGCTGCTGGAGCGGGGCTTTGACCGGTGCTGCGACGCAGCGGTACCTATCTGCCGCCGCCTTCTCTATTTGTACCCCGCCGGGCAAGCGCGGCATTCCTTTTGCGAGGGCCGTTTTTTCGCCATTCGCCATTCGCAATTTACGAGAAGCGAAGCCGATGACTGACAGTGCGCGAGCCGCTCCTGTTGCTATGGGCACCAGGGACTTTAGCAGAGGGGTGCTGTGCTTCTTGACGGTGACTTCCTCCCGTCTTCCACCATCGAGCCACAACGGCCTGTACGCGGCAGCTGGTGACGCGGCCCTCCCGTGGAAACCCAGAAAAACCAGTATTCGCCATCTCAGCTCCACCCCAAGCCTTGACATTGCAAAGAAAAAAACTGTCTCTACTGGGCATCTCCGGAGGCTAGGGGGCACTATGTAGGAGGTGAAATTTGACATGAGCTTATCCGTTTATTGAAAGCAGGTAACGGAGGAGCATTCGCCACAAAGCATCATGGGAGGAGAAGGAGACCCAGGAGCAGAAGGGAAGCCCCGGCATATGCACCACGTTGGATAGGAGACTACTGCTGCTAGTACTGTTGCTAAGTATTTCAAAGGGACAGCCTACCTTAAAAACAAGAACTAAACAAATAAATAAATACATGCATAAATTAGGCATTTGCTTTAAGTATTGTATGGGTTGTATAGCTTTCCCCAGCTTTATGTGCTGCCACGGATTCTGCTCCCCATGGCGTAAACTGAGTTGTGGGGGCCGGGGTGGCGGGTTGGGGGGGAGCAGTGAGCGATGAGGATGCAGAGGATGTTTCATGTTTAGCCTCCACCATCAACTCCTGCTGACGTCCGGACACGTGTTTGCATATCGGAGCCATACCTGCCTACGATGCACAGTCTGTTTAAAGGGTCATACCCCACACAAGTGCTTAAGAACACAAATGTCATACATGACTTAGGATCGAAACCTCTGCCCTGACTTTTAATATGTTCTTGTGTGTAACATATATAATAAACGATAAATCACCCATATAATTGCAGATTTAGGAACACATCTGTATGGTTTGGCCAGCACAGATCAGGTTAAAGCTTCCCCTGAAAATGGAACATGCGCACACTGAGGTAGATGTCTTCCATAACAGTGATACAGCATCCAGATCATAGTAATAATAATCGCTATAAAATATTGCAAAATCAACTGTATGCAGCGCCAGATGCCCCGCAGGCGTGTCCGTGCTTCTGCGATTCCCCACGGCAGCATTCCCGTGAAGGAGAGGGGTTCCTTAAGTCACACTGCGAGCCCCGCCCCTCCCCCTCCCCCTCCCCCCCTCGCCCCCCCTGCCCCTCCCCCCCCCCCCCCGGCCCCCGCTCCCCGTCCC
>JAODKM010000001.1:29974496-29992382 GCA_026780845.1 Petrocephalus sullivani
CCGGCAACCTTCCACTTCATCCAGGCAAATTAAAAAAACATAGTCACATCGCAAAGAAATTATTAGAAACTTTAAAACAAGTCAGCTGTCAAATCAAATACCATCGTAGAAAACATATCATAATTTAAAAAAATAGATCTGACAATGTTAACCTCACTTATCAAGCGCCATAATGATTATATCTATATATATACATGTTTCTCATATGTATACATATCTACCAATGACTTGTTCCCACAATGTAGACTTTCACTATTGGTGCAGTTTCGAGTTATTGTCACAGAACAAGAACTTTAGTTTTCACCTGTTTACATGCCCTACTTCTCAAGCATGCAGTATGTTTTGGTACAGCACATAATATGCAATGTACAGCGCATTCTGACAACCCCCCGCGGGCTCCCACCGTGGCTCTTCTTCCCCCAGACAGAGTACGTTAAGGGTTTCCATGTTCAGCAAGTAATGTACGTGCTCGCTGATTCAAGTAACTTTTTCAGTATGTCCCCGGTTGCTCCTCGCCGCACATCCTGGATGCCTGTCCGTCGTCCTCGGCCCACATGGCCTTACCGTCTGCATCGACGCGCGGTGGATAATCCACGCCGGACATAAGAGCATCTCGCAGCCCGGGTCTCTCGTGACATTAATGCTCGCTAATGTTAGCGGACTGTCTGTTAGCTTGTCGGCAAGGAGGGAAAATTAAACGAATCGAGGTCTTTTGCCAGATGGTAAGTCATTTTTGGGGGGGAGGGGGGTGCGTCGAGAACATGTTTCTCTTCATAATCTGTGGGTTCCGTAGGGGCGATATGGAACATAGGCTGGCCTTCCATCTCCTGCAAATCAAAAGAAAACATGGGACTGGGTCCGGATACAGTGTGGAAAAGCAGTGTTTATTTCCTAAGTGCAGAGGTGGGTAATCCAGGCCCAGAGAGTAGAAGTCCAGACCAGGATTTCATTTCAACTAACCAGTTGGTCTGGACTTTTGCTCTCTGGGCCTGGATTACCCACCTCTGCCGAAGTGCAGCCCATTCCTGCCAGAGGCATGGCCACCGCTTCCCATCGGAAGTTTAAAACACCCCAGTTTCTATGGTCAGAGAGCCTGGCTCGGTCAGCGGCTCAGAGATGCCCGTGCATCTTACGTCAGTGTTGCTTACAGATTCCAGTTCCTGGGTCCCGAGCCTACACTTCTAAATCCCTCAGCTCAGTTCTGCTTTGATAAGATGGGCCTCTGATCTTATGGTACCATTAGCCCTCTACTGCCAGGATCAGTAGCCCATACTCATAAGAACAGTCAAGTTGATGTGTGCTTGGCCACGCATTGGATAAGGGAAGGAACCAGACTTCATGAAACTCTATGAGATCTGTTCATTTGTTCTTTTGCTCAGCTTGTCGCGGTGTGAATCTTTCTTGCGGCACGTCATCCACACCGATCAGCATGCTTACGGGATGTTAGTTTCACACCTCAAATTTGCTATCACGGCCTCACGTTGCCCGCCGACCCCTCCCATCCCCCAGGCCTGCTCCACAACAGAACCAGAACCAGGCTGAAGGATGCCTCCCGGTTGTTTACACCACCTACACTCTGCTGCCTTCCAGGTGTCCAGCGAGTGCCGGCGATGGAAAAAACAGCCATCGGCGCAAGACAGACCTACTAACATCTCCGACATGTGAACAAATTAAGCCTCAGGGAGCTTAGAGTATTTACCAGCACATGCTTTTCCTCAGCAGCCGTCTGGTGAATCAGTATCTGTTTGATCACTTCTTAAAGGATGTTCTTATGGGACTATATTAAATACTAAACATTCTCCTCATCAGTCAGACTGCACAGAGCAAGTCCTGGTGGTATTTTGACTGAGTTTCTATGGCACCATCGGTCTCTGTGGTTTAAATTATATCTGTATAATGTCATTCTTTGTGTCACTGTTGCTATCAGTCTATGGCCTTTCAATCGCCTTAATAACACGGGTCCCATGGGCTTTATGGCACTGTAAGTCACATGGTCCAATACTCAAAACATGATCAGGAACCAAGTGGTCTCACATAATGGCTGGTCATCAGTCCTGAGGCTAAGCAGTATTCAATAAGTCATAAAATGTAAAAAAAAAAAAACAAGGCGTGTTTGTCACACATTGCCACCATGAGATACATTTCCTATATATATATATATATATATATATATATATATAGTGTGTGTGTGTGCAAATATAAAATTATATCATAATATAACATAGCATATACTCCAGCAAGTATCCCAGAAAGCCATCTACAGCCTACATGAACACACTTTATCATACAGCAAGACTGTACATGGCCCAGACATGTGACCAGACTTCTGCTTATTTTAAATGTGTATGATAAATATTAATAATGCAACCTCAAGAATGTGTGTTCTCCTATACAGATTACAAAATGATCACTCTGAGTCTGTACCCAAACAATGTAAATGGTGAGGAGTATTTCTCTGAGATGCAGCTCCTATGGCCGATGAGGTGGAGCATTAGTAGACATAATTTGGTCAATATAACTTTGATAAAACTGCCAGATTGGCAGAAGGCATTACCTCAGCCATCAGGCAATGGACTTGAAGATGCAAGCTGTGCAGAAACACAGACGTGAGTCATTTACATTTCATTAAGGCAATAATTACTACTAGCCTTTAAGCTTCAGAACAGCATTTTGTATTTTGAAGGACTTGCTAACATGTTCTGTGATGCATCAATTTAGCTCTTTCATTTCTCTGCTTCTTAAGTGAAGCACGTTCTCTTACAATATTCACTAAGCTACTTTTCAGCACACTCTCCTATTAGATTGGTATTCAAACATTTCCCAGAAGTCTTTCCCACCCAGGGGCAGTGGTGACCTAATCATGAGGGAAGCACACTTGTGATTGAAAGGTTGCTGGTTTGATTCCCCGACCAGCAAGGTAGCACTGCAGTACCCTGAGCGAGATACTGCTCCCTGGATGTTGAATTAGCTGCCCACTGCCATGTCACGTATGAGTTAGATGCAGAGGACACATTTTCTTGATGCATGGTGTGTCAGCGAAGACAATTAATCACCTTTCACTTCACTATTGTTGTTTAAGTGTGACTTTAAGCTGAATTACACTGTAACATGAAGTACGGGCCTTGCCTCACATCTACTGGGTTTCTGGGCCAGTCCAAAACCATGCCGTCTATGAACTGCCCATAGTGTGTGTATACCTGTGCTTGAATGTGCCCTCAAATGAGAACCTGCCTAGAATAAGCGCTTGGAAGATGCATGTATTTCTGTAAATTAAGGTGAAAATACGAATCAAATATCACTGAGATCTCATTATAAACGTCTAGTCGTTAATAAACGCAAATTAATACTGTTCGGTTGGCTAATTGCGTATGTACTCCCTAATCTTCAAAATAAGGAATTAAAATTGACGCGCTGGAAGAAGTGTCAGAAAGATTTAGAGCAACTCGATTCAAGTCTTTTTTTTTCCGAGTAAACACTGCCATCTAGCTACCACAGGAACACATTAAACACGCACAAATTGCTGTCTATAAAATTATCACCCATGTTGTATTTCTTCGAATGAAACAATATTAAATGCGCATTAGTTCCCGCATATAATTTTAACACAGTCCTTTATATAACAGGCATACTTAATGGTCTATAATACTTTGGGCTGCATGAATGTATGTAAAGTAGAATCGTAAAACAAACCGTCTTCAGAGAATCTTTTTTTACAATAAGACGCATGAAACAGCACCAGTGACTTGAAAGCCATTCATTACGCCACCGGGGTCAGTGTGTAATATTAGGGTGTTTTATTCGTGTGAGTTTCCCTTGCATGCTAGACATTATTTACGTGCCTGTGTAATGGCGACGTGCTGAACACGATCTGTAAGTGGCCACTGCAGACCGAGGAAACCGTGACGCCAGGAATCTCAGCAATCGCGTTTTTTTACATGATAAATATTAAGATTTGGCTACCAAATTCATTTTGTAGTTCTAACGATTGGAGAACTTTCACATACGTGGTCAGCCAGTTTAAAAATATTTTAATCTTTACTTAACTAATAGGTAGAATGAACATATACGGCGGCAGCCAGTTAAAATATTTTAAATTAATTCATATGTAAAAATTATGCCTCGGAGTCCTTGAACGTCATTTCCGTATCACGTGACTCGTTTTTTCTTTACGTTACGTGTTTGCTCAGCATCAGTGACATTAAGTTATTTAAATTGATGTATAGAAGCAGAATTATTCTAATTTATATCATATTCATTTAACTTTAGTTTTGCTGGATCGTGGACTTCCGTAAATGCCATTTTATCGCTTCATCGTAAATCATGCACGAGTGTTATATACTGTTCCATTTCTGCAGTTTGGATTATAGCTAGTGCTTTACTTGTTACCTATAAGGTTTGAAGGCATATACCTCCACTCTTTATTTATTTATTTATTTATTTTTGTTTGTTATTCTCCATATTCTCCGTAAGTTAGATCACTAATAGCAATGGTTGTGTTTCTGAAACACGTTCATTGTGGCCGTTAATGTTTTTTTTCGCACTGCCTCATGACATTGTGTTTTCAGAGTAACTGCATCTGTCCGGTAATTACTCAAACGATATCTAGTTATGAACGAGCTATCTTTAGTCGACGACCGAAAGACGAACAATCTGGAAGGTTGCTATAGAAACATGACGGCCTTTAAAAGCTTCTACGGCAGGATTTCGTCGATCCACAGAGTGGCGCTGTGAGCTTTGCCATCTCGTGCATCCATCATGAGTGTAATAACAAAACGGCACGCTGTTTATCAAGTTATGGATCTAATCGATGTGCATATTAAACAAATACTCAAATTGCATGTATTTCACAATCATTATTATTATTGCCATTTTATTATTACTTGTATAATATTAGTTCCATTTAACGCACTAAAGTAGTATGACCGTTTAAAGGAAAATTAAAGGAATTTATTTTTCCCGGGAATGTAAGGAATGTAAACAATGTCAGTAATTTATATGCATCACGTACTGCAGATCGAATGCATTGCATATCACCACAACAAAATCTATCAAAAGTGCTAGGAATCAACATTTGACGGCAAAAGTTTTGTTTCGAGAGCAGTCTGCTCTGGGGGCTGGGGGAAGGTTGGATGTCCAGGCAACAGCTGCTTTTTGACTGCAATCTGCGGTCCTCGAAGGACACGCTATCCACCGCGATATAAACGACAGTGGCATCGTTGCAAGAATGCGTCCGCCTGGGATAATTCCTTAGACCTGTCGCCTGGGGTATAATGCCTGTATAATGACAGTCATGGAAAATACGTGACCGAGGGAGACGTGAGGAAAACAACAGAGGTGGCGTCTCCCAGTGACCTTGTCCACACTAAACTGCACAGACCACAGGACCAGGAGCCGGTCTAACTGAATTGGTGTTACCCTCGTTCTCTGTACCAAGCACGCAAATAACATGCATATATCTTACTAACGGGTAGCTTCTATCAGACGCCTTATACATTTCTAAAAACGAAAGTAGTGAAGTCGAGAAGTAGGACCTATGTGATGATTTGCACACGATATGCACATTTGCAGGTAACTTTACCCATTGAATATGACGAGCATATAGGACAACAACTAATTAACAGCGCCGCTTCATTTATCGGTGTAATAAACAACGGTGTCTGTTAAGGAAAGAATTCGATCACATTAAGAATGCAGGATCAAGACACTGCATATTTAAGCAAAGTGCTGAATTAGGATGTACTCACAGAAACGCACGTTTCTTTACTTCATTTTTGCTGTGGTGAACAATCATACATCAGTCAGCTTGCCCGTGTACACTTTGTTTGGGCTACAGTTTGTGTATTTGAATGCCTCGTAATCGTCTGTATCCAGGTAGTCGGACTTCGCGAGGGAAGGCTTGCTGTCACTCTTTCTGAATTCTCCGAACGAGGGCTGCTGCTGTCCACATGTTACATGCGTGTACTCAAATTGCTCCTCATGCTCCGTCTCTCTGTGGTAGAAATAGTTGAAATTTGAGACGATCACAGGGACGGGCAGAGCGATGGTAAGCACACCGGCGATGGCACACAAGGAGCCGACTATTTTGCCCCCGATTGTGACTGGGCACATGTCCCCGTAGCCCACAGTAGTCATGGACACCACAGCCCACCAGAAAGCATCGGGAATACTGCTGAAGCCCGACTCGGGGTCGTCGGTCTCAGCAAAGTACACCGCGCTTGAAAACAAGATGACCCCGATGAAGAGGAAAAATATCAAGAGACCCAGTTCTCTCATGCTAGCTTGGAGGGTCTTTCCAAGGATCTGCAGACCCTTCGAGTGCCTGGAGAGCTTGAAGATCCTGAAGACACGCACCAGACGGATCACCCTCAGTATTGCCAAAGACATCGCTTGTTGCCCGTTCCCTTGATGTTCTGCGAGCTCCAACCCCAGCGTGATGAAATAGGGCATAATAGCCACGATATCGATGGTATTCATAATGTTTTTGAAGAAGGCGGGCTTGCTGGGGCAAGCAAAGAACCTCACCAACAGCTCGAAAGAGAACCAGATGATGCACAGTGTTTCGACAATGAAGAAAGGGTCTGTGAACGGGTTTGGCTTCTTCATGTGGGTAGTCCCGTTCACATGAAGGAAATCCTCGGGGTATCTGTTTTCCTCCCTGAACTCCGGTAGGGTTTCTAAGCAGAAAATCACAATTGAAATCAAGATCACAAGAACAGAAACTATTGCAATTCCCCTGGCCGGTCCTGAGCTCTCGGGATATTCAAACAGGAGCCAGACCTGACGCTGGAATTCGTTGTCTGGCAAAGGACGTTCTTCTTCTTTGATGAACCCTTCGTCTTCCTTGAAATTTTCGATGACTTCCTCTCCCAATTCGTAGAATTTAATTTCCTCCATGAATATGTCCACGGGTACGTTCACGGGTCTCCTGAGCCGTCCCCCAGACTGGTAATAATAAAGGATGGCATCAAAGCTGGGTCGATTCCTATCAAAGAAGTATTCGTTTCTTAGCGGATCAAAGAAACGCATTCTTTTTCTCGGGTCCCCCAGCAAGGTGCTGGGGAACTGGGCAAGGGTTTTAAGTTGAGTCTCGAAGCGCAGCCCGGAGATGTTGATGACCACCCTCTCGCAGCATTCTTGGTCCGCCTGCTGTGGATCATAGACATCTTGGGACAGGGCTGCAAGTGCCACAGTCTCATCCAGATTTTCTGCGGGCACCACTGTCATCTTTCCCCCCCTGAAGGGTAATGGTACTGGATCCACGGGTCCGTCCTCGGTTTCTCCCCTCTCGGTGTGCGCCCTGGATGTCTGGGAGAACTGGTTCAGTCACTTGTTGTAGAAGAGAGCGCCCGGTCTCCGTTTGCGCCTTCCCTTACCGGTGTCCGTCTTCCTTCTGCAGGCACAATGTCTGTGCTCTCATTTTTTGTTTTTGTTTTTTTCCTCCGCAGGTTTACTTAGATTATCCCATCACCTTCTCCACGCTGGCAGTCTGGACTATTGGCTGTCACATTCACAGCATTTTAAGCAGAAGCGCCCTCCCTAAGTGGGCTGACGTGCGGACGCTCTCTCGCTGAACAGAAAACACACACGCATGTTCCTCAGTGTGACAGTAATGGCATTTAAACGCACCAACTACAGCAGCATTACATCGCCGCGGCTATTTTAGAATGACTCGATCAATCTTCAAAACACAGAACTTATTCATTTCCCCCGAGTCTTTGTTGTTAACTAAATTTCGACTGTTCAAGGTTAAAATAATTTGTTTACATGCAGTAATCTGTTGTTGCAAAAGGATTTTAAACAACTGTTTCGTTGTTTAAAAGCGGACTAAGCTGTTATATAAATAACATGCAAAACGTGTAAACAGTGGTAATCTGTTAAACGCTTACACTTAGGAACGGTTCTTTCAGAACTACATAACTTTAAGGTGTGTGATCAGTTAGTTTTTTTTTCTTTAGAAATTAGGACCGCTGAAAATGAAACAATACCTACCATGTAGGGCACTCCTCGCTTTCGCTTCGGCGAAGTCCTCCATGAGATTTTATATATAACACTCCTATATGGCTGTCACGACATATATATCGTGATAATACCATATTGCAGTTCCTTATACTAGTCCCACACTTGTGATCGTTTTAGTAAGACGCTTAATTATAAAACACTAAATTGAGAGTTAGAATTTTAAATTCTAAAGGCATACATTGTACGGCTGTGTTGGGAATGTCGCCCTTTGTAGCCGTATAATAAGAGAGGCATATTAAAAGCCTGACCGTTTTAGGGGAATGCTGTGGGGGGAATTAAGGGCTGAATGGTAAACGTATGACGTAAACCCTTAAAATAGCATTATTTCTCCAAGGACTTCAGGAAAATTTCTTTTCCCATGGAATGACTTAGGGTAAAAATGGAGAAAAAGAGGACGTTTCTGCCGCTTGGGGACGTAGTGCTTCATTCAGAAAACAAACTTTCCTTTTTGGTATTTCATTGGCCTTGTCCCTGCCGAATGCAGAGCATTACAGAGACTCAAGGGTGGAGAGCTGGTTTGACACTTACGTTTCGTTACCAGCAATACTTTCTCTTAACTATACCTAAATCACTTCGTATTGGAATATACATATAAAGTCGTATATGTATTTTTATCTTTCATGTATCTCAATGTCATCTTCATTCACTATAAATAGAATACTGAAATGCAAATATCACAGCATTGTTCTACACTATACCCAGATCAGAAAAAAACTAATTAGAAGGCATAAAACTATAGATATCTTATAAACCCCTATTACTTGTAGTGGGAAAAGGCTAATGGTCATTGCGTTAATAGCAGTTCTATTACACAGAGTTATTAACTGTAACTTTACTGTCAGTAATAGTGAAAGTGTAATCATGATACATGTAAGCATATTTGTGCTGTACAGGCTGCCTAACATTTTCTACACACTTATTTAATACACACAAACATGGTTCCAACATTTATTTACAACCACCGTATTATAAAGGACTGCAAAGGAACACTAATATGTGTTAACCATCTGCTAATAAGACAACTTTAAAGCTACTGTGTGTTGTGCAGATTTTCATACAGTTTCACAGTTTTGTTCATAACTGAAGATAGCTGTACCGCAGATGCCAACGTACTTTAGTGTTATGGCCGGGCATGGTAAAGGACAGACCATCCACCTTGTGGTATTATTACACAAAACACAAAGAGAGAAACCGGAAACAAAGGGATCACTAGGGGTAAAAACTAAACTAAGGCAGGCGGCGACACCAGGAACAGCCATTCTGAGGGTAGGTAGGAACACAGGATGCTACAGTTACTAGCACAGGGTACCTTCAACTAAGAAGCCAGCAACACAGGGAAACAGCCACAATGAACTACGAAGGAACAGCACAAGAACATTGAATACAATGCTGGCAAGACACGACGCAGCACAGATAAGAACCATAACTAAATCAACCAACACTAAGGGCACGAACAGAGTAGACACCAGGCACAGGCAGGGTAACCAAAAACACCATATAGACACCAAGGGATAAAATAAAACCAAAATGTAGCACAGAGGCCACAGGCCGCCCCCAAGCTCATGATAGGAGGGGGGGCAGTTTCCAAAGCCACATACTCAGCCCACTGAGCTACGCAGCAGCCCTGGAAGCAGGGGAAGTCACTAGAGGAATAGCAAATGGAGAAAAGACACACGGGGCAGGGCCAGACGGTCACCAACCCCGACACTTTGGCACGTGAACTCTCCTACTGTAGTGTCTGTCTCGTTAAACAGAGAAAAGGCCCGCGAGGAACAAGCGATGTCCCAGAACAACCCGATAACCTACATTTTTCACCACTGTCTGCATCATCACAATAGCATAATAAAAAGTTCCGGTGAGGTCGCCATCTGTCTTTGACCTTGCTAGGTTAATTAACATGAATGAATCTTATCTAAATCTAAATAAAATTTGCAAGGTAAATGATTATAGACCCGGTAGATGTCTGCAGTTCCGACCGTGGCATGTAGTTATCAGTAATGACTTGTTTAATGCACGGTGATATCATTCTGTTTTCCATACAACTCTTCGCTGCAATATTTCCCTGTAAAAATATTATAATAGTGTTAACAGACTACAGTGCCATAAATAATAATGGGATACAGCTAAGAACAAAGATATTCTGCTAGCAGGATGTGCATGCTTTGCATCGCGTATGACATATTATGCATGCCTTAATGTTCTTTGCATTTCAAATGTAAAAAAAATGTGACTGCATGTGATCTTCCATTGAAAGCGTCAGTGTAAACATGGTGCCAGGCTTGTGTTATACAGAAGCATGTTGCGAAATGGGGGAGGATGCATCGTTTTATTTTGTGAGCCTTGTGGGGGGGGGGATGGACTACCAGACCTTATTAGGGCTGTGACTCTCCTCTGGGTGTGCCCCCCCCCCCCCCCACACACACACACACGCACACACACACACACATACTGTACAGATGCTCAGCACCCAATCAGCATGCACTACTTATGTTTCTAATGTCTACTTATTTTTTAAATTATTATCTTATTTTTAATATTTCTCTGCACTGCTCTTCATCACCCCACACTGTCACCTTTTATTTCTGTGTGGAGGGCACTGGAATGAAAAGGGTGTGATAGAGTTTGTCTATCACTGGCCACCCCCCAAACGAAAAGAGACTTGGGCTATAGACCTCCTGCCACCAATGGGCAATCACATAAGAAACTAAAAACTCAGAATCTGGGGGAGGATTTGGTATTTCTTTAGGGGGCGGTCTCCCTTCAATCCCCTCCATGAATATATTTCACATTGCAGACTCCCTGAAACTGCTCTGTGGACCCCTAGAGCACCCCCGCCCTGTGATGAGTCACTCTCAACCAGCCGGAGGCTACCTCCAAGTCACAGAAAGTAGCACGACAGCGAGCCATACCAGGCTGGCTCACAGCACACGCTTTGTAATGGTGTGAGTTCCACGATGCGTGTCCCATCTCTTCCTTCCAAATACAGGGCCACCAGAAGGATTTCCAGTTAGGTATTAAAAAGCCATAAAGGCTTTTGCATGTGCTGGGCCACGTAGCTGTGATGATAAGCTTCCTGGCAGCGCTCACCTTACACATGCCACTGCTTCCTGTTACCACCAATGAGTCAATAACACAGCATCTCCAGATCTGGGGTGGCACGGTGGGCAGCACTGTTGCCTCACACCTCCAGGGCTGGCAGTGTGGCGTTGGTTTCATCCAGGTTCTCCCTTTTCCTACTGCAGTCCAGAGCCATGCAGGTAGGTTAATTAGCTTCTCTAAACTGCCCGTAGTGTGTCAGTCTGGACCCCGTGATGGGCTGGCATCCCAGCCAGGTCTTTCTGCAACCCTGGATGACCTGGGCGAACGGTAGGAAAATGGGTGGATGGGTCAACAGATTGATATTTTTTATCGCCTCTACTCTTACTCTCTGTTCAAGGCCTTATAGCACTGTGTAATGGCAGAGCCACAGCTCTGGGCTCACTCTGCCAGCTCTTTGTCGGACACACTCGTCAGCTATGGGTGCCCCGGAGCCTCTCCAGAACGTACCCTGAAGTTGTGGAAATCGGAAGTGTAGTGAAGACAAACTCTACTGAAACCTAACCGTCAAGCCGACTTGATAACTCCAGCGGATGCACTTTCTCTGGTTGGGTGGTTACATTACATGTCCCAGTATGGCTAACAGGGAGCTGATCCCTGTTCAACTTCAGCTTCAGGTTTCATGTTGTCAAAAGCACTGGGTAAATGCTAATACAACAATTAAACAGCTGGTTTGATATAGCCAATGTCACACCGAAGGTAATGTCCAGTTGTAGGAAAATCATTATTATTATCTGTTTTCTGTAACCACTTGTCTTGTTCAAGGTCACTGGGGCTGGAGCCTATAGGTACAAAGCAGGGACCAACCAAGGATGGGACACCAATCCATCACAGGGCACACTCACACACTATTCATTCACCTATGCACACCTATGTGCCATTTGATAACTCCAATTAACCTCATCATATCTTTAAACCATAGGGGAAAAGCCGAGTACCTGGAGGAAGCCCCATGACAACACAGGGAGAGCAGGCAAACTCCACAGACATGGAGCCATGGCAGAGACCTGAACCCTGGGTTCACCTGTGCCTAATTCCCAAAAGCCTCTTGTTCTTCCTCTACGTTCATTCCTGTGCTGATGCCGAACACAGCTGTGTGATTCTATGACACCCCATCTCTCCTCTACACCCCAGATAGCTCTGTTCCTTTGCAAAATTGAGCTACAGTGTTAATGGGTCCTTCTGGCGGAGTGTCTGGCCGTGAGGGGCCTCATTTCACTGGGTATAAGAAGTGTACACACCCCGGGTTAAATGCCAAGTTTTTGTAATGTAAAAAAATAACACCGTAATAAATAATTTCAAAACTTTTCCCACCTTTAATGTGACCTATAACCTGTACAATTCAATTGAAAAATAAATAAATCTGTTAGGGAGGGGAAATATAAAAAATAAAAAATGTACAATAAGCTGGTTGCATAAGTTGCGTAACTCTGATCAACCCCAAATAAAGTTCAGCTATATTTGACACTTACTCTGTTGCATCCTACAGCAAAAGCCATGGTCTGCAGAGAGCTTACAAAGCATCAAAGGGATCTCATTGTTGAAAATCACCAGTCAGGAGAAGGGTACAAACAATTTCCACGGCATTAGATATACCATGGAACACAGTGAAGATAGTCATCAAGAAGTGGAGAAAATATGGGACAACAGTGACGTTACCAAGAACTGGACGCCCCTCCTAAATTGATGAAAAGACAAAACAAAAACTGGTCAGTTTGTTTGCTGAAGGAGCTGCAGGAAAAAAATACATCAGGTCTGCCAAAAGCTTGTGGAAAAATGTGTTATGGTCTGATGAAACCAAGGTCGAACGTTTTGGCCACAGTTCCAAAAGGTATGTTTGTCACAAAAACAGTTCTTCCCATTACCAAAAGAACACCAAACCCACAGTGGAGCATGGTGGTGGCAGCATCATGCGTTTGGTTTTTTTTTCTTCAGCTGGAACTGGGGCTTTAGTCAAGGTGGAGGGAATTATGAACAGTTCAAAATGCCAGTCAATTTTGGCCCAAAATCTTCAGGTGTCTTTCACCACAATAATGAGCCCAAGCATACACAGAAAAAATGGCCTCACTGGAAGAAAGCTAAACTTTTGGAATGGCCCAGCCAGACCCCAGACCTAAATCCTATAATAAAAACTGACAATCTGTGGGGTGACCTGAAGAGGGCTGTGCACAGGAGATGTCCTCACAATCTGACAGATTTGGAGTGTTTTTGCAAGGAAGAATGGGCAGATATTGCCAAGTCAAGATGTCGCATGCTGATAGACTACTCAAAAAAACCGAATGCTGTAATTAAATCAAAAGGTGTTTCATCAAAGTATTAGTTAAAGGGTGTGCATACTTATGCACCCAAGTTCTTGTATGTTTTTCATTTTTTATATTTTTCCCCCTAACAGATTTGCACAGGTTATTGGTTACAATAAAGGTGGCATTTTAACAGGGGTGTGTACACTTTTTATATCCACTGTAATATGTTGCCACGGGGGTCAGCGTCCCACTGGGAGGCATACAAACCTCTAATGGGAAACTCAGCCTCCTGGGAGAAGTATGTCGGAGTCATATAAGGTGCTAACGCCTGCACAGGCCTCTCTTCAGCTCACCCGCGCACCGTCGGCTCCGGTTAGCCAAAACGCGTCTGCCATTGGGCGGAAAGCCAAGAGAGAAACGAACAAATGGGAGAAGAGCGAGGCCCCGCTTTGTGGTTTATAGGGTAGAAATGATGCATAGTGGCATTTTTGCAAAAGGAGGTAAGATCAGTGGACTTGGTCACTTTTTATAAGGCATAAAAAGAGTTTCGGCCCAATGCCCCTTAAATGGAAAGACGGAGATTGTCTTACTCTCTCTCCCTGTCATCTGCTCTTTCCTCGGGTGGAGGGCTATTGGCACAGACGTGGAGTGGAGATCAGTGAAGGCTCCGCGGCCCTGGGCGAAATAAACCACGTAGTACTGAATATGTAGTACACTTCATGGCCACGCAATGCACACATATGTAATCCTGTCATTATGGTGCGACACCAAGTTTTCCTCCCTAGAGATTTCGCCCATCAGAAAGTCATTACCCACCGGGACTCGGGAGAATTAAACATACAGCAGAAGTCATTATTCTTTTAGGATTGTTAACCTCATGTAATTGCCTGAGGCGGTTCAAATGAACTCTATTTATCACTTTTATCAGATCAAGTTCCCGAATGGTGAAAATACACATCCCATAGAGATGTGAAGCAGCCCCATTTGAATGCATAAACCTTCAGGACTGTTGAGGAATAATCTCTGCATCACTGGCATGAGCAGCGTTCTCATGCATGAAGGTAGGAGCAGCAGTGCTCAGCACATGAGACAACATCAATGTGGCTACCAAGAGTGGGCCTTGTTGGCAGCTAAGTCCTGCCACCTCGATCAAGGCCGGCTCGCGGCTGACTTTGTTAAAGGCTTCGGTCCTGCATGTCGTGAACATTAACTCATCGGTTAATGGATACCTGTTGCGAGTTTTCATATCGATTTTGAGATGAGGAAGTTCACTGTCTCACCCACCTATCTGCAATGTGTAATAAGTTATATATAAGTTTCTGTGGATGCATGTTTCGAGAGGTCCAAGTCATGTGACCGATTCGAACGCAGACGGAATCCGTGCTACGGGAGGAACGTGATTGCTATTGTTTTGTTGTGGGGGTTTCGATTGGCTGCGCAGCCTTGGCCGGATGCTCTCTACGTGCCGCCTACGGTACGCCTGCGGTTCGTGGGATGCCAGCAGCGAGGGCGGTGCGGATCCGCAGCTCTGTGTCAGTCCTCAGGCCATTACAGGAGGAGCCAGTGACCTTGACGTGTGGGTATCAGGTGGCACCTCCCCTGCAGGACCTTCCGGGCATCCAGGCAGGTGCCTGGGTTTCGTGGACGGTCGAGTCTGTGGCTAAAATTAGACTGAAGATTGAAGGAAAATTATTTTAACATTGGGAATGCCGTTCTGTGGACCTCCATCACGTTCATATAAAGGCTCGTCAAGGAATATGGCTGTTCTTCTCCATGTCTGCTGCTGTTTATTGTAGAGATGAGTGTAAAACCCTTTGGTGACGGTGGGAATCCCACCACACGTAACACCCATGGCACTCACCTGCTGATTGGCATTCCTATCACAAGTGTAGTTAGTGATAATAAGCTCTAGTCACAGGACGAGCAGGTCACACGTGCTTGTGCGTCCCAGTGGGGGCGGCCAGTATCAGCTTCCATACCTTGGCCGTTTATCGAACCCAATGAGAGCAGCAGCTGAATAGATATTTGATAAACTTCCTACTCGAGCAAGGCTCTTCTTGTCCACAGTTTGCAGTCTGAAACCGATCTTGTGGTTAATGACATTCATTTTGATGTTTTTATAATCATGGTGTCATGGTCACCTTACACCTTCGGGGTTAACACCCCCCTCCTGCATGCATGTTGCCCACAGACCAGTTTGAGAGTTTGAGATTGGGGTGGGCACAACTTAATAATTTGAGTAAAAAGTTCTGTTTATTGGGTGGATGAATGAAGCCAAATTAAATATGGGGGGGGGCACATTCCCCCCACTCACCATGATTCCTACACTCCTGTTTCTGATGGATTTACATTTGAAATACACATGACCTTAACCAGGATAAGAGGTTGGAACATAGATGGATGGATTGGAGGATGGATGGATGGATAGATGGAAATTTGGTTGAATTCCTCTATTAATTCTTCCTCACAGAACTTAAAACTAGTCCCTGTTAGCTTAGCTGATATTGTCATCTGGCCAAGCATTTATGGGAGAGACACCAGCCGTGGGATCTGCTTGGTATGCCATGGGTGACCAATGAACCACGTGCTTGGCTGGGGCAGAAGCCAGCCCCGGAATATGTATCATCCCAGTCTGTTTACAGGAGCAGGAAGTAAGGAAGATGAAGTGTTACCGTGGCAACCTGCCAAAAGCTGACCACAATGCAAAACTGACCAAACTGAGCCAGAACACGTGTTTTCCTCTGTGTGTCCATGTGCCATAGTCTCCATGGTCACTTTCAGTGATTGACAGTGGTTCCAATCCACTACAGCCAGTGTTGGCTGCTTGTGAGCTTCTCAGTCATTGTACCACGAGTACGGCCTGACAGCCAGTTAAAAAAGGTGAGCTGCACATCCAGGCCCATTGGCTGCTGGCATCTGCAAGACACTTTGGCACCTCAGAAAAGAAAAATAATACGGAAATCAGATCTTTATCATCAGGGAAAACCTATTAAAATCTAGGTCTAGATTTAAAAATTCAAGTTTTAATTGAAATTGACAGAGGGGACTCTTTTTAAGGTGTTAAATTTTAATATTTTTCTTTGTGCAGGGCCAAAGTAGGGACACGGATACCCTGGCAGATTCAGAGTGCCCAAGCACTTTACAGGGGGCCTTAAATACATAAGTTATAAAATTATGTAAGGTAACTACTTAAACCGAGAAATAATACACATCCACTATCGTGAATATCAAACAAGTAATTATGCCATAACAGTATACAAATGTCAGACAAATGTAACCTGCTACTCCCCTCTTTAATGAAAGGATCGATCCGAACGCGCCTAATCAGTCATATGATACACTGAAAATGAGAGTAAAGTGGGGGGGGGTGTGTGATATTTTGTCAGGGGGCCCAGAATTTCTAGCTTTGCACCTGACCCTATACTGGATATGTTGCTGGAAGATGACTGAATGGACAGATGGATGGATGGATGGATGGATGGATGGATGGACAGATGGATCGATGAATGGGTCCTCTCTCCAAAAAGCAAATAACGCAGTATGTGTGGGGCTCAGTAGGGGGCTGTACATGGTACACACTGCAGGTAAGGAGCGTGTTCACACCGCACGCATGCTGCTGCTTTCATATGCGATCCAGTCTGATAGCATCATGAAATATTCATCAAAGAACACGGTATATGTATGCTAGCCATTAGCGTACCTAAAAGCCGTCATTAAAACCACGCCACGGTTCAGCAGCGGCGGCAGCGGGAATGAGCCCGCCGGCTTGCCCCCCCCCATACGCACAGACACACACACGCACACACACCTTGTCGTCTGCTCAGCGGCGCGACTGTTTGCGGCGGCGTTCCGCTTTTCCATTCGCTCACCGCATGCCACGGCGTCCCCCCGAAGGGTGCCGATAAATACCTTCGCCATAAGCAGGTGCCCCGTCGTCACACTGTCCCAGGGTCACCTGCAGGGGGGTGGTTATGATGCGAGCTAGTTGGAGTGCCGGCTGCTATGATCGTGAGTCCACCGGGACAGTAATGCCATGGGCCGACCTCCGGAGACATACCGTCCGGAGCAACACCGCGCTAAAAAGGCCCATATTTTTAGAGGCCTGACTGTCCACACAGCCCAGCTGTAATAAAAGAACCCAGCAACGGGCCTGTCATTGTGTGACAGGGGTTCTGGGAGGAACTGCTCACCACCATAATAAAGCAGATTCCACTTTAACTGGGTTCTCTTACTGCCCATCAACACCGATGGCAACTTTAAGAAACAGTAATTTATGCTACCAGACAACATACAGTTATTGGAGCTACTGCAGTTAACTCCAGTTATAAAGTGAAATCATTTAGATTCAAGTTTCCATTAAAAAGAAAACTTAGCTATTTACTTAAAAATTAGCTATTTAATATTCCATTCAACCATCTTTCCACTGTTTATTCTGGGCAGGGTCATGGGGGGGGGGGGGGGGGGTGTTTGGTGTGGGGGGGGGGGTGGGCCCCTTCCCAGGCAGGTAGGGGGAGGGGGACTCCCGGGG
>JAODKM010000001.1:29993461-30011361 GCA_026780845.1 Petrocephalus sullivani
GGGGAGGCAGCGGGGAGTGGACCCCAGCCCAGGCAGGATAGAGCAGGAGTACGCCCTGGGCGGGATGTCAGTCCCTGCAGGCTTATTCACAAGAACACAAACTACCTTGCACTTACCAAATCTTGTCATGTTTAATCTGGGTCTTTAGTTAGGGAATTACATAATCCCTGATCACTTGTCTTCATTCAAAGCAGCTATGGAACATATTATCTTCTTACTTCTTATACGACTAAATGCATAAGGTAACATTAGTAATGCCATCCTGGAGATCACACGTCCATACGCCCACCGCCTAAACCTGTCCCATACTGGCTAAAGCAATTCTATACTCATTCCCATAAACCAAGCCTTGATGGTTCTATAAGGCGTGTCTGTATTTGTACAGACAGAAGTACAATGATTCATGAGCCAAATTGATTTTAACTAGTATTCGATAACAGATGCCGGTAACACTTTACTTGAAGGGGCATGAATAATGCAGTATTATGCTATTACTTATATATCAATTAACAGCAAACTAAGTCTTAGTTACATGATGGTTTCATGTTTGTTCATCATTAATGAATCATGACACATATTCTATCTCAAGCAGTTACTATATCTGTAAACCTTTGTAAACCTTTGTAGACTACTGAAGGAACTAGTAATGAAGAACGCAAGTGAAATAATGATCTCATGTTGGTTCATCATTTAATGACACATCTTATATTCCAAGTACCTACTATATTTGCTCATGATTTGTACCTCAGTAGTAACTGAGTTACTGCAAAATATTTATTAGTTAAATGTTACAGAGATCTATTATAGAGGATAATAGAAGATTTATCAATAATGAAATGTACAGGAGTGATGTGCTTTTGTGACACTGTTTATTTTGTTATTTCAACTTTTTTATTCTGCGTTTGGCTTTTCATTTGTGTATTAGTAATGATTAAGCTGCAGGTGCAGTACCATAAGTTTGTTGTCTTTAGGCAGATTTGAAGGAGTGTTTGGATATTTAACTTGTGGACCCAAGGTGTTGGCTTTCTGGTAGCTTAACGACATAGAGATAACAGCCCGGAGAAAGACAACAAGGTCATCCTTGTTTAAGGTCGATCCTTATCTGAGGGCAGAGGGACTATCTGCAAAGAACAGGAAAATGAAAGAGAATGACTGGCTGTAAACTGTCACATCATCTGCAAAGCGGCCGCACGTACCAATTCAAAAGCATCCAGACATGTGGGTGCAGATTTACTGGCTGTCGACTTCCTCCCCATGATGCACGCACCACAGACAATGTGGCCCTTAAAATTTAGAGGGACCCAATCTGAAAGGAGCTTCTCTATTAATTAGTACAAGGATCAACAGCTGGGGAAGCTGCTGGTTGCCTTGGGAACAGGACACCTGGCGATGCTGCACTTTTCCAGACAGAGGAGCTGCTGAGCGGAGATTGTCCTGTCACGATTTATTTTGAATAATACCCAATGGCTCTTGAAAGGCGCCGGGCCTTGAGGGGAACTGAGAACTTATTTAGACAGCAAAAGCCCCGGCAATAATACAGAGCACGACGTCTCTAAATATCTGGCATCTGCCTCCAGCCTTAAAGGATTCGGATGAGAGCGACGGCTCTCGAGTGTTTGTTTTCTGGCAAACATCAGTAGTGCAATATGCGATGGAGAGTCAGTGCCAAAATCCCACAGAAATAGCACGACTCCATGCTGCCACGCGCCGTACCGCAGTGCTGCGCAGAGGAGATGCCGCGCACGGGCTGCCGAGATGCTGAAACGCGGGCAGATACCGTCAGTGGCAACAGCTGAGACGTTCGCCCGTGACACGCTTTGGGTTTTAGCCGCAGTAATGCCATTATAATCGTCACCCTTCAGCTGATGTCATTAGGCGTGAACACAGCAGTACTGGGACCTGACCCAATTCACCTTCGTTTGGATAACAGCAACAGGACCTTTGGAAAATATATAGCAATATTCCTTAGTCTGGTGCAGCAACTTGAGTCTATGTCTTTTATAACATTGAATAATAATGAATTTAACTTTAAGAAATACAAACAAGTTTCAATTAATTTTAAATAAAACCTGTCTGAAAGGGGACTGAAATTAATTAGATTATAATTATAATTTTTTTATACTTAGCTGATATTGCGCTCCATCGAAGTGTTTTTTCCTCAAATTAGGTTACGCTGAAACGTTTGAGTAAGTGTAATTATAACTAATAAGAACACTAAAACACTGATGGATAATTACACACTTGCTTGTAACGCAGTGTTTCATTTGCCAGCTAACTTTCGTAATTGGCGAGGGTGGCGAGACTGTGAACACGACTCGGGGCAGCAGCAGCTATCGGAATTCTCCCCCGCAATTTCATTAGTGGCTCAATGAACGTAAGAAGCTGACACCGCGAACAGGGGCACCCTGGGAGCATGCTCCGGCCTCCGCCCGAACCCTGGGGCTCTATAAATGAGGGTACAGAGGACCTTGGTTATGCAGTGTGCAAAAAAATAGTGTATAGTCCACTCTATAAGCAAGACAGCTAAGAAATGGACTCATGGGGTTGTCGGTTTAAATCCCAAATGGAGGGGGCGGCCTTCTGTCCTCCTGAGTGGGACTAGGTCAGGGTGTGCCTGGAGGCTACTCCAGAAAGGACAGGACACAAGATAGGGGACACCCTGAATGGGAGGCCTCACCTTCATAAAACACTCAATCACTCAATCATACATTGTAGGCAATTTTGAGGTGCCACGGGTTCAGCAAAGTGTGTTTTAAAAATGCACATGATCAGAGGGAAGACAGCCAAGGAGCAGGGGCCCAGAATCGATCCCCAGAAATGGGGGGTTGAACTACCCGACTATGCTACATGTCTATGCTCTGTAAAATACTAGCAGGAATACCTCTAAGCTCTATAAAATGCTAGCAGGAATACCGCTAAGCTCTATAAAATGCTAGCAGGAACACCACTACACTTAGTAAAATGCTAGCAGGAATACCGCTAAGCTCTATAATATGCTAGCAGGAATACCATTATGCTTCGTAAAATGCTAGCAGGAATACCATTATGCTTCGTAAAATGCTAGCAGGAATACCGCTAAGCTCTATAAAATGCTAGCAGGAATACCACTAAGCTCTATAAAATGCTAGCAGGAATATCACTACGCTTTGTAAAATACTGGCAGGAATACCACTAAGTTCTATAAAATGCTAGCAGGAATACCACTAAGCTCTATAATATGCTAGCAGGAATATCACTACGCTTTGTAAAATACTGGCAGGAATACCACTAAGCTCTATAAAATGCTAGCAGGAATACCACTAAGCTCAATAAAATGCTAGCAGGAATACCACTAAGTTCTATAAAATTAATATAACTGAATCCATGATGACACAGTTAATAACTGTCAAAAAAAACTTGTGCCAGCCTCTGTCTCGCGCCACTCAGCTTTTCCTTCACACGATTCTGAGAGACGATGACAGGATCCCCACCTGGCTGAGCAATGCTTTAGTACATGTGTGTATGTTGGGGGAAGCAGGCGAGGTCACACTGTCTATGTATAATTAGCGCCTATCAGCAGTTACACACGGCGGCCCCTCTCTGTCCCCGCAGTGATCCCTCGGGCCGGGCACATGTGTGGCTCCCTCACATCGCCGGACCAGCTTCACCGCTACAGAAAGGGGGCTGGAGCTGATGTCACACATAATTACTGTAATTAACCATGGTACGCTGCCCGGATAAAGGCCTCCCTGAAAAGTAATTATAAGAAGCCATTATCTAACTCTGAACGCTGCAGCTTTGATATCACCCAACATCAGCCCAAAATATGAACAATTACTATCAGTATTATTGCAATACATAGCAGAAGATTCAAACCCAGGTGTATTTATAAGGCTATTTCATTAAGGAAACTCTTCTAGGAAATTAGTACTTTGAAGTATTCTTTTTTGACAGACTCTGAAATCCACCTTATGTATCTATCATTATTTGAGTAGATCCCCTGTGAGGAAATCTTGTTTGCTAAAGGCCCAGCTGCACCGTATCCAGGTGGTAACTGTCAGAATCGATCTCAACAGCTGTCCCGGAGGAGGTGCTAAGACACCTTCCTGCAAAATCAGACCACCTCCAACACAAAATCCTTATTTACTTTCATGTAGCATGCAAGCATATTTTTCCTTAATTAGCAGGCAGCTATTTTATTATTATTTTTTTTTTGCAAATAGAGATTCCTTACATTGAAATCTTCTTGAGTCAAATAAACAACCCATAATGTAGAGCGGGCATCTACCTGCAGAATTATGTGATCACAAAAATGCCAGATAATGTAATGATCATCATTGACCCACCTGTCTTCTGTTTATCCTGGTGAGGACTGTGTGTGCGTGTCTGGGGGGTGGGGGGGGTGGAGCACAAGGCAGAGGATCACAGTGGACAGCGCACACACTCTCACATACAATCAAACTATGGTCACTGTCACACACTGTCATCCCCCCAATACACCTTATGTTAGAGGACCTGGCTCAAGGCATCGTTGGTCCTTGGCCTACATTCCACCAGACCATAAAACACTGGAGGTAGACATGCTGTCTGTTCCAAATATTATGGGATTTCCTCACACTGAAATACAAGATGCTATGTATTGATTTACAAAAATACCAGATTTGTTCCAAATTTCCATACCCATTGCACTACCCACTAGGCAAATTTCACTGAGGCCGCCCGGTTTACTGATCCAAGTATTGAAATTATGGGTACTTGGCGGCCAACAGCCTATACTCGCTTGATGCACAGTTAGAAACTTAAGAACTTCTTGTGTTTGTAGATGATGGTAACCCATGGATGACTGAAACTGTGTTTACTGAAACCATGGATACGGGGGTCCTACTGTATCTACTGTGTGCATGAGAGTCACTGACAACCGGAGCCAAATTCCCTGTGTCTGTGAACATACATGGCTAATAAGCCTGATTCTCATTCAATTCCGGCATGTCACATGCACACACTGCAGGACGAAACCCACGTGCTTCATGAGGAAGATTAAATGGGTAACTGATGTAAAAGAGCAGATAAGAAAATATAAGCCATTCCTGTTTCACTTCCCTCCTTGAACTCTGGGTCCTGCTCACACATGTGATGTCACATCCTCTCCACAGGTACCCGTGATAATGACGCCACCGGCTTCATGAAATAAACCTTCCTAATTGTCCCCATGATTCATTATTAACTCAAAGTCTGTCAGAGGTTTCCGCAGTGTGCTGGTTCAAAACAATAATGAGGATCTATAAAGATAAAAATAATTTATGGTGAAAAGGGTCGGTTCTTTACCAATGTTTGTTTTAAAGATGTAATAAGATAATACTTTATGATCCACCTGGAGGCAAATATTTTAGAACAATGGAGTGTCAGTTCAGGGTTCTTTCAACACTGAGGTTGATTCATGATCAGGTTCCTGGCTATCACACAAAAGTTCAGTGGAGGATCAGCCAGCCACGACTAATCAATAACGAGAAAACAGATAAATCAAGTTTGCCCTTATCTTCTGCTGGTCATTTCAGAAAGGATCCTTTGTAAAACTGTGATGATTAATTTTGCTAAGTGATAGCTGTTTCATTAGTGATTGCTGATCTGTTGCCTTTTAACTCTTAATCAGAGGCAATTACGAAGGTTTGATTGTTTATACAGTATGTATTGTATTAGGTTTAGGTAGCTGATTGGAATGGTACTTTCCCCTGCTTATGAACCATCTGAATGTGTGTCTCACCCTGGTGCTAAACATAAGCATATCGGATGGTTCTCCTGCCCTAAACTGGATCCAGGTGTTTTGCCGTTTAGCTGCCTTCGTCTTTCACTGACCTTGCTGCCAACATCAGTCCTGTGTCTCCTGATACCCAAACTCTATCCCTAGAAAGAACACAGCCACCTTCATTCAAGGTCACTTTTACAGAACTTCGAGGACTCTTTCCCTTAGGGATCTAGAGTCAACATTTCTTCACATAAAAATGCTACTTCATACAATTTTCCCTTAAAATATATAAATCCAACTATTTGAATCGCGCACAATGGCTCATCTAGAACAGGGTAACAGAGAACCTGGCGCCAACCAAAGGAAGCATAGGCACAATGTGGGGACGCGGTAAGCGGGATGACAGTCCATCACAGGGCACACACAATCACACACACACACACAATCACACCAATCCAATCACACATACACAATCACACCAATCCAATCACACATACACAATCACACACACACAATCACACCGATCCAATCACACCAATCCAATCACACATACACAATCACACCGATCCAATCACACATACACAATCACACACACACAATCACACCAATACAATCACACATACACAATCACACACACACAATCACACCAACCCAACCATACACACAATCACACACACAATTGCACCAACCCAATCATACACACGATCATACACACAATCACACCAACCCAATCATACACACAATCACACACACCGAATCCCAGTCATGCAGACGACCATATACACAATCACACAAACACCCAATCATGCACACGACCATACACACAATCATACATACACATGATCATACACACAATCACACACACGATCATGCACACAGTCATACACACACAATCACACACACCCAGTTATACATACGATCATATACACAATCACATACACACGATCATGCACAATCACACACACACACACCCAGTTATACACACAATCACAAACACCCAATTATACACACAATCATACACACAGTCATACTCACAATCACACACACACACACGATCATACACAGTCATACACACCCAATCATACACATGATTATACACACAATCACACACGCGATCATGCACACAGTCATACACACGCAATCATACACACAATCACACACACACGATCACACACAGTCATACATGCCCAGTCATGCACCCGACCATACACCCAAACACGCACAATCATACACACGATCATATACACAATCACACACACCCAATCAAACACATGAGTATACACTCAATCACACACACAATCATACACACGATCACACAACCCAGTCATACACACGATCATACACACAGTCATACATACCCAATTATACACACGATCATACACAAAATCACACACATGATCATACACACCCAATCATGCACACGACCATACACGCAATCACGCATACCCTATCATACACACAATCATGCAGACATTCACACACATGATTATACACACCTAGTCATACACACAATCATGCACACAGTCACACACACCAATTCATACGCACAATTATACATTTACATTTACATATACCTGCCTAATAGTTAGGGAAGTGCACTCGTGGATGAAAGGTTGCTGGTTTAAATCCATGACCAACAGGTTACCACTGACCAAGGTATCACTCCCAAGCACTCCTCCTGAGGCACTGAATAATAGCTGCCCACTGCTGTTATGATGTCACATATGGGTTAAACGCAATGTCACTTTCACCTTCATACACATGATCACACGCACAATCATACACACAATCACACGCACACACACACAATGTTGGGATTTTTAAAATCACATTATGACCATAACTAAACAAATTAATCTATTTCCATGATAGATGCATAGGCAGTGAAGGGTAATGGTGAACCTGCATCCTATCCCAGGTGGCACAAGGGAAGGTGCACTAGACAGGACGCCAGCACATCACAGGACAAACATATGCTCATAGTAATCGAGAGACACCCAATCATCTGAAGCACATGTCTTTTAACTGTGGGAGAAAAACAGAGAATCATAGGGGAGAATGTGCAGACAGTGCAAAGAATAAGCACACACAGGCCTGCAGCCTGCGATGCTGTCCTCTGAGTCCATCGGCAGAGTACAGCTCAAACATGCAGTGCATACTGTGTCCTACTGGGTGCACTGGAAAGGAAGACCTGTTTCCTCCCTGTTTCCAACACCCGTTTCCTATCTGTTCATCATGCCTGCTATTCCCAGGATGCACCTGCATCTGACAAACCTCTGTATGATCCACCTGTAGCTGTCAGAGTCTGAAATTAGCGGTTTGAATACAAAGTTCACCTTTTAATGTTTAGTGATGACCTGGTCCGTAACACGACGATGCCTTGAGCCATTTAAACTACTTATTATCATCATTATAACAAGGGTCCTGGTGTGATGTCACAGGACCCGGTAAGGCAGACGTAAGCGGTAAGGCAGACGTCTGTTTGCGGTACGGCGGCTCCTGAGTGGCCATAAAATTAAATGACGCAACATATTAAAGTGTCGCAGGATGATGCCAAGCATCTGCTGCAAAGATGTCTGGGGCCCGATGTCATAAAAGCAGAGGTGTTAACCGGCACAGGGCCCACAGAGGAATGATAATGGAGGAACGCCAGGCCGAGTGGCTCAATTCACCACCCCAACGAGAGCACAAGCAACCCCCTGCGAGCGGTTCTGGCCTCCTTGCCACCAGGCTTGCGTGTAAATGTGACCAGCTAATTATCCCCTTGCCGGAAAGCGGGGGCGCGATACACGGCTTCATGGCAACGATCCCGTCCCGGATAATGACCTTCGAGGAGCTGGGCATTTCCTCCACCACAGGAATCCATGTGTGAAGGGGCCTCTGGCTGCGACTGTTTGTTACGGGTGTGAAGAGCTGCAGAGCTGAGCCTGCACATCCCCTAGATTGTCCCCGGAGAGCGCCGCCTGATGGAGGAAGCTGGTATGGCATAATCACTTAACCATGGTGGAGGCCTACAGGGATCCTCAGTAAAAGACCCTACTGATATCCAGAATCAAAGACCCCCATAATTCCCCTTCGCTAAACATCCCACTGGGACCCCCATTTAAAGCCTGCCATGGCTTCCTGTGTTAAAAACCCCACTGAGACCTTGAGTTAAAGACCACAGCGGGGTGAAGTTAAATTCCCAACACAGCATTGTATTAATCACCTACTCAGGGCCATTTGACCCCTGCAGGAGAGGACAGCACATGTCTATGAGACTGAGGGAGTAGATTAAGAGTATATGAAATCAATTCATGTGGATGCACACCAATGATAATCAATTCTGGGCATCCCTTCTAGAATTGCAATCTCTCCAGTCCAATTGTGAAATATTACGGCCCGATATATTACACAACGAATCCCTGTCATCTCCTCTCTTTGTCATATCATGCAAGACACAGACAACAACATAAACATAAAGACAAATCACATTTATCAGCATTTTGTGTGAGTATGTAAGACTGGTGTTTACAAAACCCATTTTGACCCATTTTATTGAGTTGTAGACTACCTTTTTATCCTTTTTATTTTATAGCCTTGCGTCTGGAAGTCCATTGATAGGCTCTCAGATGCCTGCCGCTTTCAGGGATGATGACTGACGGGCCAGTGAGGCTGGGGGAGAGACAGGGCTTCTGATGAAGGCTGTCACCCTGCACTGTGAACTGAGGATCACAGCATGTCACTAATTGCACTCGGAGGGAGGGGGACACTCTGACAGTTGTCCACCCCTGCTTCTGTCATTTTGTAGCAGCATGCTGGGATGCAGAGGCTCCCCGTTTTTCCCACCCCCCACACATTCTTACCTCCCAGCTCTTGGTTCATGATCTAACTCAGCCATCGAACCATCTCTGTACTGCATATATCCCAGCCAACACTGGGCCCTATGTATGACGTTCTGATGCTGCTGGTTAGCATGCTACCCAGGCCTGACATTAAGGGGCACATATGACCAGGGGATACAGGATAACCAGAGGTGGTTAGAGTCTCTGGACCTGGTTAACTGAAAGAGCCTGGCCTGGCTGCACACCACGGAGGCACCTTTACAGCCGTGCATGCTAAAGGCTAGCCAAATGACGCTACAAATGCAGCTTAGGATGGGGAAGTGAATGTTGCTGCAGTGGGCTGTGTTAAAGGCCAGCTAGTGGTGTGCTGTCCATTTAAGCGGCAACCAAATTCTGCTCTCCACCAAGGCTCTACAAAGCAACCAAAAGACAGTGAGGTCAAGGTGATGCAATATGTTTGTAACATTATTTGTAATGCATAATTGCCCATCCATCTTACTATATTTTGATTATTATTATTTTTGTTTGTTTTGCATGGAATGTAAACAGTATCATCTGTCTGACTTCCGTCCCTTAGAACTGGATCACCCTATAGTCATTTGGGTGAATCTGGCCTTGGGTGGTTCAATAAATATCAATGCATACATAGAAGAAGTTGCCACTGGTTACGTCCTGAGCACTAGGTCAGCTAAGCAAACAAACCCTTGTGATATCAACTCCAGTGCTAGTGGTTTTCTTAAAGGCAGTGAATGTGGTGCTTGAGGGGAGGATAAATGCCATGTTAATTGATGGATTCCATTCCCTGCCAGTTTGGACCAGTCTATAGTAGAACAGCTATTTTATATTGTTTAGTTCCTGAGCAGAGACTTCTCTTCAAAGCTTCCACATTTATTACACAGCTTGCATGCTTTTTTTTCTAATATTTTTATGCAGGACATTTTCACTAAGGCTATTCAGGTTAAGCACACAGCCCAAGGCCATAGCAGCGGGGGAGTGTTCCTGGTACTTCTGTACCAACGTCTTTGCTTCTGAATCCAGGTTGTTAACTACTTCTGTCAATGCTGAACTGAGAGCAGATCAGTGAAACACTGATAATTCCTCTGCAAGCAGCCACAGCATAGCATGGAGGGATATATGCTGTTTTCTGCGGAAACTTTCATCCTGCAAAGAACCACGTGGTTTAACACTTTAGGCCCTATTCCTGCAAACGTCAAGGAGGATAAAACACGCTCACACTCACGAAGTGGGCAGTAACAGAGCAGAAATACCGAAAATGAGCTACAGGTTACGGCATTCACAGGGTTAACCGAAGGTATCCTGTTTTACTGGACTGCAAATGTACAAATCTGACCTCAGTCCAATTAAGAAAAAGAACTGCTTCACCGGGCGGCCAATTAAAGTCTGTTCAGACGAAAATGGCTCAGCTACTAAGGGAAGCTGCCAAGTTGGAAAGGTGACAAGAGGTGGCACTTCCCCTCCCCCACATCTGTCTCCTGCCCCGCTGTGGCCATGTCTAGTCTGGGAGGATGTCCAAGCCCCCGCCGCTGGTCCGGGGCCTGCTGTTACCCAAGCACGTGAAGCTTGTTTGTCTCTTTCCGGCGTAGAACGAGCCATGAGACCAAACATAGCAGGCGGGTCTGACGGACTCACTTTGAGAGCTTCTTCACAGCAAAGCAGACGCGGTGGATCGTGGGCGGCCCGGCCAGATCCTGGCGTGGCCCCTCCCCCGGGGGCAAGGAAAACCAGGCCGTGCCTGCGTGCCGACAGCCTGGCAACAGGTGTACCGGTCAGCCAGCTCCCAATATAGCTCGGCATCACACATGAGCACCCATGCCACGCCCTCTGCCCAACGGGACAGCAATGCCGGGGCCCACTCTCCGGCTGCGGGGTCGGAGGAGGGCACGGACAGGCCCCCTGTCGCTCGTGCTGCCCTGCACATGGTCCAGGGGACAAATACGTGTGAGTGTGGGACCAGCAATGCTTGAAGGTGCCCGCTGATATGCCTGTATAAAACATACATGGGAGGAACATTTGGCATGTGCTTAACAGGCAAACAAAGTGGTGTTTATCTAGCCATCCAGCAGGATATCAGTAACTTTATGAAGAACAGAACAAATTCACTTCTTGTTTTTATTGTGATACTCTTAATTTGCATATGTTCCAATATTAAATGGTGTTTGTTTCTGAGCAATATACCCTTACTCCCCAGAAAAATAGCTTTAAGCATTGTCTCTGACTAAGACTTTTGCATGGTACGGTATAAACATTGATGAGCCAAAACTTTATGACTATATTATATATATATTGATTATATTGTAAAAGTTGACGATGTCAAGGTCTGGGATATATTACCCAGTAAGCCAACATTTGGTACTCCTAACTGATGTGTTGAATGCAGAAAAAATGGGCAAGGTATGGCCAGACGACTGAGTCTGAGCAGCTCCAAAATAGCAAGGCTTATGGGGTGCTCTTGGTATGTGTGTGTGAAAAATACCTGTTATTTTGACCTCTTGGGGGCATTTTTTGGGGGGAAACTCGATTTTATAAAAGTCTGTGAATACAATTAAACACCTAAAAATGCCAAAAGTCTTATATTTTGTTTGGTTAAGGTTAGGGCTGGGTAGGGGTGTCATAGCTGGGATTAGGGTTATGCCTAGGGATGGGTACAGAAACTTGGTATTAAATGGGCCCCGGAGCTAAATTATTAAAGACTGTAGTATCAATAAGCACCAACATTACTGGTTCTGTTTTCAGTACTGGAGAGATTAAGAAAATAGGTTTCCTATTTATTATTGCTACATGGAAGTTCTCGTGCACATTTCATCTCACCAGCTCGGTTTCTGCATTTTCTATATTCTTAATCCACAAGAGAGGGATGTCTCTCGTAGCCTGTGTGTGAAGGGTGGGGCATGAGTATTGAGTGTTGGAGCTGGTCTTCCAGCAATGGAAGATGACAAGAAACAGGTACACGAGAATACAGGTATGGTCAAGTATGCACATGGAGAAACACTCCATGCTTTTAGTAAAGATGGTGGAGAGAACTAAACGTTCAAAAGTATGGTTACAATTCACTACAGCTGATGCTGACAATGATCGTTGCCAAAAATGCAACATGTCTTTTGCAAAGGTGGAAACACAAGCAGTCTGTCGAAACATCTAGCGAAAGTCCATCACATGCATCTGGACAAATAAACAGTTTTCAGGGACTGCCAGGCTCATAGTTTATCAGCCGTTGCTCCAGCTATGTTATGTTATGCTAGCGGCCTGGAGCCCACACACAGAGTTAACTAAATTATTCCAATATGGATTAATGATTATAGTCAGCTGATTGTTATGGGCGCATTCATACAGTCAATCTGAAATGGCCAGAGCATCATTTGTCTTTCTGAAATTAACAGTTTCAGTTTCTGATAATGGATTTTGTTTTTTTGGGAAAAGCTAAGGTTATCACACAGTAAAATTACTGTCAACATCCTGCATTCTGCCTTTCACTAAAAAGTGAACATTGTTTTTTACATTTGTTGTACATTTCCATCATTGCAAAAGCAGTCTATTATGGTGAATTGTTCAAAACATTGCAGTTTCTTTTGCTGTAAAAATGTATTTTGCATTTCAATAATCACATTATAATCTATAATATTGACTTGCTGACAAATACTGACAAAACAATGTTGTCGCAGTTTGCAACTGAAATGTTTTTATTTTGTTTCAATACATATGATAAAATGAAGCAATCTTATAACTTGTTTCTTTTTCTCTCCTAAATAAAAAGTATTGATAAGAGTGTTGTTAAAGTACTGGATTGATCATCAGAGTAGCAGTACTGTTAAAATCCTAATGATATCCCAAGTTATGCCCGTAATAATAAACTGAGTCCCCACAAAGATATAGATACCTGATCTATGTGCGTGTGTGTGTTGAGATGCTTCCAAAACAAATGTAGCAATGTAGTACAAAACTGAAGCTGATATCTATAGAACCCTCCCCCTGTTATAAATATACTCAGATTTGGTTTTCTGGAATAAAATGGAGAATGATTTGACTGATAATTATTTACAACAAAGGAGGTAAGATGACAGGCAGTGGAAGACGTTAATTTAGTCTTTTTTATTATCTCTGGTCTTTTGTCATTCTGATCAGGGCAGTTGAAGAAATAAGCCGAACAAAGACCACATGATGTTTTATCATCTGTATATACTAATATATAATATGTAGATGTACCCATATAAGCAACATTCTCAAGCATCATTCATGCCTCAATGGTAATATGACATAATTATATTTCTCTTACATTTTTATGCAAATATTTATTTTTTGCATTAAAATTCTTATCAGACTTTCCAGATACTACAGGGCATCACAAAACAGCTTCCAATCTTCCTGGGTAACAAACTGGTCTTTCTGCACAGCATTGAGTGACAGCTTGCTGGCACCCCTACAGAAACTTTGACTTCTTAACTGGAATCCTTCATTTGAAAGAAGCTGGCAACTATCTCACGGCTGCGTAAGTATTTGAGGGAATGGCACCAAAAAGTGTAATGATATGAAGAATGTTTCCTGTTACAGAGGACAGACTGGGACATCTGCTGTAATACCCCCCCCACCGAAGTTGTCCTCCAGGACAGCACATGTCACGAAATGTATATTGTATATTGTTCACACACACACACACACACATCCCAATAGTGACCCTTCCAACCCCTACCCAGGCATAACTTTAACCATAAGTAACCAAACAAAATACAAGACTTTTGTCATTTTTACTTTTCTGATTGCATTCACAGATTTTTATAAAGACTGGAGAAATATACCTACGAAGTTTTTCAATCACCCACTGCACCTGCCTCTGTTTCTCTGGATGTGCCTTTTCCTGTTTTCCTTCTACCGAGATTCATACTTGTGAATTTTTTGTGACATCAAAGCACACAGTCAAGTAGCTGCTAGCAGTGAGCGGAACAAAAGGTGGGAGGTAGCATAATGGCTACAAACCCATAACCTGAAGGCTTTTGGGTCAAGTCCCAGGAGATGCCCTGCTATAAAACCCTTTAGCAATATGCTTCCTCATATTTCTTCTACCTCCAGCTGAGGTCCATGCTTAGGGCTTGTAGTCTTTCTTTCTCCTCCTCTCTTCCGCTTCACCCACTGTGCAGATTTGCTGCATCTCTTTCCCCCATTTCTAAGTCAGTGTCCAGTCTCTATTCTCTCCTCCGCAATTCCTCTTATAAATCTCTCCCCATAACTTCTGTCTGGCAGGGGGAGCTCTCTCCCACTCCTGTCTTATCCTGGAGTATTATTTTCCAAAACATTAAAAACTGCTCTAAAAATCCCAATCACCAGCAAACTTTTACTTTTCTAACTTTCTCATTTTTTCATTGATATAAGCATGTTACTTCTTTCTCCCTCAGTTTTTAGCTGCGCTCCCCAGGGCTGGGTGTGCCGGTGACATCTACCACTGTTGGTCCTTTGTTCCTTTCCTTTTAGGGGCCTGTCTCAGGGTGTGTTTGGGGGGCGGTGGTCTCTTCTGTCTTGTTCTTTGTTGATAATTCTTTAATAAAAATTTGATCACAAAAAAAAGAAACAAAGGTGAGGCTGCAGTATGTTTTTATGTATTATTCTTATATTATTATTTTAGGTATATTTTAGGTATTAGGTGTAGATATTAAATTGCTAACAGAGGTGGACATTTTATGAATCAGGTGGTCAAGGCTTCCACTATGCCCAGTGTGATGGCTACAGCCATACAGTGAGATTGTAAACATGATCTCAACTCCTTAGTTGATTATTTGTATTTGATTATCTGCTTTAGAATAACAATGTATAGTTTTTATTTTATATGCAGTGCATGTGTTCATACTGGAGGGTTGATATGAAGGGTTTTGATTTTGTAGTTATTTTGGCTGTGGAGGATGGTCTTCTCCTAGTTGGTGTAGGGGTGTGGCTGAGGGTGGAGGACTCTTAAATGGGAAAACCCTCCGGAGCTGGAGTGAACCATGTGCTGCCAGGGCAAGAGGGGGGAGTTGAGGTTTAGCTGTGGTTTTCATGTTTAGTTGTATGTAATGTTTATGTGGTTTACGCCTTTGTGTGTTAATTGGTTTGGCCAAACCACTATATATGTTCCCTGGTGTCTCAGTGCAAACATGTCAGTTTGCTTCAGTTAATATCTTGTTTTTGTGATATTAAGTTTCGTGGGTTTTTTGGACCTCTTTTATGGGCCCTATTACCAAGGAGTTACGTTTTGTCAATTGTCTGTATTTTTGGAGGTCAGTAAAGCCCTATTTTTCTTGAGTTAAACTCCTGTGTTTGTGTTGCCTGACTGTTTGGTCCATCAACCCTGGCAGGATGTGGCCAGTATTTAAGGGGTGGTTTATAGTGTGGCCATTACAACCTCATTGTAGTTTCCGAGTCTGCTCTGTAATCATTGTTTCTAATCACAGCTTTTATTCTATTTCAAAACACCAGCAGGTCTCTGTGACATGGCACTCAGACATACTCCATACCACCATACAATAGTAGCCAACTGGATAACATACTAACAGGTAAAAGCACTTTAGGTCATATACACTATGGTTTCCCCAAGACAATCCTGTCCACATGGAATTTAGCAGAGTACTGTGTATAACTACCATGTGACGTTGGACGCCATGCTGCATCATCACTCTGTGGGGGCGCCACTACGACTCCCTCAACAAGGGAAGTCAGGCTCAGTCAAGCCTGGGCCACAGCATTTTAAAAAAATGATGCTACTGGCGTGAATGAGAAGGAAAGAAGGGTGATTTTTGTACATGTTGCCACCATGACTGCTAAGTTCATCCATCTTCTGTACCTGCTTGTCCTATGCAGGGTCAAGGGGAACCGAACCTATCCCGGAAACAATGGGCACAAGGCAGGGAATTACCCAGGACGGGGTATCGACCCATGGCAGGGCAGAAACACCACTCACACACAGAATAATGAATTACGCCTACAGAACATTCACAACAATCAGAAGAGGAATTATTTCACCTTTCAAATCCATAACAAAGTCATACATTCATTCTACATTCATTCTATTTGTAAACATTGTATAAACAGTATATTTTTCCTGACTGATTACTAATCATGCACATTTGTACATATTTAATTTTAAAAAATGAATAATACTGAGAATACAGTTTCACCATTAATATGTATATGTATCGAATATCCGTAATTTTCCCAGGGCAAAGCATTTGTATATAGCAACTATATTCTTTAATAAAACATTAATATTCTTACAATTGTAGCTAATTGCTTTTTGACTTTCATTTGTGTGTGAAACCAAGCAGTTTTTGACAGTACTGAAAACTCGATCATTGTGAGGTTGGAACATTGAACATGACCTTTCTGAAACCAAAAGACTCTTTAAACAAACAATGCAGAAAAGCACTGCTGAGGTTGTTTAAGCCGCTAGAATTCAGCACAGCTGAACACTCTGCTTTCTAGGTAAAAAGAGCTTGGACATGAATGTTTTGTTCTGTATCTTCTTGTGGTTGGTTCATATAATCAGGTTGCAGCATCTTCTTTGCACAATTCTGGTAAAAGTAGTCACCGTGTCAAGTTTCGCTTCCCTTAGTAAAAGCATGATCTTTTGCCTCACACTTCTATAAAAGAGTCAGATCAAATAGTAAACTCACTACTTCATAAGAGCATACGACAATGCTAGTCCCTCCACTATGAAGACACATGCAAATTTTGTGAGAAGATTAGAGAGACATCCAAGTCTGTATTTAAACAAATAGGCATGAAAAAAACATCACCCTTTCCCACTGTCAAAGCATGTTAAGATCTGACATGGTGACCAGATTTGTACATCGTTCCCATGTCAGTTAGGCAGCTCCAGTTAAATCATCTACAAGGGCGATACCCATGAACTGAAATTCACACCAACCAGCAGCTGTTCTGTTTGTACCGTAGAAGGAAGCTGAGAATTCCATAGCGTTGAACCATGACACAGCTGTAATGTGCACTTATAGAAAACAATGCTACATCTGCATGTTTTCTAAGGCACAGGGTATATTGCATTTTATAATGTAATAATCCAGTCACAGATTTTTTTTGAAAACATATTCCCTAACTAAAAACAAACAAAAAAAACAAAAAAGATTTAACAATCGGTTAAGAATTTTGTCATTTAAAAAATAATAATATATAGTTATATTATATACAAATAATATACACTCACCTAAAGGATTATTAGGAACATCTGTTCAATTTCTCATTAATTCAATTATCTAATCAACCAATCACAATGCAGTTGCTTAAATGCATTTAGGGGTGTGGTCCTGGTCAAGACAATCTCCTGAACTCCAAACTGAATGTCAGAATGGGAAAGAAAG
>JAODKM010000001.1:30015569-30040915 GCA_026780845.1 Petrocephalus sullivani
TAACGTACCAGCACAGGCTTTCACCCAACAAAACCAAGTACAAAACCACCACCTCAGACACTTTACTTCCTTCCCTGATCCATGAAAGAGCAACAAAGTTCAGGCTAATATGTCCCCTAAAAACAATAATCCATTTTATTGGAGGGGATCATGAGGCAGAAATATTAATTTTCTCCCAATGCGTCTGAACCGTTACGAAGACATTAAGGTTCTTTTTGAAATGACCAAACTATTGCAGAGCCTCACAGAGCGTGTGAAGGTGCTCAGGCAGAACGGGTCAGCCTAGGAAGGAAGAACTGGAACCATTAAAAAAGAAGGCTGGGTAATGATGGCAATATAGCTGCCCATTTTGCTGACAATGGTCCACTGACCACGTTGCGCTTGACCTGGAAATATTTACAGCCGAAAACGAACAAAAGGACTCCGGGCTAATTCCGAAGGACGGCATTGTGGCCAAGCAGATGGTAACGTAGCCGGGAGGTGGGTGCGCTGTTAATTACAGAGCCTCCCATCTCCATGACGCGGCTGTCCTGCCCCGGCCACTTCCCCGTGACACGTGCGGTTTTTCATTACCACCAGGAAGGGGACAGCAGCGTCGAGCCATCAGCACAAAACCTGGACCTTTCTGACCTCCTGTGTATGTAGCCTTTGGTTTATTTCTAGCTTGGACCGTGTCCTGGCTCGATAAAATGATAGTGGACACCTGTTTAGGGACTAGAAGTTTCCTAAGTTGTTTTATATCCTTTCTGAGGAGAGTGCGCTTGGGAAGATGAGAAGAGAAACAGTGAAGATGTTAGTATTTACAGCAGGGCGCTACGCAGAGATGTGTGACAGTGGCAGAGACAGGTAAAAAAAAGAAAAGAGAATAGCAATCAGGATGTGTGTCGCTAATACATGATTGGGTTGTAAATTATCCACAGAGAGTTTTCAGAATTCACGGGGAAGCCAGGCAACCTGGTCCATATGTGAAACCAGCATCTTCATCATCTGATCACACAGTCCATCCTTTCAGAGGTTCAGATTCCTTGTTTTTTTCTGCTGCCAATTCTAACTCGTCTTCCTCGTCTCCGTCAGCTAAATACCATTTATCAGCACAACCGCTATCCTGACATGAGAGTTGCCATGAAAGCACTGTACAGGTGGGACACATTCACCACAAACTTGTGCAGGGTGCATCAGATTACTGTCAGGGGAAGAGAGCAGTAACTTGGGCGGGCATCAGTCCAGGGCCTGGGGAAACATACCTGTCCCACCAAACGCCCCTCAGCAACTACTCTGCTCAGAACCAACCAGGACACCTAGGTATACTCCACCCACAGACATCCCACCTGAGGGATGTTGATTTCAGGGAGGCAGATGGGGGGCATCCGGGTGGTAAGAAATACGACCCACGATGCATTGCGCAATGACGTCACCGCCACAGACCCGATACCATATATATATATGTATATATATATATATATATATACATACATATATATATATATTTCCAGGACATTGTGCATCATTTGCGGGTGTCCAGGGGCTGCTGTCAGTTTACGAGAGACTCCCGGAAGTTCCGGGAGAGTTGGGATGTCTGCCCCCACATAAAGTAGCCTAATATACAGCAAGCCCTGAGCCTATGATGATTGACAATGGATATCGCTGAGGGTCAGACGTCACAACTTATTAATATATATATATTAATTATATATTAATTATATATTAATATATTGCAATGTATTGCTGTTTTAAGTCTTAGCATGCACAGCCTATCACTGTTTCCCGGCCTACCACGGATCATGAAAGCCGGCTTTCATAAAGAGCCCAGTCTTCAATCAGCACAGCAATTTCCCAGCAGCTGGCCAGTAGTGCCAGGATCTGCGGCCCTGCTGGTGGTAAAGCTCAGACACACAGGTCACTGACTGCTGAAAGCTGCCTTCCCCCTCTGAGCCGTGTTCCTCAGCTTACAGTTGGCACATTAAACACCTATTATGCTGTTTTCTATGACAAGATTACTAAAAGCTAACAGACTCTAGTAGATCTTCAACTCCTAGAAAAATCAATAAACCTGCAGAAAATTGTATCAAAGCTATTCTCCTCTGTGGAGCTACTTTTATGGGTCACTATAACTGCACAAATAGAGTACAGACCTGGTGTTTTGTTACAGAATATGTATATTACATTCCTCAAAAGTAAAGAAAGTCAAATAACTAAACAAGCATACTTAAAACAGATAGCTGTATTGTAATGGATTGTCTTCCATTTATAAATACCAGATCACAGAAGTATAGGCTTTTATTCTGAACACTGGTGCCGTAAAGGAGGGGAAAGTTAGGATGATTAAAAAAAAACTGAAACATAACTGGATTGGTCTGGATTGGGGAATCCTTTGATGAGGCCTAAAATCTCTAGTGATTTGACTTTCCCCTTTTTGGGAACACAGGGAAGAAGCCAGGCAAAGAACAAACACAGGACCTTTGTTGAAAAAAAAAGACCATCGCAGTGGAGAGGGGACGGTGCTTTTCATGGGGCAACAGCCAATGACAGTCTAGTGTCTGTTACTTGTGGATACTTCTAAATCAAACTGAAATGTATAATAATACTGGAAAATGGTAGCGGTAGAATGAACCAATCTGAGTAAATCTGGCTAAAGGACATTCATACAGTCTACAGAACTATTAAAATTCATGCACATGAATTGTGGCATACGCATTTTACATTTCATGAGTTACTTTTACTCTCGGGATCATGGCTGTAGTAGGTGCTTGTTGGCATAACCTACTGTATATACTAAATGGGTGGATGTTTATATAGCATTTAGCTGTGATAAAAAAAAAACACATCTGAAAAGTCTAGCCAGTAGATTTTGTCAGCTCAAGTACCATTACTAACAGGATCATGAGGTATTTTTCAATCTCTAACTTGCTAAGTCCTCCAGAAATCCCATAATGCTTGTTGATAAAGGAAAACATTAGTTGCCCTTGGTGACTGGAAGGAGTGGGTCTCACACCTGTGCTCTCTGGCTGATCACTGTAAGACGACACCCTGGCTGAGCATTAATGGTGATGCCGGCTTTGGGCACCACCAGTTTTAGCAGGACCATTACCATTGGGATCATTTCTGCTGACTGGGAAGCAAGCGTAATTCAAGCCGCCCACCATGCTATGTTCCGGAAGGTTCTTCACCTCAAAATTATACAAGGAATGTTTGGCACCAGCCTGTTTTCCGGTCCTATGGTTTCACATCTCGATTAGACCTTGCTCATGGTTAGCGGCCCGGTTTGATAACTTCCAATTGCTGTCCTCAGATCTGAGAGGCTGCACAGGGTCTTCAGATTAGATCATCTCAGGATGGGGATGCCGGCCAAGTCACCAGAGAGGACATCTAAGGCCTTCTACGGCTCCTCCGCTTTGGCTCTTCAGGATGATTCCTATTCCCTGGATCTTACCACCACAATGATTTTCCATGGACATGCCCAGCCTTGGCCCTTAACCCCCAGATCCTTGGGTGCCACTACTGGTGGCTGCCCTTTGCTGCTAAGCTTGCTCTCAGGTACAGAGAACAAGTCATGGTAGGCAAAAAGAAAATTTCCACATGGGGATCAATAAAGTATAATCATCATCATCATCATCATCATCATCTTAACAGACTGTGCAGAATGCATTGCAATTTTCCTAGAAGGACGTTTGGTTTGACAACAAGCATGGATATATTCCAAAGATGAGTTAGACTGAGCGCCAAGGCCTTATCTGACTACATTACAAGACAGCAAGACAGCTCATACCTAATGCCTCTCTGTTTGCATGTGTGTGATCTTAATGCCAAATCCGATAATCTGTTGGGTTGTAATAATATATATATAGAATATATATATATATAGAAACTGATTTTACCCAGTAATATATTGACATAAATCAAAGCCACGTCTCAAAGTCCCCCCCGCATGATAATGGGTTGCTGTACGACCCTCGCTACACAGAGCACAGGGGCACACAGAGGAAAACAGGGCGGGAACCGCATCTCGGTCAGCAGACGAGACTCGATGCCAGGGTTCATTAGTGTGGCGCTACAGCAGAATACTAAGCACAGCCTGGTGCGGGTAACATGCCTCCACAGACGAGAAGGCACACCGAGTCTCCCCAGAGGAAGGGCTCTGTTTGTGCTATGGACATGCTAGCAATGATGAGGGATGAATGCTAACAATAATAATAGAGCTTTATCACCATGTGCGATGTCCTATGTTTGTTGGGCTCATGGGCGGTCAGCTGTGTTGCCATGGTGATCTTTTGTCATGCTTCGTTTCCCATTCTGTGAGGAGAGGGTGAGGCAACCGTGCCAAAAAAGTTCTTCTTGAGAGCTAGCATTAGCCAGGACAAACCCAGCATGTGGCGAACATGCAAGGAAGAGTGGGGCATTACCTCGGCGTGCATCCCAAAAGAGGATTTAACAGGTTAGCAAACTGACTGACAAAACCTTATGACCTATGGACCTCATGCAGATGCCACCAGTTTACGCATCATCCAAAAATACTCTCCTCTCAAGTGACACAGGAATTCAGTCACTGACTGTGACACCACAACATTCGTTGTCCAGGATGAATTCTCCTTGTGCTAAATTAGAAGTTTGTAATCCATCCAACCAAGATCCATAACATCCAACTATTTTTGGTTCCTGGAAGATAACAACATCCTCTGCAAAAAAACCTGAAAATCTCACCAGAGAAAGACACCAAGGCAGAAAAAGCCCTGAGTCGAGCACCGCTCACATTGGAGGGACACAAGATTTATGACGCGGTTTGTCCTGATGAAAGCTGACAAGATATATGCCGTGAATGGGCTGTGCTTTGATTTAAAGTACGCCCGCTGAGTGTAAATGGCATTTCTGCCGTTTGCCTTGGCACACAAAGCAGCCTGATGGTATTGAAAAAGAGAGTGGGAATTAGCAGGATTTTAATGAGCCCTCTCAATATACAAGGCAGATTTATGTACCGCAAAACACAAGCTTTAAACCTTTCACATCTCTGTTCTCTCTGGTTTCCTAAAACTTTTGAAACATCTGTGTGAGACATATTATAACATGTCTTGTGCTGTTTGTTTCAATAATTGGTGGATCAGGAGTGCTTCCACAGCTGTGAGGTCCATGCCTAACTTCCTCCTGTCGGTGAGATTAAAAGGCTGCAGTGCTGCCAGGCTTCTCATGTCAGAATTCCTGTAGGGGCGATGGAATGTCCCTTCATGGCTGCCTGTCACACAAGCCTGCCAAGAGGGGCTGTAAATCACCCATTTCCACCTTAGCCCTGAACAGCTACTCACTGAAGAAATCTGGATATCTAGAGCCAGCTTGGCTAGCCCGTCATACCCATAATGCCCAGGGGCCTGATCCCCTGTGTAGATTAAGTGGGCATCTGTAGATGGGGACAACAGCTGCTTGATTTCCTGGCTCTGAACAGCAGCAAGACAATCTAGCGTAGAGATGCAAGTTTGAATCCAGCACAGAGTACGCATGACCTCGAAATCTGCATGGGTTCAGCAGAGGTTGTGCTGAAAAGGAGTGCCATAGTTGTATCTAGTGTCTGGTGTCCCTGACTGAATGCATCTCTTCTAATTTTGGTTTTTAAGATGGACTCTAGTGGAAGGGTTTAGGGTCTCACACTCAACATGCTTAACTATGCGTGATGGCCTTATTTATTTGGAGGACTCAGTGGGGGTAGTTTTGTAGCGCATCATCCTGCAACATGTCACAAAACTGTAGCTGTCTCAAGGAGGATTGCAAATAAAAGGCTGTAGGCGATGACAGTCAGAAGTGTGTCAGGTTCATCCTTTTTCACAGGAAGGATGGGTAGTGGTCAGGTAGAGTAAATCCAGATGAGCATGATTATGGACATGTCACCTGACTGCCACATCTGACTGACTGTCACATCCTTGTACATTGTGTTTCTAGAAATGAATGTTCCTCAGTGTCAGTCGTGCGAAATTCAGGCCAGAACCTTTGATGCCAGCCTTCGGAAATTTGATATCAGGGAGATGAAACTAGATATTAATCTTTTGCAATTTGATATCAAACAATAAAAATCCAGCTTTTACAACTATATATCAACTTATTGAATTAGAAAAGGAACCAACACAAAGCTATCTTCCTGTTGTCTAGTGTATCTGGAAACATTGATTTATTTTTCATTAATACAATCCTTATGGTTTTCAAATGAATATCAGTATGACGGACATCTTCTACTGTATGGGTATTTCGTTCCTGTCAAACTAGTTATAATGAGTTGTAGCAAGAACGTATTGAAAAACACTTTTATTGGCTGGCCAGCTATTTAATAACACAGTTATCTGGATCGATCTCCTTTAGCGCCAGGCAGCCCGAATGGTACGAGCAGCATTCCGTTTGATCTTGCGTGCTGTATCTATTTATAAATAGCTTATGATTGCTACGACTGCTAACCAAGTGCTAATATTTTTGTTTTCTACATTAGCCAGTTAATTTAGGTCTAATCTAGGTCCGTAACATGGATCTATTCATGGAGCAGAAACCACATTTTATTGATTGTCGTTATTATGAGATGTCAGTTCTTGGTATCTATATAGATGGCATTGCTTCAGAACATTGTCTTCTGTCTTGGTCCTCTCCCCCAATCTGAAAAATACAACATGGATTTGGTTATCAGTTAGGCACCCCACTGAAAATACTCATTGTATTATCACATTCTGAGGAACTGTATACCCACCATATAAGTGTGTGGATTTTATTGCAGTTCAGTCCACAAATAACTTCTAAGCCATAAAAATGTCAAACACTTGGAACCGTATTTCTACAATACACACTAAATTTAATGCCTCGTATTACAGTTTATAATCACCCAAAGCATGTGAGAGATGTGGTCAGGGCCCATGGCATGTCACAAAAGCATCTTATATGAAGATACTAGAAGCTGTGCATAAGCACTCCAAGGCATCTAAAGCTTTGCTAATCTGTTCATAATAATGAGATTTATGAGCCGTATGGTGTGAAGTAGTATCGCGCCCTGCCCGCCATGTCCACCTGACCCTCTTGTCTTCTCCCTAGCGTGACCCTGCCCTCATGTTAATCACTCCCAGCTGCCTCTTGTTTGCTCCCTCGTTAGTCTCGTATATACGTGCTTCCAAGTCTTATGTTTCCCAGTCCAGTCATTGATGTTGTACCTTCATGTTGCCTGTACCCTACCCTGTTCCAGTCCTCCCATTCTGATCCTTGCGATCCTGTATCTTTCCTGCCTTTGTTCATTTAGTCCAATAAAACCTCTTTTTGTTTCACCTGCCCCCAAGTCCATTGTCCTGTTTGTCGTGACAAGTAGTTGTGAAAAGTCACATTGGAAGCAAAAACATAAATGGTTCTCTGCAGAGAGGGAAATGCAATGGGCCTGAGTTGCGGATCAGGGTTAAATAAGAAGCTGAAGACACAGTAAATCTGCTGCATCTCCCCTGAAGGAGATTAAATGCGCTGGTTACGGGAGAGTAAAAAAAGTGACATCTCTGAGATATAACAATGTTAGCAATTAGTTCAGGGCAAATGTCACCATTATAAGGGCTGTATAAGGGCCTAATCAAGGATTATTTTAATCTGAAGCTCTGAAAAAAATTTGTTAAAAACGTTAGCAGAATTAAAAATAAGATAAGCTGAAAGCAGGCATTCCATTTTATGTGTCCTCCATTGTGCTGAAGGGTCATCTCTCCTTTTGGTATCCTTAATACCCAAAGTACTGAACGTTTCCTTGTCCTGAAATCTAGTTGGTTCATTAGTACAGGGTTGGCAATTTTGGTCAGCTGGCTGACATGTGATTTCAAGTTTTCACACACATGCACACACCTTGTAAATAGTCTGTAGGGTTTGCAAACTGCCCCAACATATTTGATGGATGTCTTTATGGAGTTAGATGATGAGGATGCGCATTCAGATAATCTGTTCTGTATTCCCAATCGATATATCAGATTGAGACTTGCATTCCTGACCTCTTTAGAAATGGATCCTGATGTCTGACCCTGTGGCCGTAGCCATTTGCACCACATAATAACTGTGTGTGTCTGTGTGTGTGTGTGTGTGTGTGTGTGTGTGTGTGTGTTTTATCTGACATATAGATGGTAATCTGGTGCTTTATTATCTCTGGCCCCGAAGTAAAATCCCTCTCCAGGTGTCATTTTGTCTGCAGCCCTTCCAAGAAAGATTGTTAGAGTAATTCATTTTCTTCAGATACTTTTATCAAATGTAAGTTATCATTCAAATTTCAGTTTTGATAGAAAAGCAACTGGTGAGACCATTGCTTACTTGTTGAAGAGTACAAGTGCAGAGCTCCAGTATTTCTGGTTTCTCAACCAATAAGCTTGGCCCAGTTCTCAAGATGCAGCCCATGGACACCTAGGAGGTACAAGAAGAAAAAAAATCCTCACTCTCCTCTGGGAGGATTTACCCACTTGTTCACATTGAGACCCAAAAGCAAACCAGCCTAACTTTGCTTTGAAGGAAATGTTCCCAGAGTCTAGACTGCCTGGAGACATCGGGGGGCATGATCCTTGGGCTTGAGAAACGCCAGTCCACCAGATAGAACTAGGTCCCCACAACCCTTCACTTTTCCATCCTGGAGTCCTAAGCTGCACTAGCCAATCAGTGACTTCCTGAGAATATCAGGAACCTGAGCCCATCTAGGAACGGAAGACAAATTTAGGGCGGCCTTTCGAGGAAAAGGCGTATCCCATAGCCAGGGAGCATCAATATAACAACTGACTCTTATCAACAGTTAGATTATCATCCAGCCGCCATCATAGCTGTTCCTGTTATCTGTGACAGTTTAATTAACAGCAAAATAATCTGGAGTGGTGGCGGCATTGGCCCATCGCACCCCATCACTTTCATGCTGTCCCTGACTGACTTCACGTGTTTGTTTCCAGTGTTCTAGCGGTTTCTCCTATTTATAGACCCCTCAGTTGCCGAGTTGTGGCTGTAATTGAAACCCATATAATATGTAATTGAAACGGACTGTGGATCCGGCCGTCACCCCTACCGCACCCGGTGTGATCTGATTGGTTCCTCCATGGGCAAATGCAGTAACAGTATATGCAAATCTGCTTTGTGGTCTTGGTCACAAGGGCAGCCCGGCAACTGATGTTAAGCAAACTGACAGCTTTCATTGACCACTTTTACAGAAACCAGGGGACCTTCCCCCCCTTCGGCAACGACAACCACACAGCCAAAGGCCAACCTCAGCTATGCATCGCTTCACTGCTTCTAATGTCTACTTGGGGGGGGGGGGGGGTCCTTTAAAAATAGCCTGGAAGTGGCCGTGCCTGTACTTGATTGAGATCATGAGTCAGAACCCAGGTGGCACAGCTGGGAAGGATAGAACGGGCATGTCAGGAATCACACCTGAAGAAAAAGTGTCTTCCAGTTCAGTCATATATCACTTACCCCGTCAGGCTGAACAAGAAAGGGCCCCTGGGTGATACCTTTCCATTGATGCATTGTCCATAACTGTCGCGTCTGACCTTCTTTTCATCATAGCAGCTGAATTCATGTTTCTGACACCCATATAGAGAACGGCCGTTTCCGCGCTGACACGTCTCGAGCATACATCCTGCCAGCCGACCGTATCATGCGTTTATCGAGCGCTGTCCTGTTCTTCCAGTTATTTACTTTGTTTGCTGATGGATGGGACTCGCCGCTGCATTGTGAGACTCACCTCGAGGGCTCGTTCTATAACGAGCAGCACGTTTACTTCGGCTTTCCGGACTTTTATTTTGAATTTAGTTGCCTAGCAGGGGCTTACATTGGAAATGACTTTTATACTGTGTTTTTTTTTTCCATGATAATTGCTTCGCTCAAGGGTATAACAGCAGGACCCTTCCTGGGATGGAAAGCAGTGGCCGTTTCGGTTACAGCGCCAGCCCCTGAAGTGCCGGTACTCCTGGCTCACCGAGATGGGACGTCCTGCCGGGGTGTTTCCCGAGCTTCCCCAGCACTGTTCCTCAGAGCCAAACCTGCCCACCTGGTAGTAATAGGGCCACAGCCTCAGCCAAACCGCACAGGCTCCCCCGGTGCTGTGCTGTTTTGCTGGTGAGTCCTGTCTCGCAGCTAATGTTGATATCAATAAACTGTTTTTTTCCCCTCTTTCTCTATCTCTCTCTCTTTCTTTGTTTCCCCTCAAAAGGAGTGCGAAGCATTTGATTTATTGCAAAATGATCTAAGGCGCGTAATCCGCACAAGGCTCAGTGGACGTGGATGTCGCCTCGAGCGATGTGTCTAACACTCAGCTACTCAGCACGGCCGGTGCGTTCTGTGTTAGTCATCTTAAATGACTGTGCCGTTATTTACGTAGTTCCAACCCCACGCAACATATTTTCTAGGAAATGTAACTGGCAAATAAGTCAAATGCTTTCTAAACATACAGGTTAATGGGAAAATTATTCTGTTTTCCAAACTGCTTATCCTAGTTAGGGTCACAGGAGGCTTGGAGCTTGTCCCTGGCAGCTTAGGACAAACGTCTGGGGAAATCCTGGTCAGGATGTCAGTCCATTACAAGATACACACACACACTGTGAGCAATCTAGTAACATGAACTCACTTAAGGCATATTTTTTGAAAATAAAGAAAACCCTCACACAAATGACAGAACATCACACACAAACAAGAGCCAAGGGCAGGATGCAAATGTGCTACCCGCAGAGCCATGCTACCATGGGTAAGGAAGCCCCATAACTGAGTCAGTCTCAAACTGGACAAGGCTGTGAAAGAGCTGTTACACAGAGCAGCAGCAGATATGAAAATCAGTAATATGCAACGGCACACAGCTGTCAACACGCAGCTGCTGAACTCTTTGAAGTCTCTTGAAGTTGTCACCATAAGCTGAGATGGGATTCCCAAAGAGGAGAGAGCTGAAACATTCCTGTCCATCTCAGCAGACCCAGAACTGCAGACCGATATTGACAGAGGGCTGACCGCAGTTTAAGCCTCACCTGAAACAGAGCCTCTTTAATAGACAAACAAGCATAATTCCATTTTACAATCTACTGCACTTGTTATTCTTGATATTAGGGCACAAATGTCAAATAATATGTCAGCTCTGTGTATTTTATAATAATAAATGTATTCATGGCTCTGTTCATGACACTTACCCTGAATGCATAATACTGGCTGCAAATCATTATGAATTAAGATGAATGAAAATCAAGGCTATGGGGAAAAATTATATATATTTTTTATTTTATATAATCGGTGGCATTTCAGCTGATTGTTTCGAATTTCACAGAGGAGCTGCTGTGGAATCCTGAAGATTATTTCCCCCCGATCTCTTTTATCCTCCAAAATGCTCTTCCCACTGTGGCAGTAGCACAGGAGTCTGAGAGAAAAACCTTCTTTTGTTGTCCACCGCAGACAAAGATTTATCACCGGTGGCAGAAAAGGAGAGAAAGAAACCATTTCTTTCCCCGGAGGCCGGTTAAAGCTCGATTAAAGCTATTACCAAACTGTCCTACCTTCTCAGGGCCTGTAAAGAAAGCACAGCGAAGGAGTCGCACTCCAGTCGCCGCGGAGTGCTGACGAGTAGACGATAAAGGCATTTTCATGCAGAATGGAGCTACAGGTGATAGACTCAGTAAAGCTGAATCAAAGGCTTTTACCCACAAATGTGCATATGGGTTAGAGGACAAAAACTAGGCGCAAAGCCACCTGCTAATTAAAGGATTAAAAAATATAATAATGATGCAGGGTTGTCAGGGTCCATTTTATCATACAAATAGATAAAATAGTGAATATACCGTGTAAAAATCCAAAGCATAGCTTTTAAGTACAATAGCACCATGTAGATCACTGGATATTTTTTTCTGTTGATCAGTACAGTATTCAAAACTATGTGGCAACTTTTTATACACCGTACAGAGAGCCCAAGAGACAGTGATCTCAGTGGATGCCCTTTGGCTATGCTGACAGGGACCTTCCAGCACTGTGTCGTCGTTCTGCTCATGTACACGCCACCAACACGCCAGTGTGTTGCCGTGACGGCCGTTGCTGAGCCTGACAATGTGTCGGCGGGGGGGGAGCTGAAAAGAATGATTCAGCCCCAGCTGAGAGGGTCGAAACACTGGGAGGGCCTTTCAAAGCGAGCCGAATGGCACCCTTTCCCACCCAGGCTGGTGGAGGGGAGTGCCATTTCTGTGCACTATGGTTGGCCAGCAAGAGGAAAGGTACCCCATGGCATGCAGGCCGATATCATCACCTGGCTGGCGTGGGGAAACCATGCTTTTACCTACAGTTTACTTTAAGTTACTGTTGGAAATCACAGGCTTAAGCTCTTATTTCGGCAGGTTAGTATTCACAGCTTGTAAAATGGAGCAGCTAGCACTGTTGCCTCACACCTTCAGGGTTGGGGGCTCAGATCCCATCCCCACTCTGTCTGCTTGGAGTTCCTGGGATTCCACCAGATACACTGGTGTCCTCCCACGTGGAGTTAAATGGTGTCTAAATTATCACAGGCAATTGTCTTGTCTGTGGAATCCCTGAAGATTACATAACCTCAACCTCTTTTATGTGTGAGCCTTGCCATGGACTAAAATCCCATCCAGGGTCTTATGAAGTGGAGGCTGGCACCTACCCCAAGCAGCAAGGCTGGGTTACACCCTGCAGAGGATACCAGTCCATTACAGGGTACCAGTCATATATATGCATTTGTTAAATAGGCAAAATAAGACTTAAGATAATTTAAGAATAAAATACAGCAATTAGCCGTCCCTGTTCCTTCCTCTCATCCCCGTGTCACTGTCACATCTGACACTGAAAAGGTTCAGACAGGTAGACCTAATCAGTACTTCAGATTCATGGAGAATAACAGGTTTTATCGGGGGGGTTCTGTTATACCCTTGAGTTAAATAACCATTCTCTATTAAAGGACAGCTAAAATAATAATTTGATTTATACTGATGGGGAAAATCATACTAAAATTGTCTTTGGATAAAAATGTCTATCAAGTATAGAAATAATAACATTTATAACAATAATAAATTCTAAGTCAGCAGTCAATCATTCCATGTTGTAAAAGATTTGGGACTCTGAAATTAATTGACATTTGAAAGGTAAAGAGAACCACAGAGAGCATTAAACTGGAAGACTGAAACAGGGAGTTGTGCATAAACACACACAGATGAGTTAAAAGTGCGAGTGAGACAGTCCATTGATAACTAACAAGCCAGGTTGCCCTGGTAACGAAGACTGACCTGATTCCCACTATGAAGCAGAAGCGCCAGAGCAGAGTGACCATGTTAAAGGGGAAGGCAGGCTCACCTCAGGTGGGCAAGGAGTGAATTGGTCTCTCAAAGAGTTTGATAAGAAAGGTATGTCAGGATAATACAGGAAACATATTTGTCACTAAGCTGGGAATTAATAGTTAACAGCAAGGAAATAAAAGCCCATAAAGCGTAACCAATAATGCAATGTCGTTCTTTTTATGTTAATTGATAATTCCATGTTTTTTTCATTCAAGTCACACTATAATGCCAAAAGTATGAACAGCAGTTTGTGTGTTATCTTATTCTGAAATCAAGGGTATTAATATGAATTTGGTTGTGAGGGTTGCTAGAATAGCTTCAATAATAACAATTTTGGAGGATTGCCAGTGGGATTTGCTGCCATTCCTGTTGGGTTTTGTTGTGTGATCAGGTGCCTTTCTGTCAGTTTTTGCGGCTACCACTTTACAACTAAACTTTCTCCCAGACGTTTATACTTCACAGTCACTTCACTTGACTAGGGGAGCTCTTGAAGAACAGCAGTTTGGCAGACTAACTTGTTGGAGATAGAGTTTAGAAGATGAGGGGTTAGAAGATGGATGGATGGATGTAGTGTAGAATGGGTTCTAGCCTCTCATGACCCTGACCAAGATAAGAGGTTAGAAGATGGATGGATGGATGGATGGATAGAATGGGTTCTAGCCACTCATGACCCTGGCTAAGATAAGAGGCTAGAAGACAGATGGATGGATGGATGTAGTATAGAATGGGTTCTTGCCCCCAATGACCCTGACCAAGGTAAGAGGTTAGAAGATGGATGGATGGAGTATAGAATCAGTTCTAGCCCCTCATGACCCTGAACAAGGTAAGAGGCTAGAAGATGGATGGATGGACGGATGTAGTATAGAATGGGTTCTAGCCCCCAATGACCCTGACCAAGATAAGAGGTTAGAAGGATGGATGGATGGATGTACAGTTGTCCCCCCCCCCCCCCGTAAAGCGCATTCTGGGACTTGTGGGACTTGTAGGCTGCAGGGCCTTACCTCCCTCACCGTTCTTACAGAATCCACCGTATACGCACCTCCATGGACATTCCTCGCTTCGGCGCTCCCTCGGCCCGGTCCGCAATCAGCCCGTCAGTCCGTAGGCGCGGACGCTCGGCAGCCGCCGGATCGGATTAGCACCCGCTGGCACCGAACCGGTACCAGTTTTTACAGCACCGGACCAAAGCTGCCGAAGGTGATCTAGCACGGCGAGGCTCCGCCAAACGTGGCAGCGCCAGTTGTTGTCTAATATATTTGTGTAATATATTGGGTAATACGAGTGTAATGGTGACTAAAGGGTGTTGTTTCATGTCTAGAGGGCTCTAATAATGTTACAAACCCTATTTAGAAGGTCGTAAACAGGTTTTCTATGTTCTAACTACGAAAATATTCGATTTATAAATAAAGAATCCTACTTTGCGGAAATCCACTTATCGCGGTAGAGTCAGGAACTGATTAACCACGATAAACGAGGGCCAACTGTAGTGTAGAATGGGTTCTACTCCCTCATAACCCTGGCCAAGATAAGAGGCTAGAAGATGGATGGATTGAGTATATAATGGGTTCTAGTCCCTCATGACCCTGGCCAAGATAAGAGGCTAGAAGATGGATGGATGGATGTAATATAGAATTGGTTCTAGCCCCCAATGACCCTGACAAAGATAAGAGGCTAGAAGATGGATAGATTGAGTATAGAATGGGTGCTAGTCCCTCATGACCCTGGCCAAGATAAGAGGCTAGAAGATGGATGGATGGATGTAGTATAGAATCAGTTCTAGCTCCCAATGACCCTGACAAAGATAAGAGGTTAGAAGATGGATGGATGGAGTATAGAATAGGTTCTAGTCCCTCATGACCCTGGCCAAGATAAGAGGCTAGAAGATGGATGGTGGATGGATGGATGTAGTATAGAATCGGTTCTAGCCCCCAATGACCCTGGCCAAGATAAGTGGTTAGAAAATGGATGTATGGTTGGATAATCCGGAATTTTTTTTTGGTTGGCCACAGCACTGCCTCACACCCCCAGGGAGGAGGGCTCAATGCTCATCCTACTGTTTGTGTCTGTGCTGGCAGGCAAAGGCTCCAACATCACTGAGACACTATAATGGATAAACAGCTGGAAGCTGGATCGATACTTTGGATATTTTATAGTATTTTATAGTATTTACTTTATTACTGAATGATTCCCAAATGTCCCTTACCATCCTCCTACTGGATTCTTTGGGTCTCACGGAAATCTTCTTATTAATTATTATTCTTATTACTTATTATTATAACTTTATTACACTCTGGAATACAAGCCCTGGCTTCTTGGTCGCTGAGCCTCGCGTGTGTTCGGCTGGGCCAGCCCTCCTCCACTCTTGGTGGGCGAGCGGCATAAACATATGTGCAGACAGCTCATGCGGGTTTTAAAATAACGGCGTGGATGTAAATTGCACACAGATGGCGCTCAGGCTCTCCGATGCTCCCGTGTGCCTCGGAAAACCAGGCAGAATTCCGAGAATACACCGACCCGCACTTGTGCTCGGGGTGTGCATTCGAGGCACGAGTGCCAGGTTCTATGTAACTTTTTAACTCTATACTGAATAAAACTGTTTTTCAGAATATTCTATTTGTATGTTGTGCACAATTTTAAATTTGTTTACTAACCACGTTTACATGTTTGCACAACGCGTACTGTCTTTGCACTTTGTCTAGTTGCTTTTATATTTTAGTTTCTTTTTGCACTGCCTTCTCTCTGCTATATGCACCAGAATCTCCCCCAGGATAAATAAACTCCATATAAATTGTAATTTTAACTTTGCTGTTGTGACATTAGTTCAGCATGAGCTGCACAAACTAAAAGCCCAGTTTTACCAAGATGGTTTCCAGTTAGAGGCTGACGAGTTTTAAACTGGGCAGCTGTTCTTTTCAGTAGGTTCTCCTGCATAGAATTTTTCCAGACTCCTTCCCACTAATAACATTTCCTGTTTTTAATTCCCATGGCATAATGAAGCACCTCTTTACATTTTTATTTCCCCAGTGGTGACTCTTAAATAGTTTGGCAATCTTCATTACTATGATAAAATACATCAATATGTGTCAAAACTAGACCTTGTTTGCGATTGTTTGATAGATTCTTAAGCTCATCTCTTTTTTATCTCCAAAACCCCAACAGGAAAAGCAAGATCTATAACACCACAACAGGAAGCATGAACCATGATGCTTATGTTAAATTATTTATCCTTCAATAGAACGCTCTTTATAAACTTGCATCCCCCACAGGTGACTTTAGGTGATGCGCCAAGACATTATAGACTTCTTTCTGAAGGCAGTTCTTCCGTGATCACCGTGGAAACAAGCCGTCAGCGGGACCGCTGGGATTCAGACAGGCGGGGGGGTGGGGGGCATTATCCCTCACGGCTGCTCTTGCGAGCTGGGGAGAACCATCCAGAAAACATAAAAATGCCCTTGCCTTTCATATCAAAGGGGTCCCAGGATAAGAGGGAGGCGGGATGCTCCCCGGATGAGAGGCTGGCCTTATTAATGTGTCCTGTTCAGTTTCTGCCTGAGGACCGATGATGAGAGGACAGGAGGCAGCAGTGAGGAAGGTGTGGGCGTGTGACACTGCCCCCTAATAGCAGAAACTGGGCGACTATTCAGAATGAGTTCTGACATGCATACCCACACAAATACACTCACAAAGGAGGCCTGAATCACTCTCCTCTGGAATCCCTGACATTCATATTATTACTATGATTTTCTTTCTTATTTTTCCTATCGAAAACAGTTACTGGCCATTTTACTGTGAGCTACACGGGTTCAGTGTAATTTTCTCTTTCTGGGATTTAAACTGGAAACCTGAAATGGTTTGCGAGCTATTGCCATAGCAGACCCACTGCTAGGCAGAGACAGAAGATCAGGCGGCTCGTCAAGTTTCTCAAATTTTAGAATTACAAAAAGGGACAGCTTTAGAAGAGTAAATATCAGCCGCAAAGGGTTTAAATGATTCACTAATAAAGTCACTCTGGCTAATTAAACAAATATCTGCAGATAATGTCATAATCATCTAATAAGTGCTTTGCATGAAATTATATCATTCTGTAATACATCATTATACATTAAGCAGAGCTTTCACGATCAAGTACATATATTACTCATATATACTGACTCTCCCCTAGAAAAATTCTAAATATTCATTTCCATTCAGTACGAACTGCAGCAGAACTAAATCATGAAATGACACAATGCATTCTGGGTAATAAGTTTAAGTACAGAAATAACAGACCTATCCCAATGGGCACTCTGTATGTGGATTAAATCAAGTAACAGTATGTCAGCAGCTTGCCCCTTTGATTCGACCCAGTGAAAAGTACTGTATAACCTCAGGGAAAAACCAGTTAATTTATAGATTGACCTTCAAAGACTGACAACTATAGAAACTGTACAAATAGACAATTTATAACAATAACACCAGGATAATGATAATAACATTAGGCTAATACTAAAGATGCATCCATGTTTTTTTGTATCACAATAAAAGTATGTTACAAGATTTGAAAAAATGTATCAAAAAGTCTTTTAAACTGGAATCCCGGTAAAAAATAATTATTCACATCTGATTCATAAATAACTCCATTATTAAGCGTCTTGTGTATACCTTGTTTATAAGCTGCCTACTTTCCAAGATGAACCTGTCCAAACACTAACTGTGGATCTTCTGTGGATGCACGCTGCAGTGACAAGTACGGAAGCCCTGAAGGGCAAAACACACCTTCAAGTATGGAAAGAAGTGTGAATAATAACAATGTTGTTATTACAATCACAATCAAATGTGAAGACACACCAGCAAATATGAAAATGCTTCAACATTAGCAGCACTAAAACAGAAAGGGTATGTACCTACTGATCATCACACGCTTGTCAATGATCAGACAGGGAGCCTGTCAGTCAGCCTCCCATTGTCTTAGAGAAATGAGAGATGTTTTGTCCTAACTGTGGCCAACAGTGTTAAAATATCCCTAACTTTCGCTGTGCCTGTGGCATTTGTCTAAGGGCATGGGACTGAAGGACAGGCCCTCTACTGGTAACAGTAAGTACACTGAAATTGGATGGCTGGCTGTGTAGGGACACTTTACCCAAAGGCACTAAAATATCTACAGTAACAAACATGGCTAAGTGTAAATGACACATGATTGTATTTTTAAACTTTAAAGTTAGCATTTAATTTGGATTGCTGTATCAAGAGCAAAATTCTGTATAGCACCTAATTCATCCTGGGCCCCTTCTCTATACTAGAGGTGCAATGGAGTCTGGCGCAGGACAAATTTTAATCTTTCAATGAGGTAGCAGGTGAGAAGTGACTAATATATTTGCAGGAGCGGGTGAATAAAAATGAATCGCGGGATCCCAAATGAGAGGCATACACCCAGGAATGCACATTCTAGCGATGGGCAAAATGACGCTTCATGAACCATTTGCTGTATTTTTTGACTAGACGGAGTTCTTGGTTTACATTGAGGTATACTTTGTGCTCTTTTTTTGAACAGGAAGCAGGTACCTTAGTAAGTATGTCAGCTGGGCTGCCCTGAAGTAGATAGGGTTTAGTTTTGTCTTATACCCTGTGTTGTTTTCATTTTCTGTTTTCCCACTCTGGCATCTGATGCCATGGACCAGGAAAATGTGTCACCCTCTCCAACACTTTCTCCATGTGCCGAATCCAGGACAAGTACAGCTGAGTAGGATCATGGTACTCAGAATGGTACTGTACTGGATCAAGCTATGATGCCCTCATGTAAATAATTCTTTAAATATCATTGTTGATTCAGGGTCTGACAATGTCATTGCCACTCCAGATGATCCTGAAATGGGGATCGGATGCCAGACTGATCTGACTCTGATCTGTTAGCCATGGAATCAGGCATCAGGTCAATGACAAGGCAGCTAGACAGTCTCTACGGGGCCTTTCAAAGATGGGGAGGAAACCATAAACCTTGTAAGTCTCCATATCCATGTAGAAAGAGTGATCAGGCTTGTCCAGAGGAAATATTCAATCTTGCACGGTACTTTACCTTTGGAAATGTTAAATATATAAGAGGGAAACAAAGAGGCTCAAGTAGACATAACAGAGAGAATATGCCATGCTTTGAATCTGTCCAGAACTGTTGTTCTATTTGCGTGAAAATGTTCTGGAATATGAAAAATAAAGCAGCAAGTACTGACAAAGAAAATAATGACCATTTCATTTGTGGTACCATTTGGAGTTTTTTTTTCATGCCTTTAAATATCGGTCAATGAGAAATCTCTTAATTTTGTCATATAACTCATTGAAACAGTGAAATTCTTGTGCCGCAGTTATAGCGGAGGGAACAGGTGCATGGGGGACAACAGGACTAAACACAGTATAAACAGTAGTGCAATAAGAGTGCAACAATAAATCCATACATCCATCCATCCATCCATTATCTGCTGCTTATCCGGGGTCGGGTCGTGGGGGCCGCAGTCTAAGCAGGGATGCCCAGACCTCCCTCTCACCAGCCAGCTCCTCCAGGGGAATACCAAAGCATTCCCAGGCCAGCCAAGAGCTATAATTTCTCCAGCTTGTCTTGGGTCTTCCTCCAGGTTTTACATGCCCAAAACACCTCCCCAGGAGGTATCCTAGATAATACGCCCGAACCACCTCAACTGGCTCATTTTGATGAAGAGGAGCAGCAGCTATACTTTGAGTCCCTCCTAAATGTCCGAGCTCCTCATCCTATCTCTAAGGCTGAGCCCAGACTCCCTGTGAAGGAAATTAATTTCTGCCCATTTGTAACTGCGATCTCATTCTCTCAGTTACTACCCAAAGCTCATGACCATAGGTGAGGGTAGGAACGTAGTTTGACTGCTAAATCGAAAGCTTTGCCTTCTGGCTCAGCTCTCTCTTTGCCATGACGGAAAGGTACAGCATCTGCATTGCCGCTTGAGGAAACAACTCATCCCCCACCAGGAGAGGGTAATCCACCCTTTTCTGGTCAAGAACCATGGCCTCAGGCTTGGAGGTGCTGATCCTCATCCTTGGTGCCTCACACTCAGCTGCAAACTGCCGCAGTACCACTAAATGAAGAAATTATGACCATGAAACTATATAATAATGAATGATGAGTAAGCAAGAGATTCACTTACTCGTGAATACAACAAAATATTTAGTCAGCTTCAGCGTCACAACGATGTTTGAAAAACCATATCCTCATATCTTACAAAAGGTGACTCACAACCATCTTTCACTTTCAAGGTGCATGGGCACATACATTTTCATTTTACATTTTTTGCTTGTGTCTGTCGGTAGCTGATTCACATACACAGATTACTCCATTACTACGACTAACAAAACATCAAGTTGGCAATTCCATGGACCTAAATATGGAATAACTAGTTATGACTGTCGGCCGATTGAGGGGCTCCCATCCAATCAGTAACAAGCATGTGACAATCAGTAGGTACATACCCTTTCCGTTTTCAATGTCACTAATGTTGTACAGTTTTAGTATTTGCTGGCATGTTTTCTCATTTGCTGGTTTTCCTTTTTGCTAATTGATAGCTGCACGTTACTAGAGAAGTTGTCTTGCGTCTAGATTAAAAAAAACAATAATAATTAAAAATTATACAGATAATGAAAACATTTATAAATCAGGATAATTTGCTTATTTTTTATTCTCTCACAGGCCACCACACTGGCCTCCAGGGGGCGCCAGTGGCCTGTGGGCCATGCGGATTGTCATTGGTAGAAATTGGTAATAGTCATAGATATCCGATGCGCCAAAAACGCGTCAGACAGATAATAATACGAAATGCATCACATATTTATTAAACACAATCTTGAAGAAATGGATGCAGTAACACTGCAAATGGAACACTGTAATACACTTCGGAGAGAGGCAAATGACTTTGGTCCTATGGGCATAAATGATGGAAATTCATATATGCCACATCACTTGATTCCAGGTGTTATTTGTCTGATTCTAGTTTCAAGGGCAATATTGGAGGTAGGGCCTGAGAAGAGGGATACTATTTTTCTCCTATGTAAAAGTGTCATTATGATTTATGACAGACACACTGTTTCCAGCAGGCTTCTCATGGAAATACTCTGCTGAGCACCAAGCAGGACCATAAAAGGTAGAAATCTCCCCACACCTAAAGCCATTACTCCATCATAACGCATATTCATTTACATAGCTCTCACTGAAACACAGTCATACTGGTGTACCACTTAACTACAAGCACAAAATTATGTATATGCAGCCTACAATAGGTCTAAAAGCAGTATATATAGGTTTAACTTTAAAAGTGGGCAGTGCCATCTTCTAGAGCAAGTGTAGGATCACCGGAAACACAGGGGAAAAAAAACACACACAACAGGATATCTTTCCACTGAGGAATGGAGCCAGAGCACCAGGTAAACACGCAGACACACACGGCCAGTGCCAGGGACCCCACACCACAACCTACAACCGCTGAGCCAGTCACTACATGTTTCATACTGAAGTAACAGTCTCGCTCCGTTTCAGTACTACATTCTTTGAGGGGTCCATGGAAATTACAACCTATAACATTGTCACAGAACAAAAGTACGTTAATATCAAAAAGCAACCTGTCCGTTTCAGAGCGTTTGAGAACGGTGACGGACAGCTGGCTAATAAGGAAATGGCTGTGCATTTGATACCATCAGGATGCTGTTCCAGACGACCTCCACCTTGACGATGCAGCAGGACACATTGCTGTCTGGGACGTTATTAAATATTGATGCCGTATGACTGAACATGACTGACTGAAAGATGTCAATCGGTCTTTAAGTGCAGTTGTCTAGGACATATAGGGAAAGGGCGAACCAGTTGCCTGCACATTTGGAAACTGCACAATAGCTGAGCTCCTTTCACTTGGTCAGCAGATGGTTTGGTAGTCAACAGCTGGATCTTTCAACAAGAGCTTGCAGGTTCAAGTCAGATGGTCAAATTGATTTCTGCACTCAGGCACAGCACTGCAGAAAGACCTTGAAAGCAACTGTCAAGCTCATAAATATAATGGAATTAGCCTGTGATCCTATTTGATGATTAAAAAGAAATAAAAACAATGTAGTCCATAAATACACATACCAGGCGCTAAATGATTCAACCAGTCAAGATAAAAACATGAATTAATTTTACAGTCGTTAAATGAGTCTGAGTTCTCTCAAGGTGCCTTTATTTAACAATTATGGATCTCCTTGGAGCACATTGGACCATCCACTGGTCTAAGCAGTGCAATTGTTATTGCTGGGTTCATTTGCTTGGTTTTAATTGGATAAACTGAGTATAAGAAATAAGGCTTACAAAGTGACAGTGGCTGGGATGACTGTGTGCCATCAGTCACTTATGGATTAAATGGAAGACAAGTAACCAATGGGAAGCGGGATAAACCAGCCAGAGATAGACAGCCCACGATTATCCCGCCCACGCTGGGTTCCCAAGCCCCGTTATTCCATCACTATGCCCTATTCTTATATCTTTCTGGTGAAATGCAAGTGTTTTTCCCTTTTACAAAGAAATACAGAATTCTAGTTTCTTTTTTCATTAGCAGAAGAATGAAATCAAATCCATTTTTGTTCAAAGCCCGCCCACAGTGAGCCCACATTGAAAGAAGGGCTGTCATATTTGGGCAGCTCTGTCCGACAGGGTGACCGTGATCCGAAAGCCGCCTCGCCACATAGTTTCCGACCCATTCTGACAGGTGCATCGTATCTCAGATGGAGCGCACACACCACCCCAGATTAATCAGGAACATCACCATCGAGCCAGATGAGCATGCAGAGAAATCAGCCAGCCAGCCAGCCTCAGCCCAGGGGTGACAGACACCCACCCATGTGCAGTCTGTGGGCAGCTTTAGAGCTGGGCCCCCCTCCCTGGAATGGAATTTGTGCTGCCAGGTTTGTTTTACAGAAAAAGTGCTGCTCGTTAGGGTAAGCCTATTTAAATGAAATACTTACAATTGCCATTGTGGCTGACTGGGCAGCACCAATACCTCACGCCTCCAAGGTTAAGGGTTATAATTCCACGTCTGCTTTGTGTGTGTGGAGTTTGTTCGATAGGTTTCCAACCGCAGGCCAAAAGCATGCAGTTAAGCTAATTAGTCTCTCTAAATTACCCGGAGTGGTCCCTACCTCATACCCTCTGCTACCTGGGATAGGCTCCAAACCCTCCCACAACCCTGACCAGACAGGCAGTTAGAAGATGGATAAACATGTGCGTTTCGGGTGCTGTCACCAGTTTGTTTCAGCATGTTTTTAAAAGGCTTTTTCGTGGCAGACGGTTGTACAGGTCCTCCTCATCCCAATAATTAAGACAAGAAACTTTATTCAAGGGTACAACAACACTTACCCTTCTTGCCCCGTGTCAGTAACTATCATGACTCCCACTCACTGCCCATTTTGGGCCTGGTCGTGGGTCTCACATATTTCGGGTTGGATGTTCCAGTGTTATTATACACTATATGGACAAAAGTATTGGGTCACACCTGAATTCAGGTGTTTCATTCAGACCCACTGCCACAGGTATATAAAAATCAAGCACCTAGCCATGCAGTCAGGTTTATAGACAAAAAAATGTCAAAAAATAGGTCATTCTCAAGAGCCCAATAAATCATACTTACAATTTATTCCCTACTAGATACTCCATAGAGAACTATAAGTGGTATTATTGCAAAGAGAAAGCATTTACGAACAACAGAAACTCAGCCATGAAGTAGCAGACCAAAAGTCACCAAAAGTTGAGGTGCATAGTATGTAAAAATCACCAACACTTTACTGAATCAGTAATTGCAGAGTTCCAACTTTCCTCTGGCATTAACCTGAGCACAAAAACTGTGCGCCAGCAGTTTCATGGAATGGGCTTCCATGGCCGAGTAGATGCATGCAAGCCTCACATGACCAAATGCAATGCTAAGCATTGGATGGGGTGGTGCAATGCACGTCGCCATTGGACTGAAGAATTGAAAACATATCCTGTGGGGTGACGAATAACGCTTCTCTGTCTGGCAGTCTGATAGACAAGTCTGGGTTTGGCGGATGCCAGGAGAATGTTACCTGCCTTAATGCATTGTGCCAACTGTCAAGTTTAGTGGAGGAGGGATAATGGTATAGGGTTGTTTTTCAGGGGTGGGCCGTTTTCTGGTCCAGGATGACTGTGCCCCAGTGCACAAAGCAAAGTCCATAAAGACATGGTTGGGTGAGTTTGGTGGGGAAGATCTTGACTGACCCCTGACCTCAACCCCACTGAACACCTTTGGGATGAATAGAATGGAGATTGTGAGTCAGACCTTCACTTCCAACATCAGTGCCTGACCTCACCAATGCTCATCTGGAGGAATGGGCAAAAAATCCCACAGGCACACCCCATAATCTTGTGGAAAGCCTTCCAGGAAGAGTGGTAGCTCTTGTAGCTGCAAATGGGGGACCAACTCCATATTGATGCCTATAGATTTATAATGATATGTCATAAAAAGTTCTTGCAGGTGTAATGGCCAGGTGTCTCAATATTTTATGTTGTGTATCAGATACTCATTTTTATACTGGATGGGGAGCTTGATCAGTGATGGTGAGCGAGATACAGAAACACACGGAAAACATGACCTGGGATGTTAGCAGAACCTTTATTTCAATGTGATATTGATTCCTGGGTTTATTTCAATAAGCGCTGACATTAACAGGGGGCAGGGGGTCTGGGGGGAGGTTGATTTTGAGTGTGCTGATAGGATAAATTGTGGTAAGAGGCAGCCACTTGACTTTCAAGCTGATTGCTTCTAGCAGAGGTAAGAAGGGCCACCACAAGTTGACTTTGTATGGAGGGTGGGGCCTGTTTGGCCACGCAGAGCGGTCCGTTTACTCCCCTGCTGCTCCTCACTGAGCTAGCCGTGACCGCCACACCAAACACTCGTCCCTCACCTCACCCAGACGTAGGGCTGCTCTCATGCACCATTCTAGACAGACTGTCTGCGGTCCACTGCTTCACATTCTTCAGCCACACCAAAGTTATCTCATTAGATGAATTACTTCCTTCTCAAAATACAGTAGATCCATATCCTT
>JAODKM010000001.1:30059923-30087300 GCA_026780845.1 Petrocephalus sullivani
TTTTGTTTGGTTACTTATGGTTAAGGTTAGGGCTGGGTAGGGGTTAAGGGTGTCATAGTTGGGATCAGGGTTATGCCTGTAGGAATGAATGGAGTGTCCCCATAAAGATAGGAATACATGATGTGTGTATGTTTGTGTGTGTGTGTGTGTGGGGGGGCATCTTCTGAGGGATGTATTGTACAACATGTTCTGCGTAAGACACACCAAAAGGTAATCTAAGTAGGGCAGCCATGTGAGAAGGTCTAAGCAGGGCTCTTGGAAGAGGCTGAACCATGGGGGTGATGAAAGCACGCTACACTTCCAGATTGCGGTGTGCTGATGCAGTTGCTCTAGCAGCACTGAGCAGAGACTGTTTGTTTGGTAACCATTTGTCGTTGTCCTTCTCCATTCAGTTTTGGTTTTCTTCCTGTCCTTCAACCTACAGGTTTCTCAGGAGAGCATCATCAACAAGATGAGCGCATCCAACTTGGCATGTGTCTTTGGCGTCAACCTGACCTGGCCCCGCCAGGGATCCGTGTCACTCGGTGCTCTGACCCCCATCAACATCTTCACGGAGCTCATCATCGAGCATTACCCCATGGTGTTTGGCTCACGGTCACCGTCCCAGCAGGTGCTGCCCTGAGGGGCCGCCCTCCTTCCGTCGCCAGCAAGGCCCTGACTTTCTTCTGGACCGTATTGAGGACTAATGGGCCTGGAGTCGCGCTGCCTGCCCCTGACACCACAAATGGGACCGAACCTGATGCCAAACTAGCATTAGTATCGCAAGTGATCGCTCCCCTAGTATGGCATCTTATAATGAAGGCATGGATCATTCAACTGTTTTTGCTCTGCTGCAGGACAGATAGGGTTTTTAATGTACTCATTTTAATAATATTCTTTATTGGACAGTGTACATTACCATCCAATTTCTTCTACTTTTAAGGTCAATGACACGTGAGCCGGAGTGTAGTTTGGTAGAGTAGTGAATGATAAGCTAATGATAAGCATAATGATGTTAAGAGGATCCGTTTCAGTCCTCATGTAATGTTTTTATGCCCATTGAACCAGCTGTGGTTTTTGTACATTTTTAAAGTGTACCTTTATAGAGTCTCTAATTGGGCAGGATGAGGAGACACCACCCCCTGACCTGCTTTTGTGTAACCAAGTGACCTTTTCCCATCAATAGCTACCCAGCTGACCTTCTGCATGCATATACACTCTTATGAGAACAGAGGAGGTGTGAGAGTGACAGTCCAGGGTCAATAATGTGTGTTTAGACTGTGTAAGGGGGCTTATTCATCGCAAAGACAGTAATGATGAAGGGACACTGGGTATAAGGATACAGGGATTTCAGTTTCCTGGTCCAAGTAGGGCAGGGCTGGTCCTCTAGAGAGAAGGACTATTTCCCCCCTCTTTCTTTCCCTATGAATCACAGAGTAGGTCTTTAAACTGCTGCCTTAGGGCAAACGGGCATAGGATGATGTCTGTGGATGGTAAGCTGGATCAATAGACTGGGAAGGGGTGATACCCCAGGGAGGGGGAAGTGACTGCTTGTGTGCATGGGTGGGGTAGTTCATTAGCATCCTGCCTCATTTTGGTTAGCAGTGGTCCTCTCCCTATAAGCAGATGACGACTGAGAATGTAACTAACTGTACTGCTTAATGGCCACTAAAATAATCTTGTTTGCTTACACCTTGTGTTTACTTTTACTATAGGCTGGGGGTTTTCCTCTTCAGGCTTGCAGCAGGACCAATTTCAAATTTCAAATTAATGAGTAAAAAGTACAAATTTTCTACCAAATCTGTTTGACTTTTTCCCTCCAGGTACATCAGCATTGAATCCCAGTTTTGCTGACCTTAATTGCATCCATCCATCTTCCATAATGGCTCATGCCGTACACAGTCACAGAGAGCCTGGGGCCTATCCCAGATAGCACAGGGCGCAAGGCAGGGGGCACCTTGGATGGGCTTCCAGCAGGTGCACAGTATGGGCAAGGCTGAGACACCAGTGCTTTGAACTGCATGCTTTTGGAAGAAATCCATGCAAAGAGGGGATTACATAAGCGCCACGCACACAGGGTCAGGGTTGGGCCTTGAGCCCACAACCTTCTGGATGCCTGGCCATAGTTCTGCCCACTCTTCCAGCATGACCTTAAGTAACACTCAGGGTGTCTGTGTCAAGCTTGTCAAAGCCAGTTACTTCCTATATTAGAAATCTGGGTTTTATTACATGCCACTTTAGCTTATGATTGGTCAGGTTTGGGTTCTGCTGTTTTTATTAATAGGATAAGCTGTATTTTTCCCCTACCAGACTGCAGAAATTACTCATGACACAGCAGGAAGGCAGCCTTTTAGTGGCTGGCAGCATAACATGCCATGACTGATGTTTACAGAGCACACGCTTGTTTGTTCAGGCCAGACGATTATCTGGAGCCTCTGCATAGGCTTCCTGGTCAGTGTTGGTCTCACCACAAGTGGGATACCAGGCCTTCACAGTACACACACACAATGTTCAGTCTAAGGCAGGGGTGGGCAATCTTATCTGCAAAGGGCCGGGGTGTATGCAGGTTTTCGGGATAAGAGTTAGGTCAGCTGTTCAAATCCAGAAAGGGCTGTTGTGTATGCGGGTTTTCGCTTTAGCTCCCTAATTTGATTACTAATTAGAGGACTGATTTGCTGAAATGTTCTCACACCTGGGTTTGAATAGCTGATCTAAAGGATACCCAGAAAACTTGCATACAGACCGGCCCTTTGTGCATAAGATTAACCACCTCTGCTTTATGCTCAACTCATTGGTTGAAGCAAAACTTGGCCTGGATACTTTCTGAACTTGAACTTTTTACCTCTGCATTTACCAGCACAAATACAAGCTCTAAAAGCTTTCCAGCTGTTATTCTTTTATTAGTTTGTTTCTCAAAGGAATCCATATGAAAAAAAAAATGGAGTCTAGGCTTCATCGATCATCAATTTCATTTAACTGATCTTTAATACATTAGAAAGAAAAAAAAAAACTACATTGGCATATGTAGGACAAACACTTTCCCTGTACACGTTCTACTGGACAGTCCCCCATTTAATTACAAAGAAAGGCGATCTAAACAGTTCCAAGACACATTCCTGTATTCCTTCCGTAGTAAATGAAACACTTTCAGCTTTTCGCAAACAATGTCTGAATGCATAATTGGCAAACAAACTTTCAAACCCCTTTCCTCCTTTTTTCAATTGTTCATTGATAAAAGAATATAAAATGTTTTATTTTTCTTTCTTTTTTGTTCAACAGTGTCAAGTGTATTAAAATAGATCTGTATTACGCTGCACAGTTTCTTCCGGAGAATTCTGTAAATGGTTGACGGAGCCAGGGACACACCTGCGGTTTAGTTGACGCATGGGAGTGTGTTCTTCTCGTGATGCAGAGGGCTGATATGGTATGGGGCTTTTCCTGTTTCTGAATTATTCCCAGCGTCTCTCTCCCCAGCTTTTCTCCTGGTCCCGCTCCTACAGCACAGCGGCATCCCCTAAAACAGGCTGATGACTGACAGGGCCAAGTCCACAGGTCGGGTGGTGACTGATATGTATGGGATTCCTTCGGCATCTGTCAGATTTCCATCCGCCTGCTTCTAATTGCCCGACTCCGGACATCGTGTTGCATGCCGTGTCAGAGTCTCACGTTATGAATGGAGCTTCCATAGTGGGGGATCATGTTTGTCAAAAAAAAATATATATATAAAAATCAACCACTCATCAAAATCGGCAACACTGAATTTGAACCGGCTGCTTGTTTATAATGTCTAACACTGACAGCTTGCTGCAAACTCAGTGTTCTGTCCATGCGGGGATCGGATGTTGCGCTGTAAACCTGCTGTCTGCTCTCTCTTTCTGCTATCATTTTGTTCCAAGGTTAGTGTTCATCAAATCGAAAATGGACATGGGAAGGAATGTAAAAAGAAATACAGGATTTTCTCCGTTTAACTTCCAACTTCAAAAATAGTGCTTCCTGTTGGATGATGAACTGGAAATATTGGAGAAAACTTTTACTTGCTTTTTGCATATATATATACACACACACACACACATGCATATGTATGTATATATGTGTGGCTGTGTGTTTGTTCAGCTTAATCCCATGTGTGAAAAATATTAAAGGAATAATTGCAGAGGGAAATTGCAGAGTCTTGTGTAGACTAGAATGAAACACAACTGAATTACGCAATACCTGAAATTTTGAAATAAAGCTGAAAAACGAGTGAATGGTGCCCTTGAAGACCCAAGTATGACTTGGCTTCAGAGAGTTCTGCCTATGCTCCGGGTCGCCTCAGATTTATACACAGATCTCTCCACAGAAGCTGACTGCCATTCAAACGGCACAGGGGGAACACGTGTGAGCCTTTATCAAATCACAGGACTTTTGTAGCCGCTTTGCACATGGACAGTAAAAAAGAACATGAAAAGGCCTTTGCGGAGCCATCGTAATGTGTTCACACAGATATGTCTACCCGCTTCTCGGGTGGGAGACGGAAGCAGCTACCATACCTGGCTGCTCCTCTGTTGCCTAAAAACTAGCCCTCATGTATGAATCGGCGTTGAGTCCACATGAGTACTGTATTCCAGTTGTCTGCATCCAAATAAGCAATTTGATCTGTAATATTAAAAAGATGTGAAAACCCATAAACACCAAGTCTGTCACTGTTGGATGTTTCCTTCCTGCCAAAGCATTTTGGGGCGTGGCATTGCCCACTGTGAAGGCTGAACGTAATTGCATGTGAAGCAGCAGAGGGAGGCCAAGACGCCTTCCCTGTCCTCCCAAAAACCTTGGTGTAGCAGGAAGACTAACTGTAGGAAATCACTGCGACGTTCAGAGCAAAATCTGTCCCCCTGAAACGGATGCTCCAGGAAGTGTCCTCTGACTGGGAAAGAATTTAAAAAAAAAGAACATCAGGAAACCACTGATTGCTCCTTGAGGCGGGGTGGATTTCAACTGTCGCGCAGATAAAACTCCTCTAAGCAAACTCTCCCCAGGAAAATGTCATGTACAAAAAAAAATTACAGCAACAAACAAAAAAAAAAAACAGCTGTGCATTGATGCAACAAGAAGACGACAGACTAAATAATCGAAAGACAACAGACAATAAAAAAAAAAGTTTCCAGTACAAAAATGAAAGATTTTTTGGCATAATTCCTATACTGGTAAAGGAAGGACAGTGACAGGATGCAGAGTAGCACGCCTACAGGGATGACTAATTACTCTTGAAAAACACCTATTTTTGTTCGCAACCACAAACAAGACCATCATGGATCTGAAGAATAATTATAAAAAAAATCAAAAACCGGCATTAACAATTCAATTTCTGTACAGCAAACCCCTCATCAAATACTTCATTTTACATTATCAACAAGCAAGAAAATACTACATTTTTTCACTAAAAATGCTAAATTTTGTAGTAATTTTAAATACTTTTTTAGCTATGTTAATACTGAAAAATGTAATTCTCTGTTTTTTGTTTGAAGGCTCATGTTTATGCAAGTAATGACACCCAAATTGCATCCCGATCTCTCGCTCTCCCAGAGGAACCCGGAGACAGTCGGGCACGCGGCTAAGGCTGGCTAACGTTTCAGCGTGCCGCCCAATTCCGCTCCATTCTTCTCATTAATTTGTGACTACTTCCTACTTCTAGGCGCTATCAACCTCGCCCCTCTACATCAGAGAACGTTTGCTCGTCACGGCTCCCGGCACGTTAAAAGCACGACATGGCTTTCCCCCGTGTCTGCAACAGGCGTACGTTTGATCCTGCTTTAAAAATTCATAAATACATTAAGGCCAAGAATATTAAACAAAATCGATACATTTAAAAAAAATTTCATAAGCACTGAAGGTGTGTAAAAAAATACTTGCTGAAGACCTCATGGGATGTCTTTCCTGTTCCCACAACAGCTCATTAAAAAAACGAAATCTTTCCCTTTCGACAGACATGTTTTTGATATTAACACAGATGCTTGCTTTTCGAGTCTGTGTTTCTGGGATGAGTTAGGGTGAGGCCAAAGATTTGGCAGATGGCTGCTTGGCTCAAAGGTGCGAGGGTCTGGAGGTTGGGACCGAGGTGGGGTCAGTTGTTGCTCGTGGTCTGCGGCAGGGTCTTCTGAAGTAGTGTAGAGGTCCCAGCAGGAGGCGCTGTGACTGTGCCAGTGGGCTTAATCCAGGGTAGCGAGAGGAGGGACGCCCCGGTGGTGGTAGTAGCAGTCATGGTAACCTGGATCATCTGGTCTCGCTGGATGAGCCGGATCAGAGCCTTCAGCCGCTCAAGAGAGGCCTGGGTCTCCTTCTGCTGGCCCAGAAGGCCATTCTTCATGTCCATGCATTTCTGAACCAGACCAGAGAGTCACTTGTTATTTCTCTGAGTCAAACAAAACTTCCAAATTAGCAATCAAGCCTTTAATGCTGCAAATGTTTTCTTCCACTCTGAACAGTACTGAAGGATGGCGCTATCATCAGGGGGTGGTAGACTTGTGCCAGGGCAGGTCTGTCAAGATGCACAGACAGTGCCACATGCATATCATGTGACCTGTTAGCCCACAGTATACAGGTGGTGCCACGTCATGTGACCTGTCAGCCCACCATAAAGAGTTTCTTCTGCTTATGTCATGTGACTGGCAGACAGGCCACACCCCGGCTCTGACATACCGTTAGCGACTCGTTCAGCTGCTGGTCCCGCTCCTCCAGCAGGGCGCACTCTTTCTTTAGCTCGCTGTTCCTCCTCATCAGCTTCTTCTTCTCCTCTTCTCTCACTGCATAAGAGCACAGGCAGACTAACATGATGGATGCTGCCTTCCTCTCACTAAGCAATGCACTACACTATGGAGAGCATATCCATCACAGGGCCATTCAGAGACACAACATAAGAAGCACATGACACAGAGACAGCATTCAATCCCCAAACCCTGGAGGCACGAGGCTGCAGACTCACCCACTGAACCTCCCTGAACACACACATCCTTATTTTTATTTTATTATTTTATTATTATTTCATGGGCTTGTTTACCTGTTTTGTGTGTTACATAAGAATGAATGAAATTCTGCGGCCACGACAAGTTGTCTTTGTTCAGTACCTGGAAGTAAGAAACACATGAAATAAAGATTTTAATCCAATTCTTGCAGGAGCATAACTTCCACATTAGGAAGAATGTGTTTTGTATTTCTGAGCCCTTAAATTTGTGAGCCTCTGGGCTTCCCTGGGCCACATGTCTCTGGCCACATTCACAGCCAGCTATTTGTGAGCCTCTGGGCTTCCCTGGGCTTCCCTGGGCCACATGTCTCTGGCCACTTTCACAGCTAGCTATGTGGGATCATTACAACAAGCTGCTTCTCTAATGAGGCTCACAGGGGTAGATGCCTGTAGTGACAGCTCCAGAATTAACCAGTCAACTTTATACAATATTATTTAGTCCATTAACCAATGTTTTAAAAGCTGATCAAACTAAATGTAGCATCAGTTTTGGAAAAAAAAAATCATGACTACGTATTATTAAATGGCATAATAAATCCTAACATTTTATTGTTCTGTTTTTAGTTGAATGAGTCACTTGCTGTCTTTATGACTGCAACATCTGATACTTGCAGTTTCTTAAAAGGTTGTTTTTGGACTCCAGAATGGCCTCTAATCAGCTCGAGCATGGCTCCTCTCATGAACAATTTACCTGCCTTTTTGGTGATTATCTTTGGCGAGGACTGAGATTGAGTTGGTGTGGGGGGTCTTCTTTAATAACCAAAATATTATTAGCATATAAAATATGCTAATAATATTTGCAAGGCAGAGGTGCTACACTAACAGTTGTCATGATCCTATTCCCAGACAGAGCTGTCCAGTTTGGACACTAGATTAATAGATAGGACATTAATTAGTGTGGTGTGTACAACCATCTTCACTTAAAAACACGTTTTGCCACCTCCCTCAGAGAGTGGCTGGTAAAGGCTGTTTGCTGGGACCCACCTTCTTCTGGCACCTGGGGCAGGTCCACGGGCCCCTGGCGGGACTCCTGAGGGGTGGGTGGAGGCAGTTGAGGTGGTAGGCGCGGGTGCAGTTGTGGCAGGGCTGCAGATCGCCTTCCTCCTTACACACGGCGCAGCGGTCATCATGCTCCAGCAGCTCCTGTCACATGAACAGATGGACCAATCACAATGGTGTGAGTGTGGTAGCCAGCCAGACCACACCCCTCAGCCCCACTCCCCCCACAAACACTAAACCAAATTCATTAAACATTTCTAAAAATAAGATGAAGAAAATTTAAGTTTAGTTCTCCTATCTCCATTCAATATACAATTAGATGGTTTTTCGTAAAGGTAACTATTGTCATGTTGACATTAACCATTACACATAAGTTTGAATGTCTGACTGTTTTTTCCTATATATAGCATTGGGAAATGGGTATTGTTATCTTATCTTTTTTTGTCTAAAATTGATACGGGAACTATAAACAGAACAAAAAATAAGATTATAAAAGGGTGGAGGTCAGAGTAAGTATAGTAATCTTTTAGTGATCTCATTTCAAGTTGTCCTGGGATAATGGTACTGATAAGGAAAGACTTCTAGAAAATCTGGCAACCTTTCAGATATCGCTTCAAAAAAACAAGAGAATGTGAGTCCAAACACCAGGCAAACGAGAGTGAAGTAACTTTTGGTCTCTCTGCAGCTTTTCCATTCTGCCGGGTAGTTAAAGATTTAAAACAAAGATGTATTATGCATGTGATTTGATCCAACACACCTACTGAATTTATCCACGGTTGGACTCTTTGATCGCTATTTTCATGTGCTCAACATTAACAATTATAAACATATTCATATTTAAAAAAAAATATATATATATATATATATATATATATATAAAGCTCATCTGGGTTTCAGGAAGTTGCCCGAACTGAACATGGAGAAGGAGCTACAATGTCAGCCTGGGATTAACCTGCCTCTCCGTGGGTGAGTGAGGAGACCCTGTCAGCCCAAGACCCAAACCCAAAGCACCTAATCGGCACAAATATCCCGGCTCATGGGCCTGCCGTAATGTAGATGGGGAGTGTCGAGCATCGAGTTCACCACACCATGCAGTAATGCTGGTGCTCTCCCATGCTGCACCCGCATGGCATTGGAGATAAACACCAACCGCTTCAGTGGACAAAACAGACCAAAAATCCAGCATGCCTCGAAAGGGCAGAGGTACACAATTAGGGAATTCACTAGAAAAGGTACCCATACATCTGACATTTACATCTTACAGCTGAAGTAGTTACAAAGGATCTAGGATGACAGCTAGAAGTGAAATAAATGAGTCTGGAAGGGAGGGGGGGGTAGCTGTTGAACAGTTGTATTCCAACTAGCTACCAGAAACTGAAGTCTGTTTCCTAAAATAACCGCACATTTTTCAGGGCTAGTATGAGAACATTTTGCCCTGATCTGTAATATTCCATATTAATCCTGTAAAGTGGCCTGCTTTCTAGCAAAATATTATTTAACTGAATCAATACAGTCAGTCCTGCTACAACGCATATCACACCACAAATCTGTTCTAATGCGACTAATATATTAGTACTCAACTCCAAAACGCATATATATTTGCCTGATTTTCAGCTGGATAAAAAAGCACTACACAAACAACATGATATGGTCATGACAAGAAACACTACTTGCACACAAAAACAGCTATCCAAGTGAATAATAGTGATGTTTGAGTTGTGAACTAATCATTCTTTTGAACCAGTTCTTTTCAGTGAATCATTTGAACCGGTTATTAACCCCATTATTCCCATTTGATATGTGTATGGAGTATCCGATTTTAGTGAACGCAAGATGTTTTGCATCGTAGCAGGACAGATTGTATCAGTTTCTGCATGTATGCGTCGATACAAGGTATCGGCAATCTTCATTTCAACACCAGTCCAGAACAGAGGAAAGTACCAGTGTTTCTTACGAGGGAAGCACAACGTGAATATAACAGCCAAAGCAAGAGCACCAACACCCACAGACTATAACGATTGTTTGCTCGTCCATGTGGATGGAGTGCTTTGGTAAAGGTGGAAAGGACTGGACACTTGGACACCGACAGGCCACTCAGGGACACCACTTACCTTCCAGTTCAAATCCTCAGTGTCTAGCGTGTGAACAGGAAGCAGACGAAAAGGGTTAGTAGCTTGAAACTGGCTCAGACAGACAGGTCAGCATAAGGGTTAGGAGATCAGTCAGGCGAGGCCCTTCTGAAAAAGCCTTAAAGGAGTGCCAAACTGATTTATTTCATTCTGTAACAATGTCCCCCTCACCCATTAGAATATGTAGCATGGAAGAAGGAGGTGTAATCATTATAGTCTAACTTCTAACAGATAATGCAGTAAATGCTTAAAAAAAGACCTTTCGGAAACTGGTTTGTCCCACTTTTGACTGGCTACTGTACTGGGAAGAGAAAAGTTACTGACAGCACGTAGTGATGTCACTGCGTTTTAGTTTCTAAACCTCATTCCGACTGTCAGAACTCCTACGCTGAAGGTTGCTGGCTCAGCCTTTGATCCAGCTCCCCATATGGGTAAAACGCCATATAAAACTCCAAGTCGTGGATTTAGAAACAGCTTCCCTAATGCGTCTCTTTTTAATTGCCTCAAAGCTGCTTGTAATGTTTCTGAATTCAATGCTGAGCACTTTAAGGAAACCATTTCAAGAAAAGGGCTGTGGAAGAATGAAATGAACATCCTTGTGTGTGTGTGTCTGCGTGTGTATGTGTGTGTGTGTGTGTGTGGACATATTTATATTATGTTATGGGGACCCAATGTCCCCACAGTGTGATAAAAACCAGTTATTTTCTACCTTGTAGGGACATTTTTTGGTCCCCATAAGGATAACCTCAATTTTATAAAAATCTGTGACTGCAATCAAAAAAATAAAAATGCCAAAAGTCTTGTATTTGGATTGGTTACATATGGTTAAGGTTAGGGCTGGGTAGGGGTTAAGGGTGTCATAGTTGGGATCAGGGTTATGCCAATAGGAATGAATGGAGTGTCCCCATAAAGATAGGAATACATGGTATGTGTGTGTGTGTGTGTGTGTGTGGTATGGTATAGACCGCATAGGTGTGCAGACACTAATAACTGCATGTGTTTGGTCATGTAGGCCCTGCCGATCCAGGGGTGTCCAGCAGCAAAATCGTCACACCTCTTGCAGACAGGAAGAGCGGGTTGTTCAGGAAGTGAGATGTGTGGCGTTTGCGCTGGAAAGAAAGAAGCACAGACCATTACGTTAGCACCTTCCCTGAACTGAAACAGGTTCCCACAGCCTTTCACACAGGGCATGTTTCCCAGCATGCACTAGGGCCAGTGCTCACATCAGGCTCAAACAGGCCGCTGTATGCGGGATTGGCCGTGCTCCTCCTCTTCCTCTCCTGCCTCCTACTCTGGATTTCTGTAATGAAATCAAAGTCCCATCACGTTGCAGTTAAAGAAAAAGCAGGCTGATTCAGGATTCAGAGTGAAAACCAAACAAACTCATTAATTAATATTGATAATAAGCCCATTATAGTAGCTGCACAAATCAAACCCCTGTGCTGTGACAATAACAGTGATAGCAATTGTCTGGGGATTTAATAATGCACATCTCCCAGCAGGATGAACTCAGGAAGTACTCATTAGTATTCATTTAGCAGACACTATCTTTACACGAGAAACCAATTTCCTAACCTTTAAATTAAAAATGTGTGCTCATGTGTGCGCAGTCTAACATTATACCTCAGTAATGTAGGTTAAATACTCAGCTAAAGGGTAGAACTGAAGGTTTCAGTCACCGTTTAGAAATGTTTAACCACGCTTAGAAATTTAATGGTACTTTTCACATAAACTAATGCCAGAGCAGCTTTAAAAATTAAGTGGAATAGAGCTCAGAAGTTTCACAAAATATCAAAAACAGGTTGTAAATGGCCATAGAATCGGTCAGTGCATTCAAGGCACTCACCTTCCAAATGGTCAGTGGTCACCAGACCAAGGGCTGTCATAAAGGCAATTTTCTGTGGGAGGACAGGCACACTGGTTAGGCCGTAAGAGACATGCACCGTATTGCCAAAAGTATTGGGACACCTGCCTTTACACAAACATGAACTTTAATGACATCCCATTCTTAATACATAGGCTTAAATATGGAGTTGGCCCACCCTTTGCAGCTATAAGAGCTTCAACTCTTCTGAGAAGGCTTTCCACAAGGTTTAGGAGTATGTTTATGGGAACATTCTTCCAGGTGAGCATTTGTGAAGTCAGGCACTGATGTTGGATGAGAAGGTCTGGCTCGCAGTCTCCGCTCTAATTCATCACAAAGGTGTTATATCGGGGTAAGGTCAGGCCTCTGTGCAGGAAAGTCAAGTTCCTCCACACCAAACTCGCTCATCCATGCATGTCTTTATGGGCCTTGCTTTGTGCACTGGTGTGCAGTCATGTTGGAACGGGAAGGGACCATTCCCAAACTGTTCCCACAAAACTGGGAGCATGAAATTGTACAAAATGGCTTTATATGCTGAAGCATTAAGCGTTCCTTTCACTGGAACTAAGGAGCTAAGCCCAACCACTGAAAAACAACCCCACACCATAATCCCCTCACCACTAAACTTTACACTTGGCACAATGCAGTCAGGCAAGTACCATTCTGCTGGCAGTCACCAAACCCAGACTCGTCCATTGGATTGTCAGACAGAGATGTGCAATTTGTCACTCCAGAGGACACGTCTACACTGCTCTAGAGTCCAGTGACGGTGTGCTTTACACCATGTCATCCAACACTTTGCATTGCACTTGGTGATGTAAGACTCGGATGCAGCTGCTCGGTCAAGGAAACTCATTGCATGAAGCTCTCTACGCACTTCTTGAGCTAATCTAAGGCCACATAAAGTTTGTAGCTATTGACTCTGCAGAAAGTTAGCAACTTCTGCACACTGTGCGCCTCAGCATGTGCTGTCCCTGCTCTGTGATTTTACGTAGCCTCCCACTTTGTGGTTGAGTTGCTGTTGTTCCCAATTGCTTCCACTGTTATCATACCACTAACAGCTTACCATGTAATAATGAGGAAATTTCACAAATGGACATTTCACAGGTGGCATCCTATCACAGTACCACGCTTGAATTCTCAGAGCCCCTGAAAGCAACCCATTCTTTCACAAATGTTTGTAGAAGTAGTCAGCATGCCTAGGTGCTTGATTTTATACACCTGTGGCCATGGAAGTGATTGGAACACCTAAATTCAGTGATTTGGAGGGGTGTCCAAGTACTTTTGCCAATATAGTATTCAGCTCAGCAATACCAGAGACATCTTCTGATAGGCTGATGGGTAAGTGAATGACCCACCTTAGCTACTCAAGGTAAACAATGGAGCACACCCCTCATAAGGTGTGTCAGCCTACCATGGCTGGAGGTGGGGTGAATAAGTGCTGTGAGTGCTCATTGATCAGTCACTAAGTTTCATGAGTGGGGATAGAATTGATCACTGCAGGACAGCACTGATTTGTGCATTATTTTGCTATCCTCACTTGCTATACATTAAATTGTTAAATGCTAACACATTTAAAACAAAGTTTTGTGGACAGGAGCCAGCCTGAGAAGGGATCAGCAGGGATTAGCCAAATGGATGATCTGGCCTCACACACAGCTCCCAGTCACCCCTTCTTAACAATCCCCAAAGCTCATAAACTACAGGAGAATCATTCACAATGCAGCTCTGTGATTAGTTCCAGAGCACAGATTTGGCAAAATACAACAGCTGCTTCTGATAATAGAATATTAATACTTTACAGCTCATGGAAGAATCGTTGAAGGCACAGGTAGACACTGTCTCACATCTCATGCTTTGACACATTTCATGCTAGATACATATCACAGTTGACGTGTCACATTAGACACATTATGTTTGACAGATCTTACGTTAGATACATCGCCTGTTAGATGTAATTCTGATTTCAACTGTCAAACTCACATACAGGAATCTTCTCATTACAACCATCTGAGATGTTTTGTACTCAAGTTCTGTGATATATTGTGATATATCTAAGATGAGTGTCTGCCCTAGACTATTTACACATTTTTCTTTAGAATCTTTGACTATAGTATGTGTATCACTGGTGGTATCTGGCGTCACCTTTAATGGTATGCAAAGGCACTAGTGTTCTTAAGCATTGATTGTAAGCATTGATAAGTGGCTCCCCTGAAGTCACAGAAAATCATTTATGTGTTGGGAGATGTCTTTCTACACACCACTGTTGCGTTGAGTTATCTTTGCACTTGAGGCTTCCGAATCTGCCCATTCACCTCTGACCTTTCTCATTAACAATGTGGTTTCAGCCACAGAATTGACTGGATGTGCGTTTATCGCACAATTCCGTGCAAAATCCAAGGAGGACTTTTCTGAGACACCGGGACCACCATATCTGGCATCAACAATTACATCGCGTTCATAGTCTCTTGGATCAGGAGTATTGGCCATTTGAATGCTCAGTTGAGTAGTAAGTGAACCACCTGGTGGTATCAAGGGTATGTATTCAGTTGCAGTCACGTGATTTGCAGTTTGGAAGAATATGCTGTTTGCATTAGAAAGCAGTAAAACATTTTAATAAACCATTAGTAATTTAGTCTATTGACTGAGACAAAATAAATGGTCTTCGGAGTTTAATGTCGCTGGAATTGCTCCTAAGATGCTAATGGGGCAGAGCCTTACCTCTGGATCTTCCTCTCGTTTCTTCTTGGAGGGAGGTGCATTGGTAGCTGGGGGGCCGTGGGTGGGGCTGTCAGCCTGCTGGCCTGGAGAATTCTGGGGGCTACCGGAAGCCTGGGGCTGGATTATTATCACCTGGAGGAAAGGGAGTTAGAAAGTGGGGAAGGACGGTCACCAGAGGCAGAATTAGCAGCTCTGAGACAGTGTTGATTCAAGCTAAAAACCTTGGATGGATGGAGAGATAATCAATCATTCATTCATTCACTCATTTGTTCATTCATTTTCCATGCCTGCTTGTACTATGCAGAGTTGCGGGGAGCCAGAGCCAGTCACGGAAACTATGGGCGCAAGGTGGAGAACAACCTAGTATAGGGCACCAACCCATCACAGGGCACACACACAAACCTGTTAAGACACAGATTCACACCTATGGGCAATTTGATGACTCCAGTTATCCTCAGCATGTCTTTTGACTGAGAGGGGGAAACCAGATATACCCAATACAACAGAGGTGGAAAGTTCAAGTTCAGAATGTACAAATCAAGATTGTGTTTCAACCAACCAGTTGAGTGTGAAAGTCACTCTTTATACTGAAATGGTTGGTTGAAACAAAATTGGTCTGGATTTGTAATGAAGCTGTAATGTTGTTCATTTCTGCAGAAAAATATAACAGTGGGGCATGTTTTGCTATATTTGCTAATCCCGTCGCAATGCCACAAGGAGCCACAGCACAACCACAGCTGCCTAGTCTTTTGGTGCAGTCATGTGACTCATTATTGAGGATTCAATTCGCTAATATAACAGAGAGAGACATTCACAGGCACATGGGTAATTCTTCTAGAACTACTCTATTGCAGCTGGAATCCAAGGCTAATTACAAGTCTATTCAATATGCTAAGCACTGGATAATCCCCGTTACTATGCTACATTCAAAACATAACCTTTCAACTTCATAAGAAACCCATTACATTTACAAAGATTAAATGAAAGTTTTAACGTGAAAAGGTTATCTTGAAAAGGAAGGAAATTTGAAAATTTGCAAAGTATGTAAGGCCCCAGGTCCCCCGGTGACCTTAACGAGGAAAAGGGGTTTAGAAGATGGATGGGTGGATGAGATATCCAGCAGTCCAAATTGTCTTAAATCGGTAACACACTTGCCCCATGTGCAAAATGTGGGGTACAATGTGCAGTGGATTCAGCATTGTGAACTGAGAAGCTCAGCCAATCAAAATGTCCCATCTGCCATGAGTTGACCAATGAGGAATGGGAATCAGCCCTGACCTTGTTATCTGCACTGAAGAGCAGTGGCTGCACCTTGACAGCCTCGGACGTAGCCGAAGAGGAGGTTGAGTGGCTCGGCGAGGCGGAGATGATGGCATACGCCACGCCAGCACCACTGATCCCTGAGGACATGGTGGGCGAGGCTGGCGACGAAGCAGGAGCAGACTTGCCGTTCGGCCTCCCCGTGGGGCTGAAAGTGCTGTTGGCAGTGGGCAGGGCAGGGCCAGGGCCCTGGCTCTTGGAGCTGACCACAGCGGGAGCCTTCTGCAGGCTGGGAGGCTGGCTGGACAGCTGCTCCTGGCAGGGGCTGTGAGGGAGGCTGTCCGGGATCAGCGTCTTTGGCCTAACCTGTAGATTGGTCACAGTGTCATTCAGCAATGCATTTCTCTAGAGCACCTTACAGTCCTGCCCATTTGATACAGCTAGAGGGCAACATGGTAGCTCTTTGTCTCACACCCCTAGGTTTGAAAGTCTGAAACCCCCTCCACTGTGTATGTGGGAATGTGGAGTTTTCATGTTTCCTCTCATGGTCCAAAGCCATGCAGGCAGGTATCTCTGCCTTGCATGTATATGCCCTATGATGGACTGTCATCCCATCCAAGGTGTATCCCTACCTTTTGCTCAACTGGAAGATGGAGGAACAGCTAGATATTTGGTTTAAGGAGCTGGGCCCCTGGGATTTTATGTACCTCACCAACACGCAACCTGCTGCCTTTTCTTGTGATCAAGAAATCCAATCTTCCATATCCACTATATAACCACATTGTTTAAAAAAACTACCAGAAAAGACCATCGATTTACATTTGTTAAGCATACTTCCTGGACAGTCTAGAACTGCCACCTCACTTTTAGACTCTTAAAGCTAAGCACCTTATAAATACCTAAGTACGAGATTTTCTGTTAAAATAGTCAGAAAGATTGCATTACATGGCTAGGTGTGGGCCTGACTACGGCACAGTAGATCCTTTAAGGGTGTCAAGGGCGTTAGGCCCCATGCCAGTCACATTCTAATGTGCCTCTAATATTTAGCGCAAAGAATGCAACAAACAGCTTACTACATCAGCAAAAGAAATGCCAGAATTTCCCCTGCAAACCTCTCAAGTAGTGCCTTTGCTGGAGCTCAGGTTTCACTCATAAGCACTCCACTTTCACTTTAACAAGGGCCATTCTGCATTAAGAATTGTGTGTATGCTGCCACCCTGTGGCCAACGGAATACTTGTCCATTAATGTTGTCCTTGCTTGTACGATCACATTAATGCTTTAGTGAAAAACTAGGCCACAGTTTTCCTCCTGATAATTCCAAGTTGATTGACAAACTATTATTTCCATATACATGGTGGTAGCCACAAAGTAGTCACGCTGTACAGTTAACTGGTTTATAAGATAACCGCCAAGACTGAACAATCCTGCATTACTCACCCTTCAAGGACTCAGATCCTTATTCTATTTGCCACAGTTCTAAGAATAAATCAGTTTTTCTTTTCTTCTTCTCTAACAGTGCAGTACAGGAATCTAGCAGAACATTTTAGAGACTTGGCTGTTTGGCATCACAGTAACTGCATAACAACACAGATGGCTAACAGCATATTGTAATGGATGGTGGTCAGGTTCAGACCATTTCATCCATGTGACTAGTTGTGAATGGTTCATTTGACAAATAATCATAAACATATTTTTCTCATTTAGAGGGGGTGGAAGGAGGCTTTCCTGATACCCCACTTCATCCCTTGGCCCCAGATTGCCTACATCATGCACGAGTAATTCCAGGCTGGCATCTGAGAGCGAGGGCAGTTCAGGCAGTGTGGAGTACCTGAGGTAGCAGGGTGGATGCCTGGCCCGCCAGCCGCTGCAAGGAGCTGACGTGAGGCACCTTGATGGGCACTGCTGTGAGGGCTCCCAGCACCTGTGTACAGACAGACAAACCCTGAGCAGCTCAGCTGGACCGTGCCATCTCCACGCCTCGCCCCACTGCGAAAACAGTCTGCTCTGGGAAATTAGGACAGCTGTTTGCTCCCGTCTTACAAACACCAGCAACTGTAAATACATGAAGGTCATCTTAAATCCCGTTCTAGTTTTTTCACCAAGTCCACACAGTTTCTACTTTGACTTTTGCAAAAAATATACTAACGTTCAAATGTATTCATTTTTCAGTTCAATTCAATTTATTTTTATATAGTGCCTTTCACAACAAAGTCACCACAAGGTGCTTTACCGGGGTGCGTTGTGACATATTCCAACATAATTTATACAAAAAGTACCAGAAAGTAAATTTTTAAAGAGATTATTTTATCAACAGCAAATAACAAATGTAAAACCTTCACTATTTAAACAGCAGGATATGCTTCTCTTCACTTGAATACCCTGAGGGCACGGAAGTTGCCCTACTTAGGCATGGAAGTTTCTAAAAGTCTGCTGCAGAGAAACACTTCATTCATTCCATTAGAAGGAGAGACACGTCATGGTTATGCAAAGAAGACTTAAGTCAGCTGTATAACCATCATACCACAGAATTTTCCAATCATAAGTCCAAGAATTTCCCCGGACAACACGTTTCTTTTTCTACAGCAGGACAGAAGTAACCTCATTACAATAAAGGGACAAAAATGTACTTCTGAGGAACAATAAACTGAGGTGTCACATTCCTCATACCAAAGGGCAACGCAAATTACTCGCAGAGGCCATGGCTCTGAGGTGTTTGGGCCTGAGGAGGTGTGTACTGCAGAATAGGCCTGGAAAGAATACAAAAGAAAAAAGGAAAGGAGACATAATGACAGGCCTTGAAAGAGAGTCCACGGTGACACTTCATGCACGGCCTCAGCTGTCAGGCATCGGTCCAGTTCTACTCCGTCACGGTAATGAATTTGTTTCAGATCAAGGGCACAGTGAAAGTTTCTCTGCACCGTGACTGCTATGGGACGCAAAAGCCCACCATTGCTGAAAATACGCTCTGAGAACTTTGCCAGAGGCCGTACCATCTGGCCCCCAGCGATTGCATACGGTAAGACCCCAAATTGTGTTTCTGGTGCTTTCTGCCAACTTTCGCTTGCCTCATTATACTATTTACCTCCGTGCCTTAGACTCTCATTTGAACACCTAAACAATGAGTACTAACAAATAAAGAAACTGTATCCTGACTCAAAGTCTGGCAGCCAGTCCTGTTTCTCTTTTCTGAGAGTGCCAGTTATTTGTACGTACGTGCTGCCAAACTTCATGCCCTTTCAATACTTCTTTCACTGAAGTCATCTTTATTCAGTATTAGTTTGGAGTCAACATAAACCCTTTTCCATACTTTTTGACCCACACATGGCATGTTTATCAGGCCTAGAGGGGAAAGAGAGCTCATCAATAGGAATATTGGATTGTTAGCACTTTTAAATTGCAGTTAAAAGCTATATACTTTTGGGAAAAGCAAATTCGACACATACATTAAATTCTGCTGATGTCTGTTGCAGCCGCTTTTGTACAATGTACCCCTGCAACTGCGATTTGGCTCAGTGTGTCACTCCAGCCAGGCTGATCCTGCTGAAATAGGGCACTGCAGCCCCCCACTGCCATCTCCGAGCAGGTCAGATGCGTTTGATCAGAAAGACCCGCAGATTATGCCGCGTGATCTTGGCACATAGACGCACTGACCTTGCCAAGGTGAACCGGCCTGTACTTATGATATTAAAACTGCCCCCACCCTAGCATGTTAGTATCCTGCACTGATGCCCAGGGGGACAGGGGCGCAAGAGAGCCAATTGCACTGTGCCACTCACTTTAAAGCCATCATCCCATCACACACAGAATGGGCACAGGAGGGGTGACAAAATCGATTATAAAGACTGATACCCAGGCCAAGTCCCCTACCTACTACTTACTTTCAATGCTTGTATTTTAAACAAATAGTAAGAGCTAATTTTGTTTATCCAATCCATACTTAGTCACAGAGGCCCATTTAAGTGAGTTTCCCTCCAATGGATCTTTATAACAATTTTGATTAGACTAATCTTTCACACACATGAAACTAATAAAATGGATATCACTTTTAAATTCTGCTATCGAACTGCTATACTCATTAAAATAGTGTTAATTGAAAGGGTTATGCAATTATTGGGCCTGTACCAGTGGCTAAGTGATGTGAAATACTCTGTGTATACTTCCATACAGATAGTCAAGTATAGCCACTGGAAAAAATAACTGATTTTCATTCATCTCAGGATACAAAAATGGAACAAAATTAAGACCAAAGCGCTTTCAGGAAAGGCAAGGGACATCCGAGTTCTTCTGCCACAAAAGCTGAAAGCCTTGACGTTTTCCAACCTAAGTCTCTTAGCTTTGTTGTGTTATGGGGAAGAAGGGATCTGTTCCCGTGGCAACGAATAAGATAAAATTCTTACTCTGAAAAGGCATTCATTTTCATAATTGCTGCCTGCTTTTAAAACCAAAGCACCCTCACGTAGACCTCCTCAAACACACATGGTGTAGCCTTGGAGGCTTGGGTTGATTTTTTCTATTTTTCCATGCACCCCCCAACCCCCCGCCATGCTTCCTCCCTTGCAGTTGTCGAGAGTCGTACAATATTCGTTACTGCCAAACTGAACAGTGGTGCCCCTATGCCTCTTGCCCCAAGTCTGCCAGGAGTACCAGTGAATTGTCTGTCAAGGCCCACCTTTTGCGTGGCAGTGGTGTCGTCCTGGTAGCCCACGTTGGGCTAATTCAGCTTGACCAGACCAGCAGTATCCAGGAGGCTGTTATGAAGGGGGCAGGCTTTTCTAAGTCTGTCTTTTATTCAAAGCTACCCTTTATGCTGCCTGAAGAAAGCGTTTACTGTCCCATTTTTGCGGCAGAGAACAAAAAACATCCCTTTTCACTGTACGTTGCATCTGTCAACCTTGGCCTGAAACCCCACATAGCTTGATGAAAGCACATTAACGAAACAAAAATACCACTTCCTGCACTACTTTTCTGTTCTATTCCATTGAACTAGAGGGGAGATGTGTGGAAATGCCATCATGCCATTGAAACATTGAGACGGAAGGATTTATGTTGAACAACAAAGACAGCAATTTTTGTAGTTTGTATACTTTCCTTTTACTAGGAAAATAGGATTCAATAGACCATTCCCACTGAAATCCTTCACACTCTGCATAACTGGAGGACCAGGTAAACACCTCAGCATGCTCAGCACCCATTACTGAAGAAAGTGCAGGTCCCTGTGCATTACTAAAGAAAGTGTTAGGTAACCATAGGTTACACGTTATACACGGGGGAAAAATGGACATTAAGTGGTATAGGAAAGACCACCAAGTGTGATCCAGGGCAGACTCCTGAGGGTGGTACAGGACAGACTTCTGAGTGCGGTACAGGGAAAACCCCTGAGTATGATACAAGAATAACCACCGAGTGTGGTATAGGTAAGACTCCTCAGGGTGGTACAGGGCAGACCCCCCCAGTGTGGTACATGACAGACCTCCAAGTGTGGTACAGGGCAGACTCTCAAGTGTGGCACAAGTCAAAACCTTGAGTGTGGTAATGGAGAAACCCTCGATTGTGGTTCAGGACAGACCCCCAAGTGTGGTACAGGACAGACTTCAGAGAATGATACAGGACAGATTCTCATGGGTCAAAACCATGAGTGTGGTAAAGGGGAAACCCTCGAGTGTGGAACAGGGCAGAACCCCACATGTGGTACAGAGCAGACCCTTGAGGGTGCTACTGGGCAGACCCCCAAGTGTAGTACAAGGGACATACCCCTCTGTAATGGAGAGAACATGGCCTTTTAGGTGCCTTAAGGGTGTGGCATTTGACCATCACCTCCATTAAGCATGTTCCTTACGACTGAGGAGCTCCCAACACAACACATTGTCAAAGATCTCCTCCATAAAAAGCCCTCAGCAGTTCCTCCCATGAGTGATTTCCCTTTCTCTGCAGTGCTCCACTCCAACCATGAGGTTACATCTTATTTCTCTGTTCGTGCTCCCAAAACGTGGCCTCCTGCTCGAAGAGAGCGGCTGAGCAGCAGCGAAAACCATGCAGAGCTGAAAGGACTGTTTGCGGACCCCGTGAAACACCACAGATAGCCTCTAAAAGGCTCAGCAATTTCTGCTCTGGCATTATAGCTGCATTTATGCAGGGTTTCAAAGAGACCATAATGGTGCTTCCTAACTGCACTTACGTCCAGAGACACTATCCTTCAACCATTTGATGAGATGAGATGTTCTCCACAATACTGCTGTGACATATGAAATATGCATATAACAATGAACTGTAGTATCCTGGAAGTAGACGTTCAGTAGATACACACTCATTGTGTATGTATCATTGTTAATGGCATTAAGAACAATATTGGTGTTCACATATGTTAATTATGTTTGTAATATGTTTTATATCTTGGTCATTAGAGCTACATATGTATTACAATCAATAATATTCAAGAAAATAATACATCAAGAAAGCAATAATATAATAAGAATTTATCCTAAAATTCGACAAAAGATCAAAACAGAATTAAAAACAGTGGAGACAGAAGCACAACAACTTAGGTTCTCTTCACTACCACTAGGTGGCAGTGTAAATTATAGGCCTCACTTGGAACAGCTCCATTCTCCTTAAGAAGCCCTGCTGAAGAAAAGGCTTGCAAACAGACCTACACTAATATTGTTTTAATGCCATGAACACTTAAAATCAAGCTAATTAAAATTGTTTAAATTCAAGTGTACAACTTTCACTCGGTTCAGTCGACTGCCAATTCCAAGGTTTCCTTTCTAAGTGGACACATTCATATAAATGAAAATGTCTATGTTCAGCATTATAAAGAATGTGTCATGTTTCTTTACAGTTTTAGATAATTTTGCTGTTTTAAGGATTGTGTATTTCAAAGCCTTCAGAAGCACTTAGGCAGGCTTCAGAATTCTATCCATCACTATTTCTCGCCATTTGCAGCACTGTTAGATTCCACACTTTTAAACAGCTGTTTTACACTTATTTATTTAGAAGACGCTTTTATACACCTTTTGAAATACAAGTGAGGAAGGCTTGGGGTCAAAGTGCATAGATGGCCAGTGTCCCTGGAGCAGTTGGGGTTAACGGATTTGCTTCAGGGCCCAGTGGTGATATGATTACCCTGCTGGCCATGGGATTTAAACCCATGACCTTCTGGACACAGGCATAAATGCCTAATTACTGAGCTACCCACCACCACTCTGTAGAGCAAGTTGCATTGTTTTGAAGTTGGGGTCTGCCAAGGCAAATATGCGTTCTGCATGTTAAAGGCACTGTTGCCTCATGCCTCCAGGACTGGGGGCTAAAATCCCACCTCCACTGGGTCTGTGTGGAGCTTGCCCATTCTCCCGATGTTGTGCAGGTTTCCTCCTATAATCCAAAGATATACCATTGGGCAAATGGGTGTCTGAATTGCCTATCGTGCATGACTGTGGCATCCCGTCCATGGTGCATTCTAGCCTTGTGTCCTGTACTGCCTGGGATAGGCTCCAGGTGACCATCACTAGGAAAGGAGGTTGGTGATTAAGCAAGACAAGCCCTCCCACTCCCCTAAGGTCCACATCCTTGCAGGCTTGCTCCAGTTTGTTTTTCTACCCAAAGCCCATATAGATTTTGGATGTAGGTATGGGATTGACCATATCTCACAGACACAGTATTTCTGGGGTAGATGTGGTAGAACTTCCACCATCCTATTGATTATCAGTCATTATCACTCCTAAATAAGTGGCCAGGTGGTCCGTAGATCTGCATTTTCTGACCCCCACCAATCAGAATCGGCCCTCTGGCTGGTTCTGCTCTTTGACCTCTAAGTTTGATTGGCAGCTGCAATCGGGGAAAACAATGCAGGCCTGGGGGTTTGTGCCCCCCCCCCCAATACCACTACATCTGCGGAAAGGAAGAACATTCTGCTGTTCTCTTTCCATCTCCCCAGGCCCGAACAATAAAGCCCAAAAAGCAGTAAAATAATAAAGTGGGCTGGCTGCTGCCCCACAGACTTGATGGGACAATAGCTAGCAGAAGGGTGAGAGAGACAATGAAGGAGGTACAACATCTCTAATGGGACTCGTATTGCAGATGGAGAAGAGATAAGGCTGCTTTGCTTGGTAAGTAATGCGTCGGCAGACTTTATTTCCACTCCCATCTCAGCTACTGGGAGCATATCCAGCTACTTTAGCTATTTACAGCTTATCCCAGCATCAGAAAGAAAACACCTAATCACTTGAAACTTGTTTTTAACATGTGTGAGGAGATGTTTTCCTCTCCTCTATTCTCAACATCAAATGTCAAGGTCTTCTTGTCATGGTGTGTTCCAGCTCAAGGGCCATCTATATCGCAGATGAACAACTCTGGATAATATTGTACCATCTACCAACATGAAACACTGCAAAGCACACACACACACACACACACAAAAATGTACCATATATAAAAGTACATTTTACCAATATATGTGTACTGTCAATCACTGCCTCCTGCGACCTAGCTGAAACAAAACTGCGTCTCACGAGAGACATCAGGCATCAGTTGATGGAGCTGATGCTTAATTGTTATTCATACTCATTTCTACAAACAGAAACTTTGATCCACTACAAAACCAATTCAATAAGATGGGTATCATTTCGACTGAATAAATGATATGAATGGAAGTGAAGAGGGCATATTAGGGGTGACCAGATGGACCCCCATTCCAAGGACACAGCACTAGGGGGATCAGCTCTGGGTTAAAGCTTAACTCTCGGAGGATGGCAGCAGTCCGTAGCCTCCCTCGAAAAGCTGAGGTGTTTCTGTGGCACTTATGCTCCAGGCCTTTTAGCTGCCAAGCAGCTGACATCAGATACATGCACGCCAGTGCTGCATTTATTCGGCACGTGTCCCTCCGTGTCTCGGCCCAGCAGCCGCTGATGATAAGCTATGAGGCAATTACACGCTGAAGGAAACAAAGCACTTGTTTACGCTCGACTTTTCTTTCTGTTGGTGCGTGAATTTCCTTCTGGGGACCTCCTTATGTTCCTTACAGAATGCTGTCAGTGTGTGAGTGCATGTGTGAGTGTGTTTCTGAGGGACGGGGGGTTTTGCTGTGGCGATATTAAGGCAATTAGCTGAACAAGTGCCTCCAGTGAGAGGCATTACATTACATCTGCCACCGTCCTGACTTCCAAAAACGTGGCTTCATCCATTCAGTGCCACCTATAAACATGGGTGCCTCCATCACACTAATGTGAGTCTGCCACTGAATTGAATACCACTTTCCGAACTCAAACTCAATCTTCTGAAGTTTAACTTTCACATACCTGTTCAATAACCTACAGACTTACCACAATGGAGTGAACTTTGTCATAATTATGCTTGTAATGATGAATAATAAAATAAACATTACTAATATCTATCACAATCAAAAACAAAAGGACAATGACAAGAAATATTGTAATTTTGCTTCAAAATAATTGTACTTATTCAAGGATTTTCTTCAGTAAAAAGTATGTAAAACTTAAAAGAAAGAGTATCTTATAAAGGCGATGGTTTTAGCTGATCCTAAAAATACTTACTGATGAAACCTTTTAATGCTCCTGCTTGAACAAAAAAGGCCATATATCTCTCCACTGGGTTAATGGTTATCACCGTCTCCCAGAGTTTGCATTGAAAAATATAATTTCAGATATTAGAAAGAAAAGCAGCTTTATGAAGGTTAAAGATTGGTGTTGGCCACTGCATTAACACAAAGTTTGGCCGCACTTCTTAAAATGGCAAGGACTGAATGTCTTGAAACCTGACTGTTATACTAATTCCACTGACCCTGTCCGGGACAAGCGCTTTGAAGATGGATGCGCAGATTGATGGAGTACTTTACAACATATTTAACAGAAGCTGTTGTTTACCAGCTCAATAGGGAGCTTCAAGTGAGTTTTATGGTATTGTGTCTGTCACGGCAGCAGGCTTTGCAGCAGTGCTGCAAAGTGCAGTAAAGCGTTGCTCGCCCGGTACCTGTGAGTGCTGCTGTTCGCTGACTCTCCGGCCCACGGTGGATAGGCCGCTCCCAGCCACTTTGCTTGTCGTTTGCAGGTTGATAGGGGCCGTCTGCAGCGGCTCGCCGCCTGCCGCCTTTTGTCCATTAATGTGTGCGGTCACCATGGAAACGGGAGCCTTCGCCGGCACCACGGAGATGGCTATGCTCTGGCTTGGCGGCTTGATGAGTGAGACGGGTTTGGCGCTCCCCATAGGACAGCCCCTCACCGGCAGCTTCTGTGTAAAGAAGGGAAGACGAAGGTGAAAGGCAGTCTGGCTGGAAGGAGAAAGAGGAGCATCGGCGCGTCCGACAGCTCCGCCGTGTTTACTCCAGTAGCGTGAAGCTCTGGAGACTCTTTGGGATCTCCCTACGGGGTGCTTTCAAAGGGCCTCCGACTGAGAGCATTAGCAGTGTTTGCTGTGACCAGACAACTCCAGCTGGAGGACACAGTAACACGGCCTCAAACACAGGGGCTCCGTTAAGGCCCAGTGGGATGGGTAGGCAGTCACAGTGACCTTGGCTATCCTTCTACGCCTCCATTATCCCATATGTGGATCATGGGCCAGACAGTAACCTCTTTCTTGTGCAGAAGTAATGCATATTAATAAATATATTCCCTATAAATTAAATAATACATATTAAACACAAAAATATTTCCAACAATTATGCCTTTCCATGCCTGCTTTCCTCTTTCATTGCTGAAGTATGTTATGTTCAGCTACAGTGGATTTGATGTTAGGAGAGTGTAGAAGAACATGGTAATTTTATACAGGGACATGAGGGTGCTTGCAAAAATAGATCAAAGGACTTCTTTGTGTACTTGTCCCTGCACTCCTACTAGTCATCTTAACCAGCATCCTAAAACCTTTTCACTCGCCAGGAGTAGAAGCCCTGGATGCAGTGCTCACTTTGAAGCGAGTTCACGCTGGGCTCTTCTCCTGGTGTTGTGGCCTGACAGGGTCGCTCCACACATAATGAGGCTCATGGCCCTGCTGGACCTTGAAGTGGGCTTTGGCCCTCGCTGCCTTTGACCACACCACAGCGGCCCGCGGGCTCGCAGAGAGCCCAAGTCAGCATCATGCCACTCATACACAGCATACCCCCCCAACTCCCCTCCCACACACACCCCACTCCTCCTCAACTCGGGAGCCAACATAAGTACAGCCCGCTTTCTCCCTTCTTCTCTCCTCTCCTCTTCTTGCCGACTGACACAACCAGTGAAACTGGATGAGAGCAGAGCCTCTCTAAATATTTCATATCCTATTCTACTGCCCATCTTTATTTTTTGCCGCCTTTCATCGCCTTATAGGGGGGGGGGGGGGATTGGGGGTGGGGGAGACGTGCCTTTTCATTTAAAGGCTGGACTACTGAGGGGGAGTGGGGTCTCTTCCCTTCAATGGATCGGCAGAGCGTGGGGTCGG